>JAEIGR010000016.1:2380000-2632995 GCA_018904305.1 Scaptomyza montana | reverse complement strand
ATGTGGTCGGAGATGCTTCTTTCTGCCTGTTACATACTTTTGCACAAAACCATTATACCCTTTTTCCCCATTTTATGGGTTCAGGGTATAAAAATAATGTAATATTTTAGGCATGCTTCCAAAACAAAGTTTTCTTATATTTTGTAGCCACAGATAACAGAGAGAAGAACAAAGAAGAAGAAATATAACTGTAAATGGTACTCACTGCAAGCAGCATGCACAGCTGACCGAATATATGCTGCAACACAAAGAGCGGCTTAAAGCTTGATCAGCGAGCGCGTCGCTCTTATGACTGCCGCTAGATATAAAATAATTTGAATGCAATCATGCGTCTTTGTTGTTGCCCATTTACGCTCACTCTTTTTTTTATGCGCGCTTTGCATGTCAAACATAAATCTTAATATCCCTATCTCCTCCGCACTCACTAAGCTAAGCTAACCATAACTAAGAGGCTGCAGTTAAGGGCATTGCATTGCCTAATTAACACCACCCATACCTAGCTCTGAAGTGCAAGCGTTGTATGTATGAGCTGGGGATCTGCTGCTTAGAGAAATAACTGTAATGCTCTTTCCAACATTATGTTTTTACATACAATGGTAAGGGAATTGGTTATGCATTTTAGTTCATATTTAATGTGAAGAAAGAAAGTTACTTTTCGTTTCAGTGAATTTTTTAATATTGTTTATATTAAGGATAAGGATAATAACAACGAAAGTTTCTTTTTAGATCAGTGAGTTTTTTAATATTCTGATTTTCGTATTATATAAATATACATACATTCATTTAAAATACGTATGTATATACGTTCATTTAAAGTTCTTATGTAATGATAAGTTATAAAAATATTTAATTGCTATTATTTAAATATTTAAATAACGATCAACGTATTTTAATTTCTTTTGTTGTTTTTTAAAACCAAGAATATTAAGTAGATTTTCGAATTAATAATTGAAGCAATCTTATTTATAGTTGTCTTCTATTTTGCATATTAAATAATACTTATATAGACTCTGCTTAAGTGCATTTAAAAATCAAATAAAACTAAGCAGTCTGAATATTCTATTAAAAGTATAAGTTGGTATATTCAATTTTATTGAATTTTATACTTATGATTAGACGCTGTATCGTTGTAACAATCGTTTTACAGTGAAGTCAATTGACTCAAAGCCAAATTAAAATATGTGAGAATATAGTGAGAAGATATCAGGCTAATAATCCTAAAGCTCATAGAGTTGCAGTGAGAAGACATCAGGCTAATAATCCTGATGCACGTCAAGAAAGGCGTTCGCGTGCATGGAGTGTTAAAGCCATGTCTGGCTCAAACTATGATTTTGAAAAAGCTTACAAGTCAGATAAAATTACTCAACTTGGTAGTATTAATTTGATATGCAAACATTGTAATGCTTTAAAATGGGAAAATGAGCCTTTGGGTATCTGTTGCAAGACAGGAAAAGTTAAACTTTCACAATATGAAAGTTTGCCTGATCCACTTAAAAGCTTAATAATTGGTGGACATCCCAAGCATGATCATTTCATTGATCGTATAAGAAAGTATAACAGCTGCTTTCAAATGACTTCTTTTGGAAGTACAAAAACTATAAATGAAAGTTGGTCAACCTTTAAAGTCCAAGGACAAGTGTATCACTTAATTGGTAGTTTCCGACCTTTGCCAAATGAAGAAATGCAGTTTCTTCAAATTTATTTTGTTGGTGATGATGAAAAGGAAGCTCAACTACGTTGCAAAAATATATTTAAAATGTTGATTGTAGCGTAGTAAAGGATCTTCAATGTATGTTTCATGAGCATAATCCTTATGTTAAAGATCTAAAAATGGCTCTCAATAAAATACCAACAAGTACTAAAGATTATAAATTGGTTATACATGCTGATCGAACACCCGCTGGTGCTCACAAAGGGCTTTACAATGCACCTCTATCAAGCGAAGCAGCTTTAGTTATTGTTGGTCAGCAATTTGAAAAGCGCGATATTATTATTGAAAGCCATAATAATAAATAACATCGTATAAGTGAGGTGCATCGATCATACGATGCCTTACAGTACCCTTTGCTATTTCCTTATGGCGAAAATGGCTATTCAGTGGATATACAAGAATGGAATTCATTATTAAAAAAGGAGGAACCAAAAAAAAAAGATATCTGCGTTAAGCTTTTACAGTTATAAAATAATGATTCGTCAATCTGAGTTAAATCATTTAATTTATTGTCGTTCCTTTTTAGTCAGTATTTGGTTGATATGTATGCTAAAATTGAAACAGAAAGGTTAAATTATATTGGCTACAATCAAGCGAAACTCAGAGCAGATAGCTATATACATCTACAAGATGCAATAGGCCAACAAGATGTTGACGCAGCTCAACTTGGTCAGATGGTAATTTTACCATCTTCTTTTACAAGCTCTGCACGATATATGCATGAAAAGACTCAAGATGCTATGACATATGTTCGCCATTATGGGCGACCAGATCTTTTCATAACATTCACCTGCAATCCACAATGGAATGACATCAAAAGTGTTTTGATACCGGGTCAAAAGCCACATGATCGTCACGATATTATAGCTCGAGTTTTTCATTTAAAAGTTAAAGCTTTAATGTCACTATTGATAAAAGGTTCTTTGTTTGGAAGCGTGCAATGTTTCATGTACTCTGTTGAATGGCAAAAGCGGGGCTTACCACATATACATATTCTACTTTGGCTAGAAAATAAAATAAGACCTGATAAAATCGATAAGATTATTTGTGCCGAAATACCAAACGCAGATGAGGATCCATTGTTATTTAACATTGTTAAGTCAAATATGATTCATGGTCCTTGCGGTGCATTTAATAATAAATCGCCATGCATGAAAAATGGAAAATGTACGAAAAGGTTTCCTCGACAATTACTTAAAGAAACTGTGACTGGAAAAGATAGTGTAATATGTCGCTTGTCGGAATTATTTACATGAGCCTAAAGGTAGGCAACGTTTTTTTTTTGCTACCCTTTACTCGCAAGCGCAACGTCAACGGGAAAATATATTTGGCCGCGTGAAAGCGAATTCCTAGAGCTTAAGATAATTTAAGTGTTCAATTATGGAAATAAAAATTGAAAACAAAAGAAAAAAAGAAAAATAATAAAATGTAATTTTTCGGCATTCGATGTCACTACCATTAGCGCTACCTACCGGCGAACTACGACAAATAGTAAGAGGTTTTAGGGATCGCCATATTTAAGTCAGGGACGAATAGGCACAAATTCCCTAATTTATGGTAAAAATACAGCCACTCTTAAGACCGAAGGCGAGTTTCCGGCACCCAGAGCTGGAGATTGGTTCGACTGTTCGCTGAAAAAAATTTTTTGTGCTCGCGTACATTAAACGCACAGTGCCAGAACAATAAGTTAAACAATAAAAAAGACATTTATAAGACAATCAACAAGACATAATACATATACGCTAATGTCGAAGATAAGTGTACACCCACAAATTGCATAAAGGGTTAAGTGCAAGTGTACGCATGCGCAAAACTGAACCCCTTATCGGTCAGCATAATTCGCAAATCATCCTCTCTCAACAAGTGCCAACTCCCATTGGAGAAGATACCAAGTTTGGTTTGCATGCTGGTGTGCGCTGAGTACTACGACCTAACCTTGAAACCAGAGCTTTCGCTCAAGAGAGGTTGGAAACCAGGCTGGCCTACGGTGCGGAGATACGCTGGAACGGCTGCTGGCGCTACGCACGCTAAGATCGGGTGACGCTCATCGCATCGGGAGAGATATGTGCGGTGAACCGGAGTAAAGCATAAATATTTGTATTTGGCCGTTTTTTTTAAGTATACCTCTAGGCCCTCTGCGGTTGCGTCTTGTTGGTGGTATAATATTATTACCTTGCCTACCCAATACCCCAACCCGCGACCAGATTATGCATATGCACATATACATACACATACACCTATTCAGCTAACATATGTTCGCATAAAATATCAATAACAAACAACATATAAATTTTAAAAATGAAACAGCAGTAACAAAATTCAATGGAGAATAAAACATATACAAAATAAGAAAAGAAAAAAAATACGAAAAAAAAAAATTTAAACATTACATAACCTAATATTTAATAGTTAGGTACAATTATTTTAGTTTTGTTAGTTGAAGAACGTTTACTTGTGCTGTAATTGCGATAGGTAAAAGCTTTAGTTGGACTTAGGCAAACAAGTACAAAAAGCGCCCTCTATTTCTCGATCTCTATAAATATTTTGTTTCAGCCACCACCGCCCGCCCACACCTTGAAAGATCTTTCGACGTGGGACGACAAACTGAGTGAGTGAAAGCTTCGTTGTTATGATTTTGTATATTTATGAGCACAAACGCCTTCAGCGATTTGAACCGAAATGAGATCGAGAGACGCATAATAGTATTAGTTTGTTTTGGTTGATTCTTTTTGTTTTTAAGCTATTATCACAATTGTAAGGCATAACTTTCGGCTTCTCCGGAATTAAAAAAAAAAAAAAAAAAAAATTAATAGCGTAAAGTAAATCAAAACAAATGAAATAATTTTTAAATAATTTTTTTATTATAATATTATATAATAAACACAATTGAAAGTATGTACTACCTAATTTTAGCCTTTAATGATGAACGTATTTAATAAATTGTACTCTTTTGAAATGAATTAAATTTAAATTTTTGAAGGGAAAACCATGCTGCGCTATAGGGAAGCAGGCTAGTCGAACCTATTTTTTTTAGGGATCCTTTTCTTTTTCTCTGTTATCCGGCCTTAAAGGATCATGGTAGGGTGGGCGATTGCGATGTAACGCAATAGCAAGAAAAAAAAATAAGTTTTTTTCTTTGATTTCGGTAGCCTTTTCCGTTGGTTGACTTAATGTTTGTAACTTCCTTTCCCCCTCTTATCCACTGTTTGTTTTTTTTTTTTTTGGTACGCGAATTTTTAATTGATTAGTACTGCCGAGCACATCTCTCACTAGCGTGAAAAATAAAAAAAAAATCCACACCCATCAGCGACGAGCATAAGCCGGCTGCAAGCGCGTACCCATGCGGTCAGAGGAAAACAACACCTGCTTTCAACGTGAAACGTTACAATAGTTACCCTCTATATCGTAGAAGAGCGATAGAAGATGGTGGTAATGCAATTAATATAAATGGTTATTGCATAGATAATCTTTGGGTTGTGCCTTATAACTGTGTACTATTGAAAACAATTGAAGCTCACATAAATGTTGAGTATTGTTGTTCTGTAAAGTCTATTAAATACATTTGTAAATATGTTAACAAGGGCAGTGATCAAGCATCATTTACTCTTGAAGACCAACGTAATGAAATTAATATGTACGAAAGTGGCCGTTATATAAGTAGCTCAGAAGCGGTATGGAGAATCCTTGCATTTCCCATACATGAATGTTTTCCGGCTATTACACACTTAGCTGTTCATTTAGAAAATGGTCAACGGATATATTTTAACCCCAATAATCCGCAACAATTACTTGACAGATTAAGCACTACACCCAAAACCACTTTGCTAGCCTTCTTTGTGCTATGCACACGTGATGAGTTTGAAAGAACGCTTCTATATTGTGAAGTTCCATCGTATTTTACATGGAACAATAAAGAATTTCAAAGAAGAAAACGAGGGCATGATGTGCCAAATTTTCCTGGAGTTAAATGGTATAGCATACGCATCATTTCAATTGGCGTTGTAATGTCCGCTTGTCGACCAGTGGAATTTATAATTTATTCCCTAACTAGCTCGTGCAAAAATATTAAGTCACCGCGCAAAAGTATGCAGATTTTTTTTGCAAATCATTTAAATGTTTGAACAAGAGAAAAATTATAAATATTGAAAAAATTTATTGTTATATTTATACCTATAATAAAACTTTTAATATAGTTAGCTTAAATACTGGGAAAAATAGAAAATCTTCATTAATTTCTCTTAGAAATTTTGCTGGTTGATAGCCCTCTGGGAGTCAAAAAAGGAAACTATAATTGTCTTCTTTTCTGACCGTAGGCGAAGTCAGCTGGGTTGGTGAAATTCAAAATAAAACCAAAAAATAATTTATCGGATAGGAGCCGAAAGAAAAGGTGAAACGAATTTCCGGAGACTCATGGGTTTCCCTAACCTTATAATGACTTGCAGTCGATCTTTCTGGTTGTGATCTTCAAGCAGTCAAGTTGTTCGCGTTTTTAAACTACGGCAAACGAATAAAAAAATAACCAAAAAAATAAAAAAAAAAGGGTTATAGTGCTCAGTGCAAGTGAATCGTAATACAAGAAGAAAAATACGAAAGCAAGTCCACGCACAAAACATTTAATTTAACATTGAAGAGGAAATCTGCTCCAGCCAGAAAGTTTAAACAAAAAATTCTTTGAGTGCCCACAAAAAGGGTAAATAATAAAAAATTGTGTGAATATTAGGATTTTCGTTTAATCTTCAATTTCCTCATTAATCAGGCACCTCGTATATCCATTACACCTACGTCCCAACAGTATTATTGGGCAGCGAAGAATTTCAATATTCAAGTTTATTTCAAATGTATTGCTGCTGCGCTGACAAGTAAAACGGCCAACAACAAAAGCTCAGGCCACGTACCAACATACATATGTACCTACCATCACATGCTGGAGCATGTGCAAAGACTGAAACAGCTGCGCTGATTAAAGCTCAGTCACCGTCCCAATTTAGTTGGAAATCGTCGCGCCGGGACAGCTTACAACAAATGCAGATTTATCGTCTTAAAGTATTAAATATCGTGATCAGGAAAATTTAAGTTAAATAGTGTAGCGTAGCCTTTCGTTATATAGCGCATTAGTGTTAAGTGCATCAAGTTTTTTTGTGTTCGATTTATGGATTCTGTTTTTTTTTTGTGTCGCAAGTGAAGATGAGATATGCTAATGAAAGCCTAGGAATAATAACTCTCTCTTTTGTGCAAATACATTATAGTTGCTATAATGTTTAAATACCTTGGTTAAATAATTGTTCAAATATTAAAATATATTTATAAGTATTACCCTTATAACCTATAAACGCCCCCAAAGAAAAAAAAAAGAAGAAGAAAAAAGGTATAAACTATAAAGTGTGGGCTTAGATCAGCCAAAAAAAGAAACAAAGAAAAAAAAAAGGGGGACTAATAACCCCTCATAGGTGAATATAAAAGTTAAGTGAGTGTTACAAAGGAAAAAGATTTATTAATGGCATCAATAGACTTATAACTAAAACGCGTGTCATAGCAGCCAGCTTAGAATTTTTTTGTACGCGAGTAAAAGCTTTGTCCCAACCTAACCTTAATATTACAGCATGCCAACACCGTGAAAGATCTTTCATCGTGGGAGTATGGGTAAGTGATGCAAAAGCTTTTATATGATATCAATTAATACCTGTGCTAAAGCGGCCAAAGCTTCCCTTTTGGGCTTGTTTATGAACTCACTTAACCTTTATATAGACACAGCTGACTGTGTACAGTGGGCCTTCTGCTATCTGTTTGCCTTTGAATTTTCTTGTTCTTATTGCCAATAGTCTGTACCTAAATAAAAAGTCCCAGTGTATTTAAATATAATAAGCAACAAATATAACTGTGTACGCACAAAAAAATTAATTGTATAAATTAGTTATATGCACCGCATATTCCATATATTTATCACGTTTAGTTTTATTCATTTATAATAATAATGTTTCATACAGCTCTTTTCACTTACAAATGTTAGTGGATAAATCGTTAGTTAATTTTTTTTGTTTATAATATATATTTCCTTAGGCAATAAAATGCATTTAAAGATGTTTGCTTAAATTCGTGTATTTCTAATGGAGCCATGCTTTGCTGTACTGGGATGAAATATCTGTAGTCGGACTATTTGGGATCCTGAGGTCATAGGTTCATTTGGGCAATGCCAGGATCATGGAAGGGTGGGCAACCCGCACAACAACAACGGTGTGGAAACAATGGGTCCGTCTGACTTGACTGCCCTATTAGCTGTATGAGAACCTTCCCCCCTTTTTCCGCCTACTGTCGCCTTTCCCCCCTCAAGCTAATATTTCCCGTCTTTCTTTTTTTTTCTCTCTATAAAACCATAGTACGCGATTTTTTTTAAATTAATAAACTTATACTACCGGGAGCACCGCAAGGGGAGGTTATTCTTTTTGGTATTTACACTCACGACATTGCCGACGAGCTTAGCCAATGCTAGCGCGTACTCCTACCCGTTGTCCAAATATCCGCTCCTCTGATAGCCGTACGTTATTCGTTACAGTAATACAGTAAGTAATAATAAATTTATTAATTTTTGGCGCCCAACTCTAGGGGCCAGTTTGGTGCAAGCTGTAACATAAAATTTTGTGTATAGTAAGCATTTTGGTGGCCAAATATACAAAAGCTCTCACAGTCTGTAACAGCTAGGGACTAAATCTTAATATTTGTAAATCTTTAATTCTCTTTTCTGTACCCTCGTTTTGGCTAAATAAATACTGTTGACAGATTAGATTCAACATATCTTTGATGGCCAGTATGCAATAGGTTATAGCTTACAGGTCGATGTAAGTCAACCTGGAATAAATACACGCTTCAAAATTGAAGTATAACCGGAGCCTACGAATAGGTAATCATTTTTACAAGGTGTTTAAATTTTAAGTACGGAGTTTTCGCCTGGAAAAGAGCTACATGGACAAGATCTGTGTCTCTGCCGCTTAACAAAGTACTGACAACACAAGCACTCTATCTTCACTTTCATCTTTTCTATGCAATGTGCTTAAACTTTAAGTACGGAGTTTTCGCCTGGAAAAGAACTACATGGACAAAATCTGTGTCTCTGCCGCTTAACAAAGTACTGACAACACAAGCACTCTATCTTCCCTTCCTTTTCTTTTGTTCTCAATGGCTGACTTTCGCAGTTAAAAGTCTAATATTTAACTGACGAAGGTTAGAAAGTAGTATGTCAGAAAAATTCAGGATATCTGAACAGGAAAGCTTGGCATGGTTTCCAGAAATAAGGAAAGACAAAATAAAATACAAAGATAAATACAAAAGAAATAAAGATAGCTTGAATAATATTAAATAATTAGAATCGGAGCAGTGTAAGCGATATAGGTTTACATTGCGATCTTGGAGTTGATTTGTTTCGGTTGCTGTGGATTTTCTAATATCGTCTATTATAGTTTTTTTTGTGTTTAGTATTAGTTGATATAATTTTTATGGTTATATGAAATGCCGTTACAACGCAGCCCTAGAAGTTCAAGTTTAGATACAATCTGTTGTGTTTGCACCAAGGCGGTAGAATATTCCAACCAGTTATTCACTACTGGGTGTAATCAATTTTTTCATCACTCGTGCTTCAATACCAGGGCTTCCAATAAAAAGGTCTGTCCCGTTTGCCGAACTGCTCTCAGTTTATCTTCGCAAAACTTGTACGAAGAGTTAGAGGCGGCTCAGCCCGGTTCTAGTAGGTCTATCACCAGATCCCAATCCAAAAACTCAGGGGTGGCTGCCCAAAGTAAAGTAGCGCCCAATCCTTCAGGTCAGCAGTCGGTTTCAGGACCATTAACTCAACAGTCCGAGCACTTTGAAGCGCAGGTCATGGAAAACCAATCAGAAGCGCCTCGCAAAGAAGTGCAAGCAGAAAGACAGCAAGGGGTAGCCTCAGAGCCGCCAGGATCGTTAGCCGCGAATCTTCAAACAGCAATTGGCAATGCCATAGCAAACGCCTTAATGCAGCAAACACAGGTTCTGGTTCAATCAATTGAGTCTGGCTTTCAACGTTTTGTAGCGGCCGTTTCAACAGCCAATTCGACGCCGGCACCGCCTATTGCTACACCAGTTATCCCAGAAGCACAAAGCTTTGAACAGTTGTTTGGATCGGCAAATAGAAGTATTGGGGAACAAAGACCAATTAATGGTTCACCTAGTGGTACTCAAAGCGGGGAATTCCGATCAGACCGCGTCAGCCAAATAATCGGCAACTGGAAAATACGCTTTTCAGGCCAGGCCACAATATCGATAGACGATTTTTTGTACAGAGTGGAGGCTCTTGCGATGCAAACGCTAGACGGTAATTTTGAGTTACTATCTAGGTACGCAAGTAACCTTTTTGAGGGAAAGGCTAGTGAATGGTTTTGGAGATACCATAAGAGGGTCACCGTTATAAGATGGCCAGAATTGTGTGTAGCCTTAAGATCAGAATTTCAAGATGGTCGAACGGATCTTGAAATTCGTTCAGCTATCTCCCAAAGAAAGCAGAAAAGTCACGAATCCTTTGATAATTTTTATGACGCTTTGATGACGTTAGCGGATCGGTTGGTTCAGCCAATGAGTGAGCAATCCTTATTGGAGGTGTTGAGAGTAAATTTATTGCCAGAAATTCAGCACGAAATGCTCTATGTACCCATTGCTAACATAGGCCAGCTACGGCAAATAGTTCGGGCACGAGAAAGGTTTTTACAATCTGTTAGCCTAACGAGCACCTCAGTGCAGCGGGTACCTCATAAGCGTGTGATTAGCGAAGTAGCCATCCAAGCAGAGGTTATGGACGAAGATGGGAACGAAAAATCATCAGGTTGTGAGATCGCAGCCTTTAGTCTTATTTGTTGGAATTGCGATAAAAAAGGGCATCGCTATCAAGATTGTGGGTCGGAGCGCAATGTTTTCTGCTATGGTTGCGGAGAAAAAAATGCGTATAAGCCTACTTGCCCAAGTTGCAACAACCAACCAAAAAACGACCAAGGGCGTGCACCAAGGAACAGTGCACGCAAACTGGTGACGAGGGGTACGAATACCGATTAGACCAAAGCATCCCCGATGCTTTGCCACCATTACCGGACTTTTAAAATATACCAGCCATTCCTATACACCAGCGAAGACAACATTTTGTTACTAATACAAATGTCATAAAGCACGAAAAAGTACGCAGTATTAGGCGCAAAGTAGCTTATAGCCAGAACAAAAGAAATGCAACACAGGAAAAATTAGCGTCAGTGGTAGATAACGTAAGCGATTTAAGGCCCTTTGCTCAAGTAAAGATATTAGGAAAAACTGTAAGTGGTCTGATGGACACTGGGGCGTCAATAAGTTGTATTGGCGGTAAACTAGCAGAAGACATGATCAGAGATAGGACAGGTGTTAAGTCTTTAAACTTAGTAGTAAGTACAGCCGATGGAGCCAAGCAGGCAATAGTGGGACAGGTCTCCACCGAAATTTATTTTCGGGGCGAAAGCAAACGTATTTGCTTGTATGTAGTGCCGTCATTGGCTCAAGACTTGTATCTGGGCATAGATTTTTGGAGAGCGTTTAATTTATTGCCGTTCTTTTTGTGGAATAAAGAAAGTTGTAGGAGCATAGATACCTTGGATCTAAAAGACGGTATGCATATAAAATTGACAACATCACAGCAAAAGGACTTGTCAGACGTTATACAATTGTTTCCCTCGTTCAAGGAAAAAGGCTTAGGAAAGACAACCTGGCTTTCACATGATATCGAGGTCACTGATAGTAAGCCCATAAAACAACGGTTTTATGCAGTATCTCCGGCAGTCGAGAAAATTATGTACGCAGAAATAGACAGAATGTTAGCGTTAGGGGGTTATAGAGGAGTCCGATAGTCCTTGGTCATCACCTATAGTGCTAGTTCAAAAACCAGGCAAAGTTCGACTTTGTATGGACAGTCGCAAAGTCAATGGGATAACTATTAAGAATGCATATCCGATGCCCCTTATTGACGGAATTTTAAGCCGATTGCCCAGAGCTGAGTTTATATCTAGCATAGACTTGAAAGATGCCTATTGGCAGATACCACTTACATGGCGGGCCAGAGAAAAAACTGCTTTTACCGTGCCGGGTAGGCCCCTGTATCAGTTTACGGTTATGCCCTTTGGGTTAACCAATGCGCCGCAAATAATGTCTAAACTTATGGATAAGGTAATACCTCCTCAGTTGCGCACCGAAATTTTTATTTATCTAGATGACTTGCTTGTAATATCGGAGTCGTTTGCTAAGCATTTAGCTGTGTTGAAAGAATTAGCCGAGCGCCTTAAACTGGCAGGTTTAACCATTAATGTACAAAAAGTTATTTCTGTCTGAAAGAGGTTAAATACCTAGGGCATGTTATTGGGAATGGTACTATACAGACCGACCCAGAAAAAGTTGCAGCCATTAGGGATTTTCCTGTGCCTAGATCAATAAAACAAGTGCGCCGATTTTAAGGTACAACAGGGTGGTATCATAAATTTATTAACAACTATGCAGGCCTTGCAGCTCCCATTTCTGATACATTAAAAAGTAGGAAGAAGTTTGTATGGACCGACGAAGCAGAAAGAGCCTTTGAAAACCTGAAAGAACAAATGTGTTCAGCGCCAGTATTGCATAGTCCAGACTTCTCATTGCCGTTTGAGATTCACTGTGATGCAAGTCATACAGGAGTTGGAGGCGTGTTGATGCAGAAAGATAACAAGGGCAATGATGTACCAATAGCATTCATGTCGCGTAAATTGAATAAATGTCAACGCAATTATTCTGTTACGGAGAAGGAATGTTTGGCGGCGATGATGTGTGTAAAAAAATACAGCCTTCGTAGAAGGGCATGAATTTGCAATACACACAGATCACGCATCTTTAAAATGGCTTATGACCCAAACTGATTTAAGTACTAGATTGGCAAGATGGGCACTCAAGTTGCAAGCTTTTGACTTTAAAATTTTCCATCGTAAAGGATCAAAAAATGTAGTTCCCGATGCCCTTTCACGAGTATACACTGAAGATGTATCAGCACTATGGGTAGAAAGCTTTATTGACCTTAAATCCATTCATTTTAACTCCGCCGAATATGTAGAGTTAAGAAATAAAAAACAAACCCAATCGGAAAAATTACCTGACGTTAAAGTGCTGGATAACTTTATTTATCGCAGAGCCGAACATGCAACGGGTGAACAGCTGGCTGACGATTTGTGCTGGAAGCTGTGGATACCAAAGGAAATGGTACCCGAAGTGCTGAAGCAATTTCATTAGCATCCTTTATTGGCACACAATGGCATAACCAAAACTATGGAGAGACTGCGTAGATACTATTATTGGCCCAATTTGGTAGGAGATGTAAAGGCTTATATTAACAGCTGTGCAGTTTGCAAAAGTAGTTAACACCCAAATCGTCCCTTGCGACCACCAATGAGTCAAACGACGGAGGTTCAGCGAGTCTTTCAAAAATTGTTTGTGGATTTCTTAGGACCCTATCCGCGAAGCCAATCCGGACATATTGGTATCTTTGTTGTTGTCGATCATTTGTCTAAATTTCTATTCCTAAAGCCAGTTAAGAAGTTCACGGCTGACGCAATAGTCGGATTTCTCGAAGAGCAAGTTTTTCATTGTTTTGGAGTACCGGAACTTGTAGTCTCTGATAACGGAGTGCAGTTTAAGTCCCATCGTTTCAATTTGCTGTTGCAGAAGTATAGTGTGCAACATCGGTATACGGCCGTATATGCTCCCCAAGCAAACGCATCCGAGCGAGCAAATCGTTCTATATTGGCCGCTATTAAAGCTTATGTTAACCCTAAACAGACCAATTGGGATGACCAATTAAGTCACATCGCGTGTGCGTTACGGTCCGGGGTGCATTCAGCCATTCACAGTAGCCCATATCGAGCCTTGTTTGGTCAACACATGATAACCAATGGGTCAACTTATCAGTTATTAAGAGACTTAGGGCAATTGGAAGATCGTGCTGTAAGCTTTAATAGAGAAGATTCACTGGATATAATTAGACAGGTAGCAAAAACGGGCATAGATCAGCAACATGTTCGAAACGAAAGGGTATATAATCTCCGTAGCCGAGAAGTATCCAAGAAGTTTATAGGCGTAATTTTCAGTTAAGCAATTTTGCAAAAGGATTCAGCTCAAAATTAGCTCCAACCTTCATTAAAGCTAGAGTAAGAAAAAAACTTGGAACAAGTTATTATGAGCTAGAGGATTTGCAGGGTAGACTAATAGGGAAATTTCACGCGAAGGATATCAAGCAGTAATAACTGATTTGGTCCTTCAAGCGGTGATCCCACTTTGGCCTTTTTGCTGCCAAAGTGTGATTTTGGTAGGGGGTGTGTAATGTCCGCTTGTCGACCAGTGGAATTTATAATTTATCCCCTAACTAGCTCGTGCAAAAATATTAAGTCACCGCGCAAAAGTATGCAGATTTTTTTTTGCAAATCATTTAAATGTTTGAACAAGAGAAAAATTATAAATATTGAAAAAATTTATTGTTATATTTATACCTATAATAAAACTTTCAATATAGTTAGCTTAAATACTGGGAAAAATAGAAAATCTTCATTAATTTCTCTTAGAAATTTTGCTGGTTGATAGCCCTCTGGGAGTCAAAAAAGGAAACTATAATTGTCTTCTTTTCTGACCGTAGGCGAAGTCAGCTGGGTTGGTGAAATTCAAAATAAAACCAAAAAATAATTTATCGGATAGGAGCCGAAAGAAAAGGTGAAACGAATTTCCGGAGACTCATGGGTTTCCTAACCTTATAATGACTTGCAGTCGATCTTTCTGGTTGTGATCTTCAAGCAGTCAAGTTGTTCGCGTTTTTAAACTACGGCAAACGAATAAAAAAATAACCAAAAAAAATAAAAAAAAAAAGGGTTATAGTGCTCAGTGCAAGTGAATCGTAATACAAGAAGAAAAATACGAAAGCAAGTCCACGCACAAAACATTTAATTTAACATTGAAGAGGAAATCTGCTCCAGCCAGAAAGTTTAAACAAAAAATTCTTTGAGTGCCCACAAAAAGGGTAAATAATAAAAAATTGTGTGAATATTAGGATTTTCGTTTAATCTTCAATTTCCTCATTAATCAGGCACCTCATATATCCATTACACCTACGTCCCAACAGTATTATTGGGCAGCGAAGAATTTCAATATTCAAGTTTATTTCAAATGTATTGCTGCTGCGCTGACAAGTAAAACGGCCAACAACAAAAGCTCAGGCCACGTACCAACATACATATGTACCTACCATCACATGCTGGAGCATGTGCAAAGACTGAAACAGCTGCGCTGATTAAAGCTCAGTCACCGTCCCAATTTAGTTGGAAATCGTCGCGCCGGGACAGCTTACAACAAATGCAGATTTATCGTCTTAAAGTATTAAATATCGTGATCAGGAAAATTTAAGTTAAATAGTGTAGCGTAGCCTTTCGTTATATAGCGCATTAGTGTTAAGTGCATCAAGTTTTTTTGTGTTCGATTTATGGATTCTGTTTTTTTTTGTGTCGCAAGTGAAGATGAGATATGCTAATGAAAGCCTAGGAATAATAACTCTCTCTTTTGTGCAAATACATTATAGTTGCTATAATGTTTAAATACCTTGGTTAAATAATTGTTCAAATATTAAAATATATTTATAAGTATTACCCTTATAACCTATAAACGCCCCCAAAGAAAAAAAAAGAAGAAGAAAAAAAGGTATAAACTATAAAGTGTGGGCTTAGATCAGCCAAAAAAGGAAACAAAGAAAAAAAAAAGGGGGACTAATAACCCCTCATAGGTGAATATAAAAGTTAAGTGAGTGTTACAAAGGAAAAAGATTTATTAATGGCATCAATAGACTTATAACTAAAACGCGTGTCATAGCAGCCAGCTTAGAATTTTTTTTGTACGCGAGTAAAAGCTTTGTCCCAACCTAACCTTAATATTACAGCATGCCAACACCGTGAAAGATCTTTCATCGTGGGAGTATGGGTAAGTGATGCAAAAGCTTTTATATGATATCAATTAATACCTGTGCTAAAGCGGCCAAAGCTTCCCTTTTGGGCTTGTTTATGAACTCACTTAACCTTTATATAGACACAGCTGACTGTGTACAGTGGGCCTTCTGCTATCTGTTTGCCTTTGAATTTTCTTGTTCTTATTGCCAATAGTCTGTACCTAAATAAAAAGTCCCAGTGTATTTAAATATAATAAGCAACAAATATAACTGTGTACGCACAAAAAAATTAATTGTATAAATTAGTTATATGCACCGCATATTCCATATATTTATCACGTTTAGTTTTATTCATTTATAATAATAATGTTTCATACAGCTCTTTTCACTTACAAATGTTAGTGGATAAATCGTTAGTTAATTTTTTTTGTTTATAATATATATTTCCTTAGGCAATAAAATGCATTTAAAGATGTTTGCTTAAATTCGTGTATTTCTAATGGAGCCATGCTTTGCTGTACTGGGATGAAATATCTGTAGTCGGACTATTTGGGATCCTGAGGTCATAGGTTCATTTGGGCAATGCCAGGATCATGGAAGGGTGGGCAACCCGCACAACAACAACGGTGTGGAAACAATGGGTCCGTCTGACTTGACTGCCCTATTAGCTGTATGAGAACCTTCCCCCTTTTTCCGCCTACTGTCGCCTTTCCCCCTCTCAAGCTAATATTTCCCGTCTTTCTTTTTTTTTCTCTCTATAAAACCATAGTACGCGATTTTTTTTAAATTAATAAACTTATACTACCGGGAGCACCGCAAGGGGAGGTTATTCTTTTTGGTATTTACACTCACGACATTGCCGACGAGCTTAGCCAATGCTAGCGCGTACTCCTACCCGTTGTCCAAATATCCGCTCCTCTGATAGCCGTACGTTATTCGTTACAGCGTGTAAAGCACTGGGATTCAACTATAGCCGAAGCTGTCATATGTCAAAATCCTACAAAACTGAGAGAACTTTTTGCAATACCCAGCGGCAAACACCATATTCGATACGTCTACTAGATTCATTTCGAAAAGACCCCACGTAATGTGTTACGAGTTGCCCTTTTGTAATCAAGGCTGTAATGGGAAGTTTTGTGCAGAATTGTTGTTGTTTCGCTCGTTTCCTACTTCGGCTACTGAGTTCATTCTATTGCTCGTTAATTATCTTTGATTTTCTATGACGTTCACGCATACAAGTGTAAAATGAATGTATGCATGTTAGCATGACGTGGCTTTTCTATTTGTCCCTTTTAATCGTTAGATTTTGCTTTTGGCAAGTGTTGTCACTTTCAATTTTCTGCCGAGCTGTGCGCATCACACAAACAATTATTTCATTTTTTTTAAGTGAATAAAACGAGTTTTGTGCTAAAAATCAAAATATCTGGTAAGTGTTTTCAAATATTAATTTATATAACATTGTGTAAGAAAGTAAAAATTATTTACTAGCAGGCATAAGTACCAGCGTACGTACTTTTGTGTTGTGGTTTTGGACCCATTTTTGTATACGCACGTGATAAAAATCAAAGAATCTGGCAAGTGTATATAAACAATTATTTATAATATATTGTTTAAGATTATAAAAAATTTTTCTTTTCTAGGTGCTGCCAAAATCCATATCAACAGCGAAAGAGACTATGTAATAAGCATAAAGCACGCCTTTGAAGTACAAAAAGGGCGCCTCTCGAAAAGAACGTATGATGCAAAATTAAAGTATGAAATTTAAAAACTAAAGATAAAGATAATAATAGTTAAAAAACAATAATTGTAATTTATTTTATTTTAAATATTAAAAAAAAGTTGATTTATGAATAAATGTTCTTTTTTTAAACAAAATAATTATTCACCCCAAATAGCATTACAGCCCAATATACATTTGATGCCATTGTATAATGCTCAGTGCAGCAGTCACATTACAGCCTAGTATACATTTCATCCAAGGGTATGCTGCTTAGTGCAGCATTAAAACCTAATATACCTTCTACCATTTTGTATACTGCTCAGTGCAGCATTAGCATTACAAGTACGCACACATTTTTGTGTATCATTGTGTATCGTTCAGTGGTCGGTATGCCCACAACCAGCATTACAATTTAGATATCGTAAAGCTGGGTGTAATGGAAGCCCAAAATGAACTCGGCTTTTGTTGCCCACTTTCTCGATGAGATTGTAGGCGTTCACTCAAAAAAGCGGCCAAGCAACATTAAATGTAATGGGAATCGTGCTACATTTTCGAAGGTAGTGGGGAAGCAAACTCAGGAAGAGGTAATCGACTACGTGGGGTCTTTTTTCGCCGCTGGGTAATGTTAGTATTTTGTCAAATTTCAGATGCTCTTAAACTTTGGAGTATTGTGAATAATGTATTAAATAAATGTCTTATTTACATTGAACTTCAATGATTGAAGATATTGTACTGTCTATTGGTGGTCAAAACTAGACTTACTATGGACTTCCACTACCAATTAGATCCGAGGAAATTGTTTCAAATATTGAATATCATAGAGAAACAAATTATGAAAATTGCGATAATTTTGTTGTTAATAATGAGCTACTCCTTACTGCTGACCAAAAACAAGTATACGAAAAGATACTACATAGCGTTGAAGCAGAAAAGGGAGAAATCTATTTTTTAGATGCACCTAGTGGAACAGGTAAAACGCTTCTTTTAAATTTATTATTGGCAAAGGTACGGCAAAGTAAAAAAGTTGCATTGGCCGTTGCTTCTTCCGGTATCCAGCCACTTTACTTAATGGTGGTCGCACAGCGCATTCTACACTTAAGATTCCATTTAATTTGATTCATTAAGAAACACCACATTGCTCAATTTCAAAGCAATCTAATATTGCTGCTGTGCTCAAAGATTGCAAGCTTATTGTTTGGGATGAGTGTACTATGGGCCATAATGGTGCTTTTGAAGCTGTAGATCGATCTTTGAAAGACATTCGAGATAGTGAATACTTAATGGGTGGCATAACTGTTCTCTTAGCTGGTGATTTTCGACAAACTCTTCCTGTGATCCCCAGAGGAACAAGAGCAGATGAAATAAATGCGTGCTTAAAGTCTTCAATTTTGTGGCCCAAAATACAGAAAATTGCATTAACAAAAAATATGCGAGTGCACTTAAAAGGTGATAGCATAGCTGGTGAATTTGCAGAAATGCTTCTTCAAATAGGAAATGGATTATTTCCAACCCATGATGGCAAAATAACTTTACCATCAACTTTGTGTCATGTTGTGAAAAGTATTCAAGAACTAACTCTAAAAATATTTCCGGATATTACAAATATCTCTGAAAAATCACTCGAATGGTTTTCAGAACGTGCTATTTTGACTGCGAGAAATGACAATGCATTGGAAATAAACGAGTTTTTATTAAAATCATTTCAAAGTGAAGAAATGACATATAACTCTATTGATTCTGTGACTGAAGTCGAAGATGCAGTTCATTACCCCGTCGAGTTTCTTAATTCATTAAATCCGGCTGGCCTGCCTCAACATAAATTAACTTTAAAGATTGGTTCACCTGTAATGTTGATTCACAACTTGAAACCGACAAAACTGTGCAATGGTACAAGATTGCAAGTTAAAGTCCTTCATAAGAATGTTGTCGAAGCAATGGTCTTTACTGGCAGTGGTATAGGGGAAACGGTTTTTATACCGAGAATTCCATTAATACCTTCTGATTCTGAATTGCCAATTCAATTTAAAAGATTGCAATTTCCTTTAAAAGTTTGCTTTGCCTTAACAATTAATAAATCACAGGGACAAACTCTTAAATTAGCCGGACTAGACTTAAGACACGATTGTTTTTCTCATGGCAAATTTTATGTAGCCTGCTCAAGAGTCAGTTCGACAAAAAATTTATTTGTATTAGCACCTGACGGAAAAACAACCAATGACGTTTATAATGAAGCTCTTAAAGTTGTTAATAATTGCAAATTAAATTCAATAAGTGGATAAGGCCTACTGGGGAAACCACAATATTCTCTACCTCAATGGTGGCGTGGAAAAGAGAATATTAAATACTTTGCTTAAATATTTTGTGAAATATTTTCTAATTTATTTATTTTGTATCTATCTTCTATTGCTAAAATTTATATAAACTATCCGCGCAGCGAAGTAAGCGGGCCACTTACTAGTTTATACATATAAGACTTAGGTATACTGACTTAAATTCAATCGATTAAATTCGATATCTCCTGTGTTTCTTAACCGATTTGGACGAAATTTTCAGAAAAGTTCTATCGTTACCCATTATTTCAACCCCCATTTTTACATATTCCAAATTCGATATATTTTTGTTGTCGATTCCATGCGTATATCGGAAACCAGAATAGTTATCGATAATTTGAAGCAGGCTTGTTCTGCTCATGGTATAGGAGAACTTATATTCAAAATCTGAAGTCTCTAGCTCTTGTAGTCTCTGAGATCGACGCGTTCGTACAGACGGTCAGACGGAAAGACTGACGGACAGACGGACATGGCTATATCGTCTCGGCTGTTGATGCTGATCAAGAATATATTAACTTTATGGGGTCGGAGATGCTTCCTTCTGCCTGTTACATACTTTTGCACAAAACCATTATACCCTTTTTTCCCCATTTTATAGGTTAAAGGTATAAAAACAAAATTGGACTAAAAAAATTAAAATAACAAATTTTCTACACGGGGCTTCGGACCCGCACCTCCCGGTTATGAGTCTGGCATTCTTACCACTAGACCATATGAAATTGTACCCAAAGCGCGAGTAACCGTGGGTACGGGCTGAAAAATCTTATTTTGGGTTGTGTGCGGGTGGGTGTGGGTTAGTCCGTTCAACCCGCTTTACCCGAAATAAAGTTAGTCAATATATTGGTAAAAGTTCTGGTAAATACTTAAAAGTTTCTTTTTTTTGTAACTTTGTGTACAAACCCTCCGTTTAAAGAGCTAAGTTTTTTATCAGAAGAACGAAAAGATCATGTTTTAGAAACAACGAAATGCATGATGGTTGAATATCGCGAAACGTTAAAAGACAATCTTGATGACTCGCAAACTGAAAACTCTTCGCCAAACATGAGTTTCAAGAGTTTTTTGACACGCATCAATCAAAATAACTAAAACTGGACAAAAATGCCATTGAGTTAGAAATTTAAAAATATTATGCTACAACTTCTCATTCAAACTTGCCAATTCTAGAATTTTGGAAACAAGCAACTGACCTCAAAATATTGCAAGTTGTGGCTAACAATATATTATGCATTCCTGTTAGCTCTGCGACAAGCGAGCGAGTTTTTTCTTAATCTGGTTAAATTCTCAATGAAAGACGCACAATACTTTCAAGGGCGAATTTGGACAAGCTTGTTTTTTTGTACAAAAATATGTAATTTTATTTAATAAAAATAAAAAATTAAGTTTTTGAAAAAAGTTCTAAATTTTTCGGGCGGGCGGGTTGGGTTCGGGTATGATATTTTTTTTTTGCCATCGGGAGCGGGTAAAGATTGGCGCTGCGGCCCATGGGCTGGGTCGGGTCGGGTGCGAAAAATTAGGCCCATGCCCATATCTAGCCTCAAGTGAAGCTAATAAAAAGCTATTAAAAGCGAAACAATGTTACGTTACGTCTTGTAAGAAAGACCCCCTCCCGCCCCTGTAACGCATCGTAACCTTTTTCGAGACCTCCGCACCCACCAAATTGCGTTATGTAATACTTGAATTCTCCCTTACAGGCAGAAGGAAGCATCTCCGATCCCATAAAGTACATATATTCTTGATCAGCATCAACAGCCGAGTCGATTTAGCCATGTCCGTCTGTCCGTCTGTATGAACGCGTCGATCTCAGACTCTACAAGAGCTAGAGACTTCAGATTTTGAATATAAGTTCTCCTATACCATAAGCAGAACAAGTTTGTTTCAAATTATCGATAACTATTCTGGTTTCCGATATACACATGCAATTGATTACAAAAAAATATCGAATTTGGAATATGTAAAAATGGGGGTTGAAATAATGGGTAACGATAAAACTTTTCTGAAAACTTCGTCCAAATCGGTTAAGAAACACCGGAGATATCGAATTTAATCGATCGAATTTAAGTCAATATACCAAAGTCTTTTATAAATTTATTATATTTGTTGCAACTGGGTTCAGGGTATCTTCTAGTCGGGCTTTCCCGACAAGAGCCTTCTTACTTCTTTTATTTGTGTGTTACTAAAAGCATCTCCGTTGATCCGACTGTTGTATGTAGTCATCGCCTCTTTCTTAATATCATTAACACCAAACTGATCCGATTCTTCAGTTCGAAGTGGGTTATTAATTTCCACCTTAGGCTTCGGCCACGCACTGAGCGATTAGCGACTGAGCGACTACGCGACGCTCTCTCGAGCGACGTCAGCGAGCGATCGCTCTGAGTGAAGTGGCCACATGTCGAGCGACGTCGCTCATGTTGTTTACTTATTAAAATGCCTTGAGCAGCCGTTATTAAAATGCCTTGAGCAGCCGAAATTAAACTTTCAGCAGAGATTTTCTGCACTGCGTTCATATAATCGCTCAGCGACGCACTAAAAATTAGAACCGATTCTAGCGCTGAGCGACGTCGCTTAGTCGCTCGCGATTTTCGCACGTCGCTCAACAGCTGCGTGGCCGCTCGTATGGAGTTTCATATGTTTTAATTTTTAACGTCGCTCGAGAGAGCGTCGCTCAGTCGCTCAGTGGCTCAGTCGCTCAGTCGCTAATCGCGCAGTGCGTGGCCGAAGCCTTACATGTACATGACGTAGCGACCAAAAGCGTACTGCCTAAGCACAGCTTGGCTTTACTTTTGGTGAGAAAGGCTTTGATTTTAGTGCAGCGTTTACGGAAGGAACTGATCATTTTAAGTAGCGTTTCGCAGCCTTTTTGATGTATTGATTAGAATATAGGTAAGGTAAGGATTTTTATACTCGATACCGAAGGTAAAGAGCATATTATCAAGGTGTCTGCCCGTCCGTTCGTCTGTATGAACGCAACGGCCGGTAAAGGCAAAGTGTCAAGATTGGAGTTTTACGATGACTGGGGGCGCCAAGTATAAAATAAAACATTTTACACCAAGTATAAAATAAAACATTTTATACTTGGTGCTGGGTGGATGGTAAATCGATAAATTCGATAATTCAAAATCGATAAATCCACTTATATCACACATCCTTACAGCTAGAACTACCAAAATTGGTGAGAAGATAGCTACTAACAGCCCCCAATAAACTGCATCAAAATTTTTGCAGCCACTCCTGCCAATTCCGCCCCCAGCCCCACGCATTTTGAAATCAGTAACGCCTATAAGCTCCAAAGTTTTTGAGCTATAGCCTCCAAATTTGGTAAGAAGATAACTGGTAACGACCCCCAAAGTAAACCACACGTTTGCCCTGAAAACATGTCCTCCTTTTTCCATTCAGTGGGTCTTGCAAGAAGGGGCATGGCCCGCAGTCAAAAGCTGAGCTCATCAAACTAGGTGTTATTCGTTTGAAATGCATAATAAAATATTGCGAATGCGCGCATAAATAATAAAAAGTTAAGTAAAGCAGTACATGTTTGTAACTGAACAATAGCAGTAGTCTATTTTTCTTGTCATGCACTTGGGCTCATCACATTCACTTTCAAATTCTCTTTATGCATTTTACAGAATTGATGCGAATATAAATTAACCTTGTAGCGAAACGAAACGTAACAAACGTCACATCTGCAAAAAAAAAAATATTTGTTATCGGTTAGTTTTCAGTTATAACGCACAACTAAATTGTATATTGCCTTTACCTATACGGACGTTCACCAGTATGAACAAGTTCGTGCTGCTTCAGCTGGGAGCGAGCATAAAATCCCTTTTGACAAATGTCGCACTCAAAAGGTTTACCATCGTGTTTTTGTTCGTGAATGTATTTCGAGTGCGGATCATGAAATTTAACATCGCAGACCTTGCACTTAAATGGCATGGTGTCAGTATGCTTATTAACATGCCAATCAAGTAAACATTTTGTCGCATAACTCTTGTCACAATAGCTACACTTATGTCGAATAAATCTATTTTGCTTCGTCTTCAATCGTTCGTTTACGCGATTAGTAGGAATGCGCGGAGCCGCCTTATGCACGTTTCTGTAAGAACATAACATATTTAATTTATGACTTTTATTGCAAAAATCATTATACAATAAATATTCAACCTACTTCTCATGCAGAAACCGCGCAGAAGAAGAAACAAATGCTTTATTACAATGATTGCAGGCATATGGTAGTTCGCCTTTGTGATCCACGCGCTGATGAATATTTCGCAGATAGGCATTATAAAATTTCTTTGGACACTCGGGGCATGTATAGTTCTTCGTACGCGTATGACGCAGCATATGTTTTGTTAAAATATGCCTTTGTCGAAAACATGCACCACATTGATCGCACACATGATCAAGAGGCAAGGCTCTAAGCTGCTCCTTACGTATGCGATTTTGTTCCTCTTTCGTGCGCCTTTGTCCTTTTTGCTGCACAGGCCTTCTTTGCTTTGCCATTGATTTCTGACTTGTTTCATTCAATAGGTCCTCATAAATTTGAGCACCCAAAGCTTTGGATCTGCGGCTGTTGGAGCTACTGCCTGTGCAGTTTGTTTTCTTGCCACACGTGGCAAGGGCTCTATGGCAGTTGATTGACCATTTTTATAGATTTTCGTATACACTGAAACATAATTATCTGTTACATCAATCTCACTAGCAAGCTCTTCCTGATCGACGCTCTGTTCATCCAAACTTCCTGAGTTGCTTTCGTTTATTACATTTGGAATATCATCATCGATCACTTTAGATAGCTGCATTTCTGTTTGAATACAAGTTTCACGAAATTCAATTGCTGCCTGCAGGCTGTCAACGCAGCTAGAGCAAATAACGGCCGAAATTCCATCAATGCATTGAATCTGAAATGCAAAAATGTTTAAACTTAGCAAAATTTAAAGTACAAAACATTGGAACAAAAAACAAATTAAAATTATATACTACGTATACTAACCCAAATTCCAGAAATTATATTTATATGATAAAGCATCACAGCATTTTGACTGTCGCACAGATCTTTACAATTTTCATCAATCACAAAAAGTGCACAACAGGTGCGACATTTCATTCCTTCATAAAGTCTTTCGCTTTGGGTAATGCTTTTGGTGAACAAGTCTAACTCCTCCATGTGCTCCTCAGCCAAGGGATCGTTTTCACTGGGCGTGGGTGTAAAGTGATGGAACCCATTGCCCGTGGCACTAAAATAGTCAGGCGGAGAGTCAAGGCTAGTGTTTCCTTTAAACTCTGGAGCAACAACAATTTCTCCATTCGCCTCAGCTGCCTCACGTGCCGCTGCTTCCTTGAGCAGTTCGTTGATCAACTTCTTCCTCTTTTCTGATTGCTTTCGTTCGACTACACTTACATCGTTTTTGTTGATGCATGGCACGGCGCCTGGCCTCAGCGTTCTCTTTGAACCCAAACCTAAGTATGAACAAGCCGCAATTAAAGTGAATGTTTTTTTTTAAGTTAACAATAATGCAAACCTTTCAAATGGGTTTGTATTGTTTCTTGGATGTCATCCTCTTTAAAATGTTCAATGCAAATTACGGTGTTTGTGGTTACTTTCAGTTTGTCTCTTCTGTTTTTGCGGCAAAACGATACCCATTTATTCAAAATATCTTCAGCTTTGGGAAACTGAAAGAAACTCAGTTGTTCCGAGTGTTTTTGTTTATTTTGATTTCTGTTTGTGCAATTGTGCACCGCACATTTCATTTTTAAGTTATTTCTTATTTATTTGAATTTTTTATTCAGACCTAGTGCCAGGGATGGCAAACAAATACCAAATTCAGCATTAATGTAATCGATAGATTTTATGTATTTTTATCGCCGATATGTCTCAATGTCTCTTAACATTGGCGGAAAACTCAAATTGTTACGGCAATTGTTAAAAAGGCAATTGATAAAAATAAAGGTTTTTGTTAATAATCATCGTAGGTCTGGTTCAGTTAATGGGTAGCCTGTTTTATATAAGTCTTTGTGAAATAATGGTTTTTAAACTAGCTATCCGTTTGAGCTTTACGTTTCAACATATCGCAGCATTGGATTTAAAAAGTTTCAATTCATGAGGATAATAAAAATAAACTAATATGAGTCCAATCACACGGTAGAAGTGTAAACATATAGAAATTAATTATTGATTAAAGTTCCAAATACTTATGATTTTGATATTTTTTTTACAATTGAAAATATCTTAACTTCCAACATTGGTGATAAAGAATACTCATTTTTGTTTGATTTATTATTCTATAAATGTATGTACTATGTATTTAAAAATTGTTGCAAGTGTTTTGTGTCATTATGATAATAAGCTTCTGCTGATTCAATGTTAATATTCATGCGTAGCGAAGCACGCCAGGATCCGCTAGTAGGTTATTATATTCATTACCGAAGGTAAAGAGTATATTGGGTTTGTGCAATTTCCGTCAGGGTGTCTGTCCGTCTGTCCGTCCGTCTGTATGAACGCAACTTTTTCCACACCCTTCAAGCTAGAGTTTTGAAACTTTCCAATGCTTTTTATACTCGATACCGAAGGTAAAGAGTATATTGAGTTTGTGCAATGTCCGTCATGGTGTCCGTCCGTCTGTCCGTCTGTATGTTCGCAACTTTTTTCCACACCCTTCAAGCTAGAGACTTGAAACTTTCCAATTCTCTTTATCTATGGGATAGTAAATTAAAGTGTCAAGATGGGGGTTCTACGATAACTGGGGGGCTGGCAAATCGATAAATTCGATAACTCAAAACCGATAAATCCACATATGTCACACATCCTTACAGCTAGAACTACCAAATTTGGTAAGAAGATAGCTATTAGCAACCCCCAAAAAACTGCATCAAAAATTTTGGAGCCACGCCCCCTTTCCGCCCCCAACCCCCCCGCATTTTAAAGTCAAAAAAGCCTATATCTCCCTCAGTTTTTGAGCTAGACCCACCAAATTTGGTGCCAAGATAGGTGATGATGACCCCCCAAAAACTGCATCAAAAGTTTGGATACCACGCCCACCGATACTGCCCTAGCCGCCCCCATCCACCCCAACGCTTCGTCAAAAACGGGAATGCGTGTGTCTTCCAGAGTTGTGGAGCTAGAACCTCCAAATTTGGTAGGAAGATAGCTGGTAACGACCCCCCAAAATCTGCATCAAAGTTTTGGAGCCACGCCCACCCATTCCGCCCCCAGGCCCCCAGCATTTTGAAATCACAAATGGCTGTATCTCCCTCAGTTTTAGAGCTAGAGCCACCAAATTTGGTGCCAAGATAGGTGATGATGACCCCCCAAAAACTGCATCAAAAGTTTGGATGCCACGCCCACCGATACTGCCCTAGCCGCCCTCATCCACCCCAACGCTTCGTCAAAAACGGGAATGCGTGTATCTTCCAGAATTGTGGAGCTAGAGCCACCAAATTTGGTAAGAAGATAGCTGGCAACGACCCCCAAAAATCTGCATCAAAGTTTTGGAGCCACGCCCACCCATTTCGCCCCCCTTTCCCCACTTTTTACAAACTTTTAGCTAGAGTCACCAAATTTGGTATGAATATAGCAACTGACATTCCACAAAGATCTGCATCACAAATTGGGATGCCACGCCCACCCATACCACCCCAGCCCCCCTTTCCCCACATTTTACAAACTTTGAGGTAGGGTCACCAAATTTGGTATGAAGATAGCAATTGACATTCCACAAAGATCTGCATCAAAAATTTGGATGCCACGCCCACCCATACCGCCCCCAGCCCCCTTTCCCCACTTATTACAAACTTTGAGCTAGGGTCACCAAATTTGGTATGAAGATAGCAATTGACATTCCACAAAGATCTGCATCAAAAATTTGGATGCCACGCCCACCCATACCGCCCTCAGCCCCCTTTCCCCACCTTTTACAATCTATGAGCTAGAGTCACCAAATTTGTAAGGAAGATAGCTTGTGGCATCCCCATCTGCATCGGAAAATCTTTAAGGCAGCGTACACCCCTGCCGCATCCGTACCCCTCCGCAATCAGGCCTTTTTTTTACCGGTTTTAATACTGGTATCGAGTATGCCGCAGTCGGTTGCGTCCGACTGCAACGTTTCCACTTGTTATCTATGGCCGGGACAGAAAAAGTGTCAAGATTGCGGTTCTACGATAACTGGGGGCTGGCAAATCGATAAATTCGATAACTCAAAACCGATAAATCCACATATTTGTTGAGATAGCTTCTTCTTCTTTGGTAAGAAGATAGCTTCTAGCAGCCCCCAAAAAACTGCATCAAAAATGTTGGAGCCACGCCCACCAATACCGCCCTAGCCACCCCAGCTGCCCCAACACTTCGTCAAAAACGGGAATGCGTGTATCTTCCAGCGTTGTGGAGCTAGAGCAACCAAATTTGGTAGGAAGATAGCTGGCAACGAACCTCAAAGAACTGCATCAACGTTGTGGAGCATTTTGGAGCCACGCCCACCTTTTCTACCCCCAGCTCCCCGCATTTTGAAATCAAAAAAGCCTATATCTCCCACAGTTTTTGAGCTATAGCCACCAAATTTGGTGCTAAGATAGGTGATGATGACCCCCCAAAAACTGCATCAAAAGATTGGATGCCACGCCCACCAATACTGCCCTAGCCACCCCCATCCGCCCCAACGCTTCGTCAAAAACGGGAATGCGTGTATCTTCCAGAGTTGTGGAGCTAGAGCCTCCAAATTTGGTGGAAAGATAGCTGGTAACGACCCCCAAAAAACTGGATCAAAGTTTTGGAGCCACGCCCACCCATTCCGCCCCCAGCCCCCCGCATTTAGGTGATGATGACCCCTCAAAAACTGCATCAAAAGTTTGGATGCCACGCCCACCAATACTGCCCTAGCCGCCCCCATCCACCCCAACGCCTCGTCAAAAACGGGAATGCGTGTATCTTCCAGAGTTATGGAGCTAGAGCCACCAAATTTGGTAGGAAGATAGCTGGCAACGACCCCCAAAAATCTGCATCAAAGTTTTGGAGCCACGCCCTCCATTTCGCACCCCTTTCCCCCACTTTTTACAATTTTTGAGCTAGAGTCACCAAATTTGGTATGAAGATAGCAATTGACATTCCTCAAAGATCTGCATCAAAAATTTGGATTCCACTGCCACCCATACCGCCCCCAGCCCCCCTTTCCCCACTTATTACAAATTTCGAGCTAGAGTCACCAAATTTGGTATGAAGATAGCAATTGACATTCCTCAAAGATCTGCATCAAAAATTTGGATGCCACACCCACCCAACCCGCCCCCAGCCCCCCTTTCCCCACTTTTAAATACTTTGAGCTAAAGTCATCAAATTTGGAAGGAAGATAGCTGGTGGCATTCCCATCTGCATCGGAGAATCTTTAATGTACAGCGTACACCCCTGCCGCATCCTTACACCTTTGCAATCCGGCCTGTTTTTACCGGTTTTAATATTGGTAACGAGTATACCGCAGTCGGTTGCGTCCGACTGCAACGTTTCCACTTGTTTATATAAGTCTTTGTGAAATAATGGTTTTTAATCTAGCTATCCGTTTGAGCTTTACGTTTCAACATATCGCAGCATTGGATTTAAAAAGTTCCAATTCATGAGGATGTGGCGACCTGGTCACACTAAAAATATACTTTTTTACAGACCAATACTCTGGTCACACTTGATATAAATTTTACCGCGTAAATAGGATACACAGCGAACAAGCTTAATCAATATAATAGTTAAATATCTTTATATGTTTACTTATGGACTAAATAAATCTAGATATAGATAAAAAACTATAAAGTTTGTCCATAAACTGGTGACCCCCGACTTACACGCATATTCAAAACACTACAATTGTCAACAAATGATCACGCGATCATCTCACACATACACCTACAAATTGAAGCGTCACAACTCACAATTTCGCAAAACACCGCTTCAGTTTAAACGTTCAAACTTACAATTAATAATCAATTCGAATCAAATCAATTAAATTACTAAGTTCAGTATCACATACCGACTTGTGCAAACAACTATCTCCAGCTGGGGCTTCTGTAAACTACACATACACATACTCAACTTTAATTTCACCACACTGCGTCGCATATACATGTATGTACATAACCTCAACATGTCCGATGACGAAAATTATGTAGATGCACCGGCAAATGTGGCAAACAACAATAACAACATGGAAGAAGCAAACAATGTAAATTCGGTTTTCGCAAAAATGTTGTTTCCTCAACTAAATTCAATAACTAGCATTGAGATGTTTTTTACAAAAACTAGAAAGTTGGTTTTTGTTACAAGGACTAGGCTCACGGAAGGAACATGAAAAATACGCCGCTGTTATAGCTTATGCGGATGCAAAATATCTCGACCAGGTTTATGATCTCATTTAAAATGAACCCCAAAGAGATCCATACACCACACTTAAGCAAGCCATCCTTGCTAAGTTCTTAGAATCAGAAATGGTACGCCTAGATAAGCTTGCAACCGGCATTCAACTTGGTGACGGTCGTCCCAGTCATTTGCTCACCCAATTACAACAAACAAACGCAACCAGTGACGAGTCAGTCGTACGCCGTTATTGGATCAAACGCCTTCCTCCAGCAGCACGCGCTGTTATCACAGGCATTTTGGAGAGCTCACCAAACATATCAATTTCCCAGCTTGCCACTGCTGCAGATTCCGTAATAGACTCTCTCAACTACAGCAATGATAATATCTCAGCATTATCGCACACAAATACTGGTTCATCATCATACAACGATCGCATCGCCAAAATCGAACAACGTTTGGATAATAATGACAAAGTTCTACAACAAATCAACACCAAGCTTAGCCAGCTTCTCAGCAACAATCGGCAATCACGTAGCCGCAATCGCTCGCAAAGCAACGAAAATCGTAACACATCATCATCAACTCAGCAAGCAAACCAACTCTTCTGGTATCACGCTAAATTTGGTACTGATGCTCAACGCTGTCAAATTCCATGCTCCTTCAAACAAGCAGCCAGCACAAAAAACTAAATACAACCGTCGAAGGTTTACAAGGCAACTCCGGCGGACAATTCATCAGAGCCTTACAACACAATTTCAATCTGTACATCTTCAATATCTCTAATACTAACCGCTTGTTTATTACAGATGAGAAATCTGGAAAAAAGTATCTTATCGACACTGGTGCAGACGTTTCCGCCATACCAATCTCATCAATCAATCAACGCATCTCTCACTGCAATACCAACTCACTATTTGCAGCAAATGGCACGCAGATCAAAGCTTACGGTACAACTCGTATCACCCTTGATCTCGGCTTACGACGTCCATACACTTGGAGTTTCATCATCGCAGATATCACTATTCCAATCATCGGATCTGATTTTTTGCACCTCTACAATTTGCTCGTCGATGTCAGGCAAAGCAGATTAGTCGACACTAGAGAGCTGCATGAATGGCAAAAAAACGGCATTCGAATGAATTATGTGTAAAATGAATTGAATGAATCAGAATACTTCTACAAAGTTGTATGGGTAAATGAGTTGCTCTGGCAACTACTCAGTCTCACAACATCCAAACGTCAGGCCACGGATCAAATGAATGAACATTTACAGTTACATTCGAGTAGTACTGAATCAATTCGAGTAGTAATTCTGCTATGTATGTAGCTTTTTTGCCTGCTAATATGTATGTGCATATGCCGTTAGGTCACTTTTATGATCCTGTGCCCGAGTTGCTTGTGCGTCAGGCGCGAAAATATCACAAAAAATGTGTGCACTGAGCGAAGTGCACAAAAATAAGTAATTTCAATTTGGCAGGGCATCGTTCACTAATTAGCCTATGCACGCATTCACTAAGAAGCAGGTCTACAGTTTTTTTTCTAAGTACACACACAGAACCCTTTTTTATGACCCGCTGCCCGATCTGCTTGTGCGGCCCGCTGACGAGGCAACGCTTGCGATCAGACCTTCAGCTTGTGCGTCAGTCTGGCGCCGTGCATAGAAATATACGTAATTTTTCTAGGCCCACGAAATGAAGGGAGTCATTACAAATGAATCGTCTCAGTCTATGCCTTGGTATGTTTGCGTTTTCTACTCATAACACTCATGTTCAAAATCATGAATTATGATGAATATTAGTATCGACGAATGCTTCTATTCAACTCACTCATACCATATTGTGTCTGCCACTCATTCAACGCAATTCAACTCGAATGCATTCTATTAAATTACAGTTGTGAATCGTCTCATGCAGCTCTCTAGTCGACGCTCAAACACTTTTATCCAGTCCCGGTACCTGCTGTCTACAGTCAATAGGTCAACTCAAAACATTAAACACATCTTGTGAATTCGCTCGACTCTTGGAGGAATTCAAGGATATCACGCAACTAAACGTTTCTACACCAAAGCCAAAAACAGCCGATGTGACTCACTGAATTGACACAAGAGGACCACCAACATTCGCAAAGCCAAGGCGCCTCACACCCGAAAAATTTCAAGCTGCAAAGAGCGAGTTTGATTTCCTGCTCAAGATTGGCGTGTGTCGTCCATCGAAAAGCTCATATGCATCACCTCTGCACATGGTACGCAAACAAACCGGGGAATGGCGTCCATGTGGTGACTATCGCGCACTCAATGCTCAAACAGTTCCTGATCGGTACCCACTACCTCATATTCAAGACTGCACACATATTTTCTACGGAAAGAAAATATTCTCAAAAATTGATCTTAACCGTGCATATCATCAAATTCCGATCGAACCTAGTGATGTTCCCAAAACAGCTATAACTACGCCATTCGGATTATTTGAATTCACGCACATGACATTCGGTCTGTGCAATGCTGCACAGACATTTCAGCGATATATGCACACCGCCTTCAGGGATTTAGATTTCACTTTTGTCTACATAGATGATATCGCCATAGCATCTGACAACATTGATCAGCACAAAATCCATCTCCTTCAAGTATTTGAACGACTCCGTCAATATCATCTCACCATTAATCCAAGCATAATGTGTTGACCTCCAGGAGGATTTACACAGAGTTTGCTCATGGTGCCTGCAAAACCTTCTTCCACTCAATGTCTCAAAATGCTTTTTTGTACGCTATTCTAGAGCTCATAACCCAATAACATTTTCCTATTCGTTAGGTGGTTCGCTTTCTAGCAGAGGTGAATCGCTTGACCTTGGAGTCCTCTTTGATTCTAAATTCAGTTTTGTAAAACATATTGATTACATTCTGCCGAAAGCATATGCCATGTTGGCTTTCGTTAGACGCAATTCGGCCCAATTTACTGATCCGTATACAAGGATATGTTTGTATTCAGCATTTGTGCGCTCTAAACTTGAATATGGCTCTTTAATCTGGAGTCCATACAGCTCAATTCATATAAATAGACTTGAACGTGTACAAAAAAAATTTTTAAAATTTGCTTTGCATCCTCTTGGGTTTCGTGAACCGTCACCTAGTTATACTGATAGATGTCACCTTGTGCGGCTTTCATCTTTAGAGGATAGACGTACGATAGCGGCATTGTCGTTTTTGAACGTTATTGTTGTTGGAAGAATTGATTGTCCTGACCTTTCTTTAATAATGTTTTTCACCCCATCAAGGTGTCTCAGGGTTGTTAATACATTCTTTTTAAGCACTCACCGCACCAACTATGGTGTAAATGAGCCTATTTCTAGGACATTAAGTATTTATAATTCGCTGCCAGTCGAGTTGCGCTTCGATTTTATTCATAATTCTAAATCTATTAAGCATCTACTTAAGCAGTATTTATACTCGATACCGAAGGTAAAGAGTATATTGAGTTTGTGCAATGTCCGTCATGGTGTCTGTCCGTCTGTCCGTCTGTATGAACGCAACTTTTTTCCACACCCTTCAAGCTAGAGACTTGAAACTTTCCAATTCTCTTTATCTATGGGATAGTAAATTAAAGTGTCAAGATTGGGGTTCTACGATAACTGGGGGGCTGGCAAATCGATAAATTCGATAACTCAAAACCGATAAATCCACATATTTAACACATACTTACAGCTAGAACTACCAAATTCGGTAAGCAGATAGCTTCTAGCAACCCCCAAAAAACTGCATCAAAAATTTTGGAGCCACGCCCACCCATTCCGCCCCCAGCCCCCCCGCAATTTGAAATCAGAAATGGATATATCACCCACAGTTTTTGAGCTATAGCCACCAAATTTGGTGCCAAGGTAGGTGATGATGACCCCTCAAAAACTGCATCAAAAGATTGGATGCCACGCCCACCAATACCGCCCTAGCCACCCCCATCTGCCCCAACGCTTCGTCAAAAACGGGAATGCGTGTATCTTCCAGAGTTTCGGAGCTAGAACCTCCAAATTTGTTAGGAAGATAGCTGGTAACGACCCCCCAAAAACTGCATCAAAGTTTTGGAGCCACGCCCACCCATTCCGCCCCCAGGCCCCCAGCATTTGAAATCACAAATGGCTGTATCTCCCTCAGTTTTAGAGCTAGAGCCACCAAATTTGGTGCCAAGATAGGTGATGATGACCCCCCAAAAACTGCATCAAAAGTTTGGATGACACGCCAACCAATACTGCCCTAGCCGCCCCCATCCACCCCAACGCTTCGTCAAAAACGGGAATGCGTGTATCTTCCAGAGTTGTGGAGCTAGAGCCACCAAATTTGGTAGGAAGATAGCTGGCAACGACCCCCAACAATCTACAGCAAATTTTTGGAGCCACTTGGATGCCACTACCACCCATACCGCCCCCAGCCCCCTTATCCTACATTTTACAAACTTTGAGCCAGAGTCACCAAATTTGGTATGAAGATAGCAATTGACATTCCACATACATCTGCATCAAAAATTTGGATGCCACACCCACCCAATCCGCCTCCAGCCCCCCTTTCCACAGCTTTTACACACTTTGAGCTAGAGTCACCAAATTTGGAAGGAAGATATCTGGTGGCATGCCCATCTGCATCGGAGAATCTTTAAGGCAGCGCACACCCCTGCCGCATCCAATCAGGCCTCTTTTTACCGGTTTTAATACTGGTATCGAGTATACCGCAGTCGGTTGCGTCCGACTGCAACGTTTCCACTTGTTTTTAAGATGATGTTTTGAGTTCTTATTGTTTGTTGTTTAGTGTTAATTAGTTATAAGTTAATATACCAGAACGGAGAACTGTGTTGCTCTTTGGTAGTTTGGAGTAAATAAATAAATAAATAAATGCTGCTTGGGTCAAACATCGATTGAGTTTCTAGGACATCTAGTTGACTCCAATGGCATCACACCTTTGCCATCCAAAGTTAAAACAATCGCGGACTTTCCATTGCCCAAAGTTGTAAAGGAACTCCGGCGATTCTTGGCAATGATCAACTTCTACAGGAGATTCCTACCCAATGCAATTCAACATCAAGCTCCACTGGTCCAGCTCATCTCAGGCAACAAAAAAAAAAACGACTCATCACAAATCAACTGGACAGAGGACATGATACAACATTTCAACGAATGCAAACGATCGCTAGCCGACTCAACGCTCTTAGTTCACCCTGCTCAATTCGCTCATCTTTCACTCAGTACAGACGCCACTGACATTGCAGTGGGCGCAGTACTACATCAAGTCATCAACAACGAGTTTCAGCCAATGGGATTCTTCAGTGTTAAACTCACCGACACGCAACGCAAATACAGCACATACGATCGTGAACTATTGGCCGTTTACCTCAGCATAAAACATTTCCGTTGTATGTTGGAAGGACGAATTTTCGACATTCGCACGGACCACAAACCATTGGTATATGCATTCTTCCAGAATCCTGAAAAAGCATCACCACGTCAACTCCGCCAATTGGATTTCATCAGTCAATTTACAACAACAATTCTACATGTGTCGGGCATCGAAAATACAATTGCAGACACATTATCACGCATAACAGCAATGGAATCCAACAACATCGACTACAACCAAATCGCAAACGCACTGTCCAACTGCCCAGAACTTAAAAAGTTACTTGAGGATCGCGCTACATCTTTGCAGCTCAGAACAATCAACATACCAAATACATCGACTCCACTCGTCTGTGATTTTTATACTCGATACCGAAGGTAAAGAGTATATTGAGTTTGTGCAATGTCCGTCATGGTGTCCGTCCGTCTGTCCGTCTGTATGTTCGCAACTTTTTTCCACACCCTTCAAGCTAGAGACTTGAAACTTTCCGATTCTCTTTATCTATGGGATAGTAAATTAAAGAGTCAAGATGGGGGTTCTACGATAACTGGGGGGCTGGCAAATCGATAAATTCGATAACTCAAAACCGATATATCCACATATTTCGCACATCCTTACAGCTAGAACTACCAAGTTTGGTAAGAAGATAGCTATTAGCAACCCCCAAAAAATTGCATAAAAAATTTTGGAGCCACGCCCCCCCTTTCCGCCCCCAACCCCCCCGCATTTTAAAGTCAAAAAAGCTTATATCTCCCTCAGTTTTTGAGCTAGACCCACCAAATTTGGTGCCAAGATAGGTGATGATGACCCCCCAAAAACTGCATCAAAATTTTGGATACCACGACCACCGATACTGCCCTAGCCGCCCCCATCCACCCCAACGCTTCGTCAAAAACGGGAATGCGTGTATCTTCCAGAGTTGTGGAGCTAGAACCTCCAAATTTGGTAGGAAGATAGCTGGTAACGACCCCCCAAAAACTGCATCAAAGTTTTGGACCCACGCCCACCCATTCCGCCCCCAGCCCCCCTTTCCCCACTATTTACAAACTTTGAGCTAGGGTCACCAAATTTGGTATGAAGATAGCAATTGACATTCCACATAGATCTGAATCAAAAATTTTGATGCCACGCCCACCCATACCGCCCCCAGCCCCCCTTTCCACACCTTTTACAAACTTTGAGCTAGAGTCACCAAATTTGGAATGAATATAACAATTGACATTCCACATAGATCTGCATCAAAAATTTGGATGCCACGCCCACCCATACCGCCCCCAGCCCCCCTTTCCCCACTTTTTACAAACTTTGAGCTAGGGTCACCAAATTTGGTATGAAGATAGCAATTGACATTCCACAAAGATCTGCATCAAAAATTTGGATGCCACGCCCACCCATACCGCCCCCAGCCCCCCTTTCCCCACCTTTTACAAACTATGAGCTAGAGTCACCAAATTTGTAAGGAAGATAGCTTGTGGCATCCCCATCTGCATCGGAAAATCTTTAAGGCAGCGTACACCCCTGCCGCATCCGTACCCCCTCCGCAATCAGGCCTTTTTTTTACCGGTTTTAATACTGGTATCGAGTATGCCGCAGTCGGTTGCGTCCGACTGCAACGTTTCCACTTGTTTTTCAACTGCAAAGGTTCGACCATTCATACCGCAACTGATAAGGAAGCAGATTATCAGAAAATTTCACAACATCGCTCATGGTGGAATTGGAACTACGACAAAACTAATCAAACAGCGTTTCGTTTGGCCCTTTATGCATAAGGATATATCACATTTCGTCAAACACTGCATTCCATGTCAAAAATCAAAAGTAACGCGCCATGTTCATTCACCATTTCAACAATATACGCCTCCGACACAAAGATTGAACACATCAACCTCGATCTCATCGGACCACTGCCTCAATCTGGACCATTTCGATATTGCCTCACCATCATTGATCGATACACTAGATGGCCAGAAGCTATCGCCATCGAAGACATAAAAGCTGAGACAGTAGCTTTAGCACTAATCAACACATGGATTTCCCGTTTTGGAGTGCCAGCACGTATAACAACAGACCAAGGCAGACAGTTCGAATCCCGATTATTTGCCGAGCTATCACGACTCCTAGGTATTGATCATTTACGCACAACTGCTTATCACCCTCAAGCAAATGGGCTCATCGAACGTTGGCATAGAACACTAAAGGCAGCCATTATGTGTCATCATCGGATTGCTTGGCCACGAAAATTACCAATGATCTTACTTGGATTACGTTCAGCATACAAACCCGACATTCAAACAACCGCCGCTCAGTTAGTATATGGGACAACGCTTCGTCTTCCTGGAGAATTTTTCCACACTACGAGCAAATTTCAACTGCAAACTGATGTCGCAAAAGATCTCGCAGAGACCATGCGCGAAATTCAACCAACGCAAACAGCACACCACGAAATCTCCAAGCCATTCGTTTTTCGTGAATTAGGCAATGCAACTCACGTCTTTTTGCGAAACGACACGGTACGTGGCTCACTTCAACCGCCCTACGATGGACCATTTGCAGTAAAATTAAAACCAAACAAACATTTCACCATAACCGTCAATGGCCGTGACATGAAAGTATCGATCGATCGCCTTAAACCAGCTTTCATTGAATCTCACCAATCATCACCACCACCAACCAACATCGTCAATACAGGATAACAGCCATCACAGCAGCAGGATAAGGTAACTAGCTCCACATCACAGATGCCAGCGCCACAACAATCAACCAGGCCTCGTCGAAAAATTAGACTCCCCGTTCGCTTCGCAACGTGAATTCTAGGAGGGGGTACTGTGGCGACCTGATCAAACTAAAAATATACTTTTTTACAGACCAATACTCTGGTCACACTTGATATAAATTTTACCGCGTAAATAGGATACACAGCGAAAAAGCTTAATCAATATAATAGTTAAATATCTTTATATGTTTCCTTATGGACTAAATAAATCTAGATATAGATAAAAAACTATAAAGTTTGTCCATAAGGATAGTAAAAATAAACTAATATGAGTCCAATCACACGGTAGAAGTGTAAACATATAGAAATTAATTATTGATTAAAGTTCCAAATACTTATTATTATTATTATTACAATTGAAAATATCTTAACTTCCAACATTGGTGATAAAGAATACTCATTTTTGTTTGATTTATTATTCTATAAATGTATGTACTATGTATTTAAAAATTGTTGCAAGTGTTTTGTGTCATTATGATAATAAGCTTCTGCTGATTCAATGTTAATATTCATGCGTAGCGAAGCACGCCAGGATCCGCTAGTAGGTTATTATATTAATTACCGAAAGTAAAGAGTATATTGGGTTTGTGCAATTTCCGTCAGGGTGTCTGTCCGTCTGTATGAACGCAACTTTTTCCACACCCTTCAAGCTAGAGTTTTGAAACTTTCCAATGCATTTTATCTATGGCCGGGACAGAAAAAGTGTCAAGATTGCGGTTCTACGATAACTGGGGGCTGGCAAATCGATAAATTCGATAACTCAAAACCGATAAATCCACATACGTGGATGCCGGTTATAACGATGCCGGCTATAACGATATTCCGCTTATAACGATACACACAAGAAGGTTTGGTTGGTTTTCATACAAACTTGTATGGAAGCACAATCGGCTATAACGATATCGCTTTTAACGATATGCCGCTTATAGCGAAGGAATTTTGAAAACATAAACCGCTTATAACGATCACAAGTAAGAACAAAAACAAAAGAATGAGCAAATTACAGCAGCAGTCGGCACAAAGAGAGCCAAAAAAAAAATTATCAATGCTTTTGTGCAAGAGTAATTTCGTTTCGACACTCTTAAATACACTTCGTGCCAACTTCGGCCTATCTGTGTGAATTACCGTTATGTTTGCTTATGTGTGGAAAATCAAAAATAAAGCATTGGGTGCGTTCAGGGAACTCAGCGCTTAGTTAGCAGCTTCGTAGTAGAGCTGCAAAAACATCGATGTCAACATCGATTTTATCGATGTTTTCCAAGTTGTTCGATGCATCGATGCATTATTTTCAACATCGATGTTTCATTGTATAGTGCAGCTTCAGATTGCGAGTGCGTAATTTAAAATAAATAGTTTATTTTGTTATATAAATTCGTTGTTTTAATAGTTTCTTATAGCCATACGTTAATAAATACATAGTGGCGGTTCCTCTAATTAAAATGGAAAAGTTTTTGTGCATACTTATGCGTTCCAGCTGGCTTGACAGAGTCTGAGCGAGCTTTCAGCAAGGCTGGAGAAATCATTTTCCAAAAACGTGCGGCAACAAAAGCGGTCAACATGTTACTATTTTTACAAAAAAAATCAATGGATCTTTCATAGATCTCGTATCTAGATCTAGAAAGATCTAGATGTTATTAGTTTTAAGTTTAAAACAGGAAAAAAGCTTTAAAAATTGTGAAGTTAAGAAAACTGAATGACTAATTTTTATTATTTTTGTTTTTTATAATTTTCTTTATTAATACTAAATTTTTGTGTTAAATTAGTCGTGAGGTGATAAAACGGAGAGATTATTTCTGTTAGTTTAATTATAAGAAGAAAATAGTACATAAACTAACATAAAACAGTCGGTTTCAATTAAAAAATGATTTTTTTAATTATTTCAACAAAAACATCGAAAACATCGATTTTTCAAAGCATCGGTGACGAAAACATCGATGTTCTGACCATCGATGTTTTTGCAGCGCTACTTCGTAGCCGTTTACTTCCCTGATGACGTCACATATTATGCACGTGTTGCATATTTGCCTCATTTACATGTTAAATGACTATGTTTTGGCTTTTAATACAATATAATAATAATAATCTAATAAGAGAAGCAGTTTTTACTTTATTATCATTCATTTTTGTTAAAAAAAATTATTAAAAATTCATTACATGTGACGTTTCTAACAGCTGTTTATGCACAATGCATTATCTGTCTTTCTTGTATCATGCATGTATGTATATGACTTGCTTTATTTGTTTCGAGAGGCACGCGTCGCTTTAATTTGCAAGATGGCATCACTTACTTATATTCATATTTAAACAATCATAGAAAATAAAGCAAAAACAAGTAGTAAAAAAATTATTAACAGTTAAAATATTGTTTTCTTTAATACCGGCTATAACGAATATCGGTTATAACGATGCTATATTGCCGGTCCCTTGAGTATCGTTATAACCGGCATCTACTGTATTTCGCAAATCCTTACAGCTAGAACTACCAAATTGGTAGGAAGATAGCTGGTATCGACCCCCAAAAAACTGCATCAAAGTTTTGGAGCCACGCTCTCCCATTCTGGCCCCAGCCGGAAAGTAAAAAATGCCTATATCTCCCACAGTTTTTGCGCTATATCCACCAAACTTGGTGCTAATATAGGTAATGATGACTCCCCAAAAACTGCATCAAAAGATTGGATGCCACGCCCACCAATAATGCCCTAGCCGTCCCCATCCGCCCCAACGCTTCGTCAAAAACGGGAATGCGTGTATCTTCCAGAGTTGTGGAGCTAGAGCCACCAAATTTCGTAGGAAGATAGCTGGCAAACGACCCCCATAAATCTGCATCAAAAATTTCACCAAATTTTGTATGAAGATACATAGCAATTGACATTCCACAAAGATCTGCAGCAAAAATTTTGGATGCCACACCCACCCAATCCGCCCCCAGCCCCCTTTTTCTCACCTTTTACTAATTTTGAGCTAGAGTCACCAAATTTGCAAGGAAGATAGCTGGTGGCATCCCCATCTGCATCAGAGAATCTTTAAGGCAGCGTACACCCCTGCCGCATCCGTACTCCTTTGCAATCAGGCCTCTTTTTACCGGTTTTAATACTGGTAACGAGTATACCGCAGTCGGTTGCATCCGACTGCAACGTTTTCACTTGTTTTTACCAAAATATGCTTTCAGATTTATGTAAGTTTTTAATTTAAATTTTTTAATTTTATTTTAATTTTAATTACATAATTTTTTATTTCATTTAGTTTACATTAACAAGTATGTAAATAAATAAGTATTTGCAACTATAAACAAGTGGATATGTTGCCGTCGGACGCAACCGTCTGCGGTATACTCGTTACCAGTATTAAAACCGGCAAAAAGAGGCCTGATTGCAAAGGGGTACGGATGCGGCAGGGGTGTACGCTTTCTCAAAGATTGTCTGATGCAGATGGGGATGCCACCAGCTATCTTTCTTCCAAGTTTGGTAGTTCTAGCTCAAAGATTGTAAAAGGTGAGGAAACGGAGGCTGTTGGCGAAATGGGTGGGCGTGAAATCCAAATTTGGGGAAGGCTAGGGCAGTATTTGTGGGCGTGGCTTTCAAAGTTATTATGCAGCTTTTTTGGGGTCTGCATCGCCTACAAAATTTGGTGGCTCTAGCTCAAAAACTGTGGAAGTTAAAGACTTTTTTGGTTTCAGAATGGGGGGGGGAGCTGAGGGCAGCACGGTTGGGCGTGGCTCCAAAATTTTTGATACAGTTTCTTGGGGGTTTCTAGTAGCTATTGCAGCTTCTAGCTTTTAGGATATGCGAGATAGGTGGATTTATCGATCTAGAGTAATCGAATGTATCGATTTGCCAGCCAACCAGTTATCGTAGAGCCTCAATCTTGACATCGCAATTTATGTCCCGGCAATAGATAAAGATGTTTCGAAAGTTTCGAATCTAGCTTGAAGGGTGTGGAAAAAATTTGCGTTCATACTGACGGACGGACAGTCAGACAATATGACGGACATTGCACAAACCCAATATACCCTTTACATTCGGTATCGAGTATAAAAATTTGTATTTTCTAGATGTTTACACATTTCCCGTGCGGTCGCACTTTGTTATTTTTTATTTTTTTTCGACCAGCTAATAAAATTTTAAGCACTTAAGAAAAAAACAGAAGAACTGAGATTGGTCAAAAATCTTTCTTATGGAACAAGGATAATCTCGGCAAGTATCAGTTTTTCCGGAAATACAGATATTGTAATTGTTGTGCTAATAGCATGTGTAAGTTTACTTAGGACTGCCACAATGATTGTTTTGATACATTTTGGATTTATGTCATCCAGACCCACTGAACCAGATTTTACGTTTAACCTAGATTTGAGGACTTCACAATTATTGATACATCTTAAACTTAAGCTTTTATCACAGTTAAAAGAATCGCCGTTACGGAATTCATGAATATGGCCTCAGGTACAGTGTAGTTGACAGATTTTATTTTTATTTCTCCCACTCCTAAAGTCTATTGTTGACTAGGCACGAAGCGTTCTTTAAAAAAAGTAGTCCCCAATGGATGATTCGAGTGAATGAATCAAAACTTTCTTATACTAAGAATTCCAAGAAAAGGCACATGTTTTCTTTGTTGTTCAAAAATTTGAACTCTATTGAAAATTGCGTAGTCGTAAGCCCCAAAAAAACATATGCGAATGAGTCTCAATGTGAATTATGCGATTGAATTTGTCTGTAGACAGGTGATGCTCATTATTCTTGTGCTTGCCTTGGTGCTATTCTTTCCATTGCGCTCCTCGCACTCTTACTTTACAACACTCTTGGGGAGGCTCCAAACTCACACATACTCACACATACACACACACAAACAAATACACGCACATATGCCCACATGGATAAGCTTCGCACTTTACTATGCACAGCACGATGCAAACGTTTTAGTCCTTATTAGCATAGTGCGAAGGTGCGTTGGTTGACGTGTGTGTGTTTAAGTGTCTGCATTAGAGACCATCACAGCAGTCGTCAGCGTTTTTCAACCCACTTCAACCCACCCAGCAATGAGGCGTCCATTAATTTGTTTCAAAATGGCCATATATGGGGCTATAATTCCGTACCTTGGCTGATTCGTTGTTAATGGCCAAAATGGTGTTTGCTTTTAAAATTAACAAAAGAAAATTGCCAAAAAATTGGCGAAAGATAATATAAGTATCACATTGCAAAAACGACTTGTTGTTCAAGTTATCTGCAACAGAAATTTAATCAGAAATTTTACCAGAACAATATTGCCATAAGTTAAATGTAAGTTTTTTTGTAGCATGTTGATGAAAATTTGTCCCATTTTTTGTTTGTTTTATATTCAAAGAAATTTTATTTTTATTTTTTAAAATTGGAAATTTTGTTAGTCGCAAACACGCCACAATTTGTTAATTTGTTTTAAGGTAAATTGTGTTGGTATTAACATTTAAAAATTTGCACAAACGCTGTGCTTTTGTAAACATTTTTCATATATTTAAGTATACTTTATTTTATTACAATTCGATAATGACATTTTTATGGAATTAAAGATTTTGAGTACATATCTTCGTGCCATCAGTTTAATCAAATTCAATATGTTAATTGAAGAGCTTTGCCTAGATATCATACACAACATAAATATTCATTATTACAATTAATGATTTATAAAGATGCTATCATTTATATTGTATATATATTTATTCACCTGGTTTCGATTGAGCTACAAGTTAATGGAGAGTTGCTTTGTTTAGTTTAAATTACAGTTTTTATTTTGGCATATTTTTTCCTTTTAATTAAATCAAATCAAATTGTTTGCAATGCAATAACGCATTTGTATTATTTTGCTTACACCTAATATTAATATAAATTTTACAATAACAAAGAACAAAATTTATGAAACATTTTTAATATAATTTTTATACATATTCTTTTTTAGTTGTTTTTATTTTTGCTAAGTAACGTATTAAATTGGTGTCTCTTCAATTTATAAAATCAAAAATTAATTATAGCTTAAGATTGTAACAAATTTTTATACTCGATACCGAAGGTAAAAAGTATATTGGGTTTGTGCAATGTCCGTCATGGTGTCCGTCCGTCCGTCCGTCTGTATGTTCAAAACTTTTTTCCACACCCTTCAAGCTAGAGACTTGAAACTTTCCAATTCTCTTTATCTATGGGATAGTAAATTAAAGTGTCAAGATGGGGGTTCTACGATAACTGGGGGCTGGAAAATCGATAAATTCGATAACTCAAAACCGATAAATCCACATATTTCGCACATCCTTACAGCTAGAACTACCAAATTTGGTAAAAAGATAGCTACTAGCAACCCCCAAAAAACTGCATCAAAAATTTTGGAGCCACGCCTACCCATTCCGCCCCCAGCCCCTCCGCAATTTAAAGTAAAAAAAGCCTATAACTCCCACAGTTTTCGAGCTAGAGCCACCAAATTTGGTGCCAAGATAGGTGATGATGACCCCCAAAAATTGCATCAAAAGTTTGGATGCCACGCCCACCGACACTGCCCTAGCCGCATGCACCCCAACGCTTCGTCAAAAACGGAATGCGTGTATCTTCCAGAGTTGTGGAGCTAGAGCCTCAAATTGGTGGGAAGATACTGGTAACGACCCCAAAAATGCATCAAAGTTTGGAGCCACGCCCACCATTACGCCAGCCCCGCATTTGAAATCAGAAATGGCTATATCTCCCACAGTTTTGAGCACCAAATTTGGTGGAAGATAGCTGGTAACGACCCTCAAAAACTGCATCAAAAGTTTGGATGCCACGCTCACCAATACTGCCCTAGCCGCCCCCATCCACCCCAACGCTTCGTCAAAAACGGCAATGCGTGTATCTTCCAGAGTTGTGGAGCTAGAGACTCCAAATTTGGTGGGAAGATAGCTGGCAACGACCCCAAAAGCTTTGGAGCCACGCCCTCCATTTCGCCCCCCTTTCCCCACTTTTTACAATTTTCGAGCTAGAGTCACCAAATTTGGTATGAAGATAGCAATTGACATTTCAGAAAGATCTGCATCAAAATTGGGATGCCACGCCCACCCATCCCCCTTCCCCACTTTTACAAACTTCGAGCTAGAGTTATAAAATTTGGTATGAAGATAGCAATTGACATTCCACAAAGATCTGCATCAAAAATTGGGATGCCACGCTTACCCATACCGCCCCCAGCCCCCCTTTCCCCACCATTTACAAACTTTGAGCTAGAGTCACCAAATTTGGTATGGAGATAGCAATTTACATTTCACAAAGATCTGCATCAAAAATTTGGATGCCACGCCCACCCATACCGCCCTTTCCCCACATTTTACAAGCTTTGAGCTAGAGTCACCAAATTTGCAACGAAGACAGCTGGTGGCATCCCCATCTGCATCGGAGAATCTTTAAGGCAGCGTACACCCCTGCCTCATCCGTACCCCTTTGCAATGAGGCCTCTTTTTACCGGTTTTAATACTGGTATCGAGTATACCGCAGTCGGTTGCGTCCGACTGCAACGTTTCCACTTGTTTTTTTTTTATGCTGTTGTAAATAAAACAATCAAAAACTGCTGATTTGACCGTTTTGGTATATGTTTTAATACCATTTAAATTTTTTAACACTCTTTAACTAGATAAACAATTATAGTTTCTTATAAATTAAAAAGTATTTTTATTTATTTTTGTTGTATATTTTTGGTAATAGTAAAATTCTTCACTTCCAACGAGATTTTGAGCCTTTCTACTCATTTGTTCACTTAGCTACTTACAATAAATTTTATAGCTCCTCTATTGAATATCATTTAAAATTACATGCACACATATACTCTTTTTGTTATCAAATAACATCTTAGTTATAGATCTCACATTAGGTGTGCTCACATCAAAAACATTAAGTATTGGACCAAAAATTACGTTTGAACCTCAGATAAGTTTTTATGGACATGCGATATTCATATAACTTTTTTCCTGATACCCTGCTAAAAATAACGAACTGCTATTTACATGAAGCTATTCTTCTTTTGTTTCTGGTACAAACAGTTATTATTTTTGTTAAATATGAACCACAATATTTTAAATAGTTAAATCTGCCGCTAATCAGTCAAAAAGCAGAAAGACCAAATATATGCAATCATCTATGTACAAGTGTATGTGGTCTGAAGCCATGACGTCGTCAATGCCAAAGCAAAAAAGCAAACTAAAGGGTCGAATTAAATGAAATTCGGCGCCATTTACTTTTAGCTATGGACGCCATTGCGACGAGAAAGTTTGCATACCCTGTTACAAAGTTTATTTAAAGGGTATATAAAAAATACTACACACAATTATTTGCAATAAATCTAATTATTCAAAAGATAAATAAAAACTACGTTACAACACAACATTTACTAAAGATAATTTCGAATATACATATATTTTTTCCACTGGGTTACTGAAAGGCGACCAGTTTGGTATAACAAAACTTTTTTACAAGTATCTTGTGCAAGTTCATTGAAATTGCTGGAAGTCAATGCGTCCGATAAACATTCCAGATTGACACTTCTTATTTAAACTTTTTGTGGGCGTGAAACTAAATAATCGAACGGAGTAAGAGAATGTGAGCTTATTCAAGTGTTAAAATTTATAGTCGCATTTTTACAGCCACCAAAGCTACATATATACAATAAACACCTTGTCGTGTCAAGCATACTCAGCAGGGACCAAGGAGGTGGGTCACGAAAACTATCACTGCTTTTTCCCTCTCGGACAAGTAAGTGGACACGTTTATATGCATGATATGTTTGCTTTGTGCGCTTTGTCCGTTCGGCTGTGTGTTTGTGTTGTCTTGTTTTGGCATGAAGATAGCCATTCCTCCACCGGATGCACGGACACAAACATATATCTTTGTCAATGACAGTTGTCAACATGACAGTTATAAGGACAACACAAGTGTAACGGATGCTTGACTCCATGCCCAAGACATATTTAGCCAGTCCAAGTGAGGGGCGTTAAACAAAACATATATTTATTAAACTTGATTACCTTCACATAAGATAGGAAGTGAAAAAAATCCCAGCAAATATGATTTTGGTATACCTTTGTGGTAATGGTGTTTATTTCGATTTAATTGCTGTTGGATAACGCTGACCACTTTGAAGTTGATGCAAAAATAAACAAATAAATAAAGACTGTGTAAATTATATTTAAACGTTGCACGTTCACACATTTATCGATGCAATATTTTATCGTATGGATTAAAAAACGAAAATGATAAGAAGCAACTTTTCGACTTGATAAATTAAGCTACTGTTTAACTGACAGAGGACCGTAGTATATATTTAAATACAACAAATAAATATAGTATAATATAATTTTAACAAAGACAGTGGAAAGTTAAGAGAAAAATAATTGAATTCTCCAAATGTTTTATGTGATTTGATATACTAAGTGCACTAAAACTATCTTGTTATTTAGAAAGAACAGATGGACGATTATTTGCTCTCGCCTTTGGGCAGGGTATAGACAAGAGTCAAGTTATGTGCTATATTTATTGTTAAGCACCAACTATGCATGGCCAGACACTATTCAATATACAAATGCACATTTACATACATAAATATATGCATGTATATATCAATCCAGCCTTACGAACGGTTAGCATGGAAATTCCCATTGAATAGCCGAAAATCAATGGGTGGGACCAATGTAGATGCCACCCAAACTATCGCAGCTATCCTCGGCCGTGGCGCTTTCCTGCTCTATTTCCTGATTTACACAAAAGCCATTGTTGTTGCTGGTCTCGTACGTATCGCTGTCATCCACGAGGCAGCATTCGCCGCATTCATCAGTTGAGGAGTTAATATCATCGCTCAGATCGTCCAGCAGCGTCACCTTCGGCGCCATTAGCTGCTCCGAGGTGCAGCCACCAGCTGCGCCGGCTACTGAGATTTTGATATTGCACGAGTCCACACCTCCACTTGACCTGGACGCAGCAAGATGCTGATACTGCTGTGGTATGGGCTGCTGGATGGGCGCATGCATTGCCCGGTAGCTCAGATTTGGGGTGCGCTGACCCATGCTGGCCATGCCCGGCGGCATTTGAGTGTGCGTCATGCTGATTGTTGGTGGCACACTCAACACGGTGCCTGGCTTTGATACTCCGTGTGCGGGGCTAGCATAAAGCTGATGTGTGTCGGAGGCCAAATTGTGGGCAGTCAGCTGCAGTGGATGTTGGTCCTTGCGTTCTGAAAAAGCGAATAAGACAATTTTATCTTTGCAGTTGGTTATATGGCCATAAGAAGAATAGTTTTTCCATCCCATCTTTATATTTTAAAATTAATTTGTCCTAACTGGCTGAGGAATAATCAAGACAAGCCACAAGAACTACAAAGCTAAACATTTCACAGTACTTTTCTTTTATGGTATTATTATGTCGGCCAATGTGGTAAATATTAAAAAAAAATATTATATGCAATGACCTTGATTATTTAAAATCAAAACTTTCTTTTAAGTTAGAATAAAGGAAAATGTATCTCATAATCTTGCTTGTTCTTGTTTTCATTTGTGTGCAACAAGCAGCGACGGGAGCTTTGTGAAAGCAAATGTCAGCGCATTGGGGTTATCGTTCAGGACAATGTGCAGGCAACTGAGTGTGTGCCTACTGTACAGTGTGGTTAAATTGAGCTAAACTTTGGTTATCAGTGAAAACTATTACACAGGACAAGCAGACAAAAAACCCCGGAGACAGCTGCATTTTGAGAACGCGTCTTTATTCTTTTCACATTTAAATGTCATTTCCACAAAGGCATTCAAAAGTAGTTGCTTCTGTGCCCCGGGGTGAATATGTATGAATGTGGCATTTGGCTTTTGGCCACAAGTGGCGGTTTAACTATGCAACCAGTCACTCAATGGCAGCACCCATCACCCCCACCGCCTGTTAATGTAATTATTGGTCATATAGTTTTTGATCTACTCACCCAGAGGCGCCACAAGTTTGGACTGAAGCGGCAACATAAAATCGTGTCCAGTAGTCGCCGCTCTTGGTTGCAGGCTCTGCACCGCTGGCACACTTAAGTAGTCCGCTAAAATGGCAACCAGGATAATGTTTGAGTTGAGTTGAGCGACGCCAAAAGCAAACAATGTAACGCAGGCGCAAAGTTAAAGTGGAAGTTTATCAAAATATAAGGAAGAGAAAAGGAATTGTAAACAATCACAAAGTCCTTCGTGGCTATGCGAAAACTTTAGAAAGCAATTTTTGTTCTTTATTATGTACTTGTTTCGTACAGTATTTTGATAAAAAGTTTCACAAAAAACCTTTTTAAAAGTTATGAAATCATTTCTTCCTTTCCTCTTCATATATATGTATGTATAAAAATGTGATATATTATTTTTATCAAAAGACTAAACTTTTAGCTGGTTAAGTGAAAATGTGCATAATTTTCTCGATAAGTGCGCAATGAAAATTCATATTTTATGTACTTCAAAACAGGGACCGTAATAATTTGATTGATTACAATTAAATTATTTACGTTTTTCTTTAATAACAATCATAATTTTTGAGTTATTTTATAATTTATATTATTTGATTATAGAAAAGAAAATAAAACAAAAATATAATGATTGTAATCATGAAATTAAAAAATATTTAAACTTATTCCAAAGCTGACGTGAAATAAAAATTTAAAAAACGTGTTTATAAATAAATAAAATTTAGTAATGGGGAGTAGCTTGTGGTGCTTTAAGGTGAATATGGATTAGTATTGGTGAAAAGTTTAGCACTGTTGTTTTTTAAATTAAGCAAAATAACAAAAGTCTACATCTTATTATTTTATTAGATTATATCTTATCTATTTTTGTGCGCTCAACATTATCCCAGGGTTTTACATGCAACGACAAACAATTATTTCAACAGTTAATACCTATGAATAAAAATCAAACAGCAATAGACTTTGATATTAATACTACGTAAAGAAATCATTATTTTGGAGGTTCGTGCAAAACATATAGAACAAATTTCAAATACAAGTTTTATTTTTTATTTATAGATCTATGGACATTTGCTTCCGTCGCGTAATGAAGCATACCATTTAGATATGGCCCCATTACAGTTTACATTCCAACAATATTTCATTGCAATTTTGCCGTTTCCAGCCACGCTGGCCATTAAAAATTTAAAAGCTGCTCTACAAAAGAGCAAGCTCTGCCAGCAAGTGTAAAAATATTTCACTTTGCAGTTTTCCCGGCAAACGCAAACATTTAAAATATGTACTTATAACAAGTAAGAAGGCTCTAGTCGGGACAGCCCGACTAGAAGATACCCTGAACCCAGTTGCAAAAACTAAATTAAATTGATATAAGACTTTGGTATACTGACTTAACTTCAATCGATTAAGCTCGATATCTCCGGTGTTTCTTAACCGATTTGGACGAAATTTTCAGAAAAGATCTATTGTTGCACATTCTTTCAACCCTCGTTTTTGCATTTTCCAAATTCGATATTTTTTTGTTATCGATCACATGTGCATATCGGAAACCAAAATAGTTATCGATAATTTGAAGCAAACTTGTTTTGCTCATGGTATAGGAGAACTTATATCCCAAATCTGAAGTTTCTAGCTCTTGTAGTCTCTGAGATCCACGCGTTCATACAGACGGACAGACGGACAGACAGACAGACGGACAGACGGACAGACAGACGGACAGACGGACATGGCTAAATCGACTCGGCTATTGATGCTGATCAAGAATATATATACTTTATAGGGTCGGAGATGCTTCCTTCTGCCTGTTACATACTTTTGCACAAAACCATTATACCCTTATTTACCCATTTTATGGGTTAAGGGTATAAAAAGAGTGTGAGTTAGTATCACGATACCGACGACTAGACACTCTAGGATCAATATAACTTATATTTTTTATTGGCGCTTGAATTCTGCAATTTCTTAATAGTATTAGGCTTAAGCATAAAACTGATCAACCTATAACTTTCTGATAAAAAGCGTAACAAATTGCGCTACACTCTCAGTTTAGGGTATATTAATAAATATATGCCACAGGTAAAGACCCGCAACAAGCACCCAACACGCCCAAAAACAAATAGAGGCAGTCCCTGTGTTGGTTTTATTGCAAAATGCCTCAAGGTGTTGTTTGATGTAACGTTTTGAGCTCTCCTACGTCCGTTGCTGACGCAGTTGCATTTGTGCAACACTGTGCGTAGGGACATACGTACATATGTACGTACCACTGTGCGTATACTTGCTCATAAGTTGCCGACGCCCTCTTGATGCCACAATTGTAGAGCATTGCACATTTTAATGACCACTGAAAGTTGGCAGCAACCTTGCCACACTTTCACGCCCACCAACCAAACAGCCAACCAGCCAAGCAGCCAACCAACTTTGCCTGCTAATGATTTACTTGCTATTTTTATGCTCTTTGAAGTTGCAGTCGCTGCCTGCGAAATGGGGTTGTTCTTCTTTTTCTGTTACCAGTTAAGTTACCAGTTAAGTTAACATGCAAGAAGTGAGCTCAAAACTTGGACCAACAACTCGTGACGGCAGCACGTACTTACTGTGGAATTTCCGGTCACATAAAAATCAAATTTTTCACAGCTGCCTTTGAAAAGGACGTAACACAGTTTTATATTTAGCGCAAAATGCGAAGAGGAAACGGAAGTGTTTGAAGTTTTAGAAACAATTAAGTTACAATTACATTTTACCTCGGAATCTAAAGACATTTTGTTTATTGCGTGTCAATATGATTTAAAGCCGAACAAAATACCTTCATACTCATACTTTGCATAAATTGCACGGTGTTCGAATAAAGCACAGCTATAGTGATCAAATTGACAAATGAATGGAGTTTTATTTTCCATAACGAGCAAGTATTTATATATATTTGTTTATTTAATTTCTATAAAATTTTTTTTAATAAATATTTAAAAATAAAAAAGATTATTAGACTTTTGGTCGTATCATCAATAGTACTGTCTTCAGAGTGTGATGTTGACCACCCCATGATATCCAAAAGATGCCCTGACCTTGCGTAGCACTCGGTTCACCGTATTTGCCATTTAAATTGCTTGAAATTCAAAAAAACCAATAAAAATATGTTAAAGTAAGAAATTATACAAAATTTATAAATTTAATTAAATTATTAAACAACCTGTAGGTGCAACCTTTGTGCCACCAAGCTTGAAATTTATTCGCACAATGGCCAGTATGCTCATCATTATCTCTATCATAAGTTGAGAACTTCATAAGCTGATTGTATCTCAATGAATCGCCAGCATCACCGTAATATGTACCCAAATTCTGTAGTGCATAACCATTTTGCTCGCTGTCTATGGCAAAACGATCGTAATTGGCGTATCGGTATTGATTTTGAAAATCTGTTAGAACAATGAGAAGTTCTTGTTTTTGATAATTCGTAATTTGATGTATTCTTTCAAGTCCAATAAAGAATTCGCCATTGAAATCTCCAAAACCTTCTTTGTATTCTGTCCAGCTACGGTTGAAATTAACGCTTCCATCCATACGTCTCTGTACCACCATCCATGGCACTTCATTGAGCGTATAATGTTGCATGCAGCGAACTAAAATGGGTTCCATACCACTCATTTGTATAAACTGTATTTGTCCAGCGAAAAGCAGACAATTTCTTGGCAAATGTTCGTGTTGCTTCCTATATATGCTTAAATAATAGCTCTGAGTTGCAAGTTGATTTGCCTGCTTTTTTACTGTAAGCTGTAGTTCGGCTATACGATCTGCCTGACTTTTAGTATCTGTTTGGCATTCTTCAAGATTTTGTCTCAGATTTGAGGATTGCACTTCTTTAAATTCATTCAAACTGCTAGCAGCAGCACTGGACAACTGTGTGTTTATTTCAGTTTCCAATTCTGATAATTGCTTTTCGCTCTTTTTAATATTTTCTTCATGTTCCTCAATCATTTCATTTAGCTTGTTGACATCCAATGCAATATCTTCTGCACAGCTCACAGCAGACACTTTCAATGTCATTAAAAACATTAAAACCCGCATTAAATAACATTTCATTTTTGAAACTTTTTAAATGCACTCAATCGCAGAATTGAAATTTTGTATTGCAATGTTTCGAGTCGCAGGCGGCTTTTATAGCTCTTAATGCGTTTAATACACTTAAATAGAGTATTTTGGCTATGTTATTTATATAAATAAATATATTGATTTTAAATTTATTTAATATACTTTATAATTAAAAGAAAACTTTCTGATAAAGCACATATCTAGTATATTTCTTGAATTTGTTCATAAGTGTACCACATTTACCTCATAACAAAGAGAGCTTTTAAAATTCGTAATCAATTTTCGATTTTATGAAAGTTGTTGTTTTTTTGTTTTGTTTTTGAAACATCATCAATTAGTTGAAATGCTATTTTTTGCTGATTGACGCTATCTGTCATTTACGAGACGTCATTGACCGCTCGACGCCTTATCAGTTATTCAGCTTTGAACAGTTTTTTCTATTGTACGAATAATATATTCTGATTAACTGCAAAAGTTGATTAACGCGATAAGAATTTCGCGCTTTTAAACATTTCAAGTTAATCATCGAAAGCGCAAAGTGCTTAGAGTGTCAACGAAGTAAAGAAAACTTGTGGAAACACTTTACGCTTGACTTGCCTTGCAGTCCTTAAGTCCTTTAATTAAAATGCACATCGAGCGACTTTGCGGAGCTTAAATTTTTGGACACGTTTTTACATAGTGTGAACGTACAAATTTTGCATCTTTCGTTTCGTTTGGGGCAAATTTTGCACTGCTTTACTGGACGAGCAAATGGGAAAAGTTTTTCAATTTGTTTGACGGTGAATGAACTTTTGAATGCTTCAAAAACCTTTTGGCTGTGTGTGTTTGTGTTTTTGCCAGAACGAAAATGGCCATTTAAAATTTGGCATTAAAAGGCATTTTGCTATCATAATAAAATTGTAATTAAAATTAAATGCAAAGTTGGGCAAAACCGGGCAATTCGAAAGGGATATGTGCAAAATAAACTAATGCTCACGAAACATAAATTGTTTTCGTCTTTCCTTTAATTTCATTGACTCAATGTGCTTCAAGTGACAAAATTGTAGCACTCAAATTTATATAGCATGCGATAAATTAAAAAAGAAACCCCCCACGTTAAGCATGCACTTTGTACACTAATTGTGAGGGTGGGAGGTAAACATAAAAGTTTTCGCATGCGAATTGTATGGGATAGTGATATACTGGATACGAGAAGTAAGTGCGAGTTGCAGAAGAAAAGGGACATGACAAGACAGGACAAGCACTTACAACTGATGTACGAGGGACCTGGTGTGGGCGACAGCAGCAGCGGCGATAGTAGCGTCGTGGGCGTCGTCGTTGTCGTCAGCGTCGTTGTCGTAGTCGTAGTCGCTATGACGTCATAATGACCATGAATCGGAGCTTGGCCATGATTGTGTGCGTATGTTGTTGTACTCATATTGGGAATGGTGTGGGTGAAGTGACAGTTGGCCGCGCAGGTCGTTACCGACGCCCTGTGCAGATGCAGGCCAATGACATTCAAGCTGTTCGTATTGCCTGACTCACACATACATACATTTCAGTTACAGTTATAGTTACAGTTAAGAAGTTGCGAGTCTCAGTCAACCATTCACACACGGTCGGTTGGGGAGTGAAGTTACAAACAAAGCACAGAAAAACAACATCAAACAATTTCAAGGATATGCAACAAAATATTCAATGCACAAATTTGTACCATACACAATTTCACACAAATAATGAACGTATACAAAGTCTGTTAGTCTCTGTGTGACAGTGTGTGTGTGTGTGTGTGTGTGTGTATGTGTGTGTGTGTGTGGGTTATAAGTAAAACAAATTATTCCCCAACCTTAATGTAAATGAAAAGTAATAATATTTTCAAAATCAAACCTTAATTTTTATTCTCTTATCATTAATTCAAAGCAAAACCATAAAAATAAATAAGAATGCAATTTTCATTTGAAGTATACTTCAAGTCTGGCTCAAATCCAACTAAACACTTTTGAAGGTTGAATAACAAAACAGCTGTTTATACTGCACATAGCAGACATACTAATCTACTACGACCAATCTTTAATGAATCTCTGGAACAAACATCAGCTGAACATATTTTCATTTTCAGCGTTGGATACCCAAAGGGCTAAAGCGACTTATGGCCAAGTGGGAGCAGCTGAGCTGCACTCTGGAGAGAGTGCATAAATAATAAAATAATTAAACAATAAATTAAATGAAATCTGTCTTGCCTCCGTTGAGAGCTCAGCATGCAGCGTTACTGTATGCTAATGTGTGTGAGGATGTGTGTGTGTGCTTGTGACTCAGAGAAAAACGTTGTATAATTAATCATATTCATGGTTAATCCAACTATGTTCGCAAATGATTTAGAATAAAAGACAAATATGCTTAACATAAAGTAAAATAATAAAGTCAACGAAGTATTTATAATGATGCAAAAAAGTATTTGAATCAAAACTATTCAAATAAAGTTTTATAATAAAAGTTTTTACTAGAAATGTTAGAAACACAATTTAAATTATTAAAAATGGTGAAAATATAATAAAAATTAATTAAATAAGTCTTACTGAATACGAAATATGATGGCAACGTTCACTAAGCGGATGCCTTAGAGTGCATTTACAATGAGGCCGCAAGGAAAGCCACAAGCACTTTTCCTTAAGCTCTTTGAAAATGTAAGATACACAAAATGTGTCCGTTACATTTAATTTACATTCCGATATTTAGGATATTTCCAATCAAATTTATTATATCAGATGGCAAAATGAGCTTATTTAAAATCAAAACAAAAGTGCAAGAACGTCAAAAACTATTTGTTGCAACAAACAATTTAATTTCAAGTAAACGTTTAACTAAACTCAGAGACGCTTTATTAAAAAAAAAATTACTGCAATTTTCCAAACAAACAAAAATGAGCAAAAATAAGCTAATTCCAAAGACCTTTTGCCAAAGTTAACGACATTTCGAAGTGACTCTTAAATGACTTAAGTGTATATGCAGTATTAATCATCTTGCTGTTGCCGAAAATATTTCGCACTCAGTTAATTATATTTATAGTATTAAAACGAAATAGCTTGGGAACGGAAGTAAGATGCCTGCTCTTTGATTTGATTATAGATCATACTGATTTTGAATATTAAAAGTGGTTGAATTAAATCTATTTCATATTCATTTTGTTGTTTAACTCTGTTTAAATGCAGTAGAAGCCACAAATTTTAATAGTTAATTTTCGTGTGATTATTTCTCTGAGTGTATGTTAGTGTAGATGTGTGAGAGTTGATCAAGAGTTGAGATTTAGTTTGAGGCTGTTTGTTCTGTTTGTCTGCTGTATGTTGTATGTTGTATGTTGGCCTGTATGCTTGTGTTTTTGGCTGTTGTGGACTGCTGAGAGTGTTGGCCTGATGGCTGTTAATGTTATTTTGGCTGGTTTTTTAGACAGCTGCACACACAAAAGAAGCAACAACGAAAAAAAACAACAACAACAAATGATAATCACTTTTAGCAACAGCAACAACAATAACAGCGACTGGACACAATGTGTGACTGAGATTTAAAAGCAAAGCAAAAAAGACCCAAAAAAAAAAAAACAAACAAAACAATGAGCTCGCTTACCAATTTTGGCGCTGCCAAACGCGTCCTTAAATATTGGCGTGGGCGCCTGCACAGTGGTATGGCCGTGAGCGCCAACAACACCCGGCACCGTGGGTGTTGTCTGTTTAATGGCATTTGTCCGACCGCGATGCGGCGCCGGCGGCTCCCGTTTGCGACGCGGCTGCTCCACGGGCAGAACGCGTCGCCGTTTTTTGGGCAACTTGGAGCGTGCCTGTTAAGTAAACAGCGTGCATTTATAATTAACTTACAACTCCCTTTCAACACACCAAAGAGAGTGCTTCATTCAATAAACAGAGCTCGTCAAGGCCCATCGCTTTCCAACTCATTACTTATCTTATGTTTTATACTTTGGCTAAGTAAGAAAGGCTACTAGGAGATTCCCTGAGCACCAGTTCATACCTCTCAAAAGACAAACATGTCTAAGACTTAAGACTCTAAGTCAAAGTTTCTGTACCAAGCTTTAAATTTTTAAAATGAAAGTCTCTTCTTTAAATGGGTAAAAAAAAGTATAATTGTTTTGTTCAAATGTTTATATAATCTTGATTAGGATCAGTAAGGGTGGCTAAAATATGTCCGTCCCTTACCATAATTAGATCAAGATTGTTGAAGATTTGCAATGATCAACCCATAGCAAAAGAATTGTGAATTTCTAATATTTTGCTCTTTCTTTAGAAACCGTTAATAACATATTGACCATACATGCAAAAATCCTCAAGATCGTTCAATGCACTTAAGATATCGGAGATTGAACTATAATGAAGTACGCAAAAACAAGATGGGTCCTATTTCAAAAAGTCACTATAGAGCGATTTAATTTTTCAGCTTTCTCGATTAATATCTAAAGCCTTAACAGAGTTTCAAAGCTTCAATCCAATGCCATTTACCAGTATTCTTTAATTAAAATCAACGTTTTTACTAACTAAATGATTAAATGCACTTAAATGAATTAAATTCTTATTGTTTTATTTGAATGGCTCATCAAATTGATATCGGAATTATTTTGCGTTTATATACTCACCTGTGTGTGCGAATAAAACATTGAGAAATTGCTAACAATAACAGGTACGGGAAGTGCGATGGTCAGGACACCAGCCAATGCGCACAATGCGCCCACAAACATGCCCGGATAGGTCTTGGGCGCCACATCGCCATAGCCCACTGTGGTCATGGTTACAATTGCCCACCATAATCCCAATGGTATGCTCTTGAACTGGTTATCTGGATTGTCCTACAAACAAAAATTGAGTGATTAAAAAAATGGCTTTAAATCAAATCACGTGTAACAATTTTATTTCAAAATAATTAATAAAATGTTTATTACGCTAAGATTTGGTGTTCTGTAAAATAATTTTCTTAAGTGATTTTTTTATAACAATAGTTTATATGTTAATGCTGACTAAGACACATGACACTTAAATAAAACAGTCGATACATATACATATACATGTTACCAATAAATGCTGTAAAATATGTCAAAAAAAGTACGCTTGTTAGGGGCACTAACTGCAAAGCTTATGTTCAAACTTAATTACGTAGCTTACAAATAAAGCACATCGTGCTCCATAAAACAACAATACAAAAAGCAAGGACATAAAGATGCCTGGGTTATACTAAACGAAACGTAAATCAAATAAAAACATTGCTATCGAGCGCAGCCAACTGTGATATACTCTTATACCAGTATATAAAAATATTTGATTGATAATTTTTTTGCAAAGAACGTGATGTGTATCTTTGATAGACCTCACCAGCTACCAAACTTCGTGACGCTAGCTCCAAAGCTGTGGAAGATATAGGCATATTAGTTTTAAAAGGTGGCTAAGCTGGGGTAGGCGTTGCCTGCAACTTTTTATGTCGATCTTTTTAAAATGTTATCAGCTATCATCCTACCAAATTTGGTGAATCTAGCTGTTAAAATGAAATAAATATTTGTGTTTTATCAATTTGCACCTCAAGGTGCATTGACTTGTTAACAATTTCCTAGCCCACCAAGGGGCATATCGCCTCAATATTGAGATTTTGTCTGACGCAAACAAGGACCAACACCTTTGCAGAGTTCCAAGTCTCTTGCTCTAAGGTTGTCCAAGAAACGCGCCTTCATACGGACAGACAGACAGACAGACAGATGGCATGATGGGCATTGAACAAAGCCAATAAAATCTTAACTTTAGGTATCAGAGTATAATGAATATACATACATATTATGTTAATTTGAAAACAACTTAAATATTATAGTAATTCCAAGCCTATCCTCTCTCAATTCTCCTAGGAAAACCCAAAGCAAAATACATAAATTGTAATGATATATGATATATGAAGAACAAACCTGCAACTTTTCGGCATAGTAGGCCAGGCTGGCAAAGAACACGATGCCAAGCACGAGGAAGAACACGAGCAGAGTCAATTCCTTGGCCGACGCCTTGAACGTGTGTATAAGGATGCGCAGTCCTGGCGAGTGTCGTGTTAGCTTAAAGAGCCTCATAATACGCACAATAGAGAAAGCCTCTAACAAACCCGTATACTCGCCCATCCGCTGCATCACATCCGTGTAGAAGCTTAGAGTTGCCGTGAAGTCAATAATGTTAACGGGCGATTTGATGAACTGCCACAGATTTGGTGAAACCTGGCAAGCAAAATTAAACTTATTTAGCTAGTGTTTATGCAATAGACAATTAGTTATTAGCTGCACTTGCCAAACAATGACAATTGGTACATGTGTAGCTTATGTAAAATATCGTGTGTCTTGGTATATGTGTAATATATCGTGGTACACTAGACTGTAAATTTGAAAGGTTTATGCTAATATACAAAGATACACTGAGAAAAAAGAAAAAGAACAAATGTTCTTTTCGTTTTTGATTTATTGGAATAAAAAAACATTTTACTTAGTATTTATTCTAAAATTATGAATAGAACTTCTTGATTTCAAAACCGTTTGTTTATATTTGACCATAATAAAAACTTTGGTTCTTAATTTGTTACAAATGGAACCAATTTCTTTCTATTTGTAACAAATTAGTTCTATTTTTGCCAACTTAGGACCGAAATATGAACGCTTTTAATACCCGAAGCTGAGCCGGAGTTCGATTGGTTAACATTGGACAGAAACTTGTTTGGCAACAGCGCAATGGCTAAGGATTCCGCATAGTAATCAAGAGGTTTTTACAAACTAATGTCAACTATATTTCCAACATTTCCTTCGAATCATGAGAATATTTGGTAGCGTTTTAAACACCAGCACTATTCCGCTTCACTGATGTCCCCCCAGCATAAAGTTCATTAACAACTTCCAAGTATGTTATACTGTACTTGAATTAACCACTAATGTTATGTTATGGACAGATTTTTTTCAAAAACAAGAACAAATTCTAGTCAAAATTCAAGAACAAATTGTTCATAAGTTATGCACGAAATGTCGTCATATTAAGAACAATTTCAAGACCATTTCGTTCTTAGAGCAAGATCGTCGGTCTTAAAAAATCCGATCTTAATTTAAGAAAATCATTCTCTTATCAAGAAAATCGGTGCATGGCAGACTATTGACAACGGATGTTCTTGATGTTGCTCTAGCGAGATCCCAAAACTTGCTCGAGAAATTTAGATGCCACGCCCCCAATCTCCACCCTACGCCCTACTGCCCTACAAGCCGGGAATGACTGTATCTTCCACAATTTTTAAGCTAGAGGTAGCATACATAGAATTGCCTAAGCATATATTTCCTTGAGAAATCTCATAACAAGTTGGATGATCACATATCACGAATCATGAATAGTTTTTTATACTCATTACCGAAAGTTAAGAGTATATTGGGTATGTGCAGTGTCCGTCATGGTGTCTGTCTGACTTGAAACTTTCCAATTATCTTTATCAATGGCCCGGATAGATAAAGTGTCAAGAAGGGGGTTCTACGATAACTGGGGGGCTGGCAAATCGATAAATTCGATAACTACAAACCGATAAATCCACATATTTCGCAAATCCTATCAGCTAGAACTACCAAATTTGGTAAGAAGATAGCCACTAGCAACCCCCAAAATACTGCATCAAAGTTTTGGAGCCACGCCCATTTATTCCGCCTGCAGCCCCCTCCGCATTTACAAGTCAAACAAGTGGAAACGTTGCAGTCGGACGCAACCGACTGCGGCATACTCGATACCAGTATTAAAACCGGTAAAAAGAGGCCTGATTGCAAAGGGGTACGGATGCGGCAGGGGTGTACGCTGCCTTAAAGATTCTCCGATGCAGATGGGGATGCCACCAGCTGTCTTCGTTCCAAATTTGGTGACTCTAGCTCAAAGTTTGTAAAATGTGGGGAAAGGGGGGGGCTGGGGGGGGTATGGGTAGTTGTGGCATCAAAATTTTTGTTGCAGATCTTTGTGAAATGTCAATTGCTATCTTCATACCAAATTTGGTGACTCTAGCTCGAAATTTGTAATAAGTGTGGAAACGGGGGCTGGGGGCAGTATCGGTGGGCGTGGCATCCAAACTTTTGGTGCAGTTTTTAGGGGTCATCATCACATATCTTGGCATCAAATTTGGTGGCTATAGCTCAAAAACTGTGGGAGATATAGTATTTTTTTGACTTTAAAATGCGGGGGAGCTGGGGGCGGAATGGGGAGCGTGGCTCCAAAATTTTTTATGCAATTTTTTGGGGGTTGCTAGTAGCTATCTCCTTACCAAATTTGGTAGTTCTAGCTGTAAGGATGTGCGAAATATGTGGACTTATCGGTTTTGAGTTATCGAATTTATCGATTTGCCAGCCCCCCAGTTATCGTAGAACCCCTTTCTTGACACTTTAATTTACTATCCCATAGATAAAGAGAATTGGAAAGTTTCAAGTCTCTAGCTTGAAGGGTGTGGAAAAAACTTGCACCCATACGGACGGACAGACGGACAGACACCATGACGGACATTGCACAAAACCAATATACTTTTTACCTTCGGTATCGAGTATAAAAAGCCTTTATCTCCCACAGTTTTTGAGCTAGTGCCACCAATTAGGTCAAAACTTTGAAATGCACGAACACCCATACCTTCCTAACCACCTCCTTTGGCCCCACCATCTCCAAAGAAGAGAAATGCTCGTATTACTCATATTGTTTGAGCTAAAGCCACCAATTTTGTTATGAAGATAACAAACAGGTAACAACCCCCAAAAATTAGCATCAAAGTTCTCGAGCCACGCCCACCCATACCTCCTTAGCCACCTCCAACCTCCCCAACGCTTTGTTAAACATGGGAATGCGTGTATCTTTCAGAGTTGTTGAGCTTTTTGGATGCCACACCCACCCAATCCGCCCCCAGCCTCCCTTCCCACGTCTTTTACTAATTTTGAGTTAGAGTCACCAAATTTGGAAGGAAAAAAGCTGGTGGCATCCCCATCTGTATCGGATAATCTATAAGGCAGCGTACACCCCTGCCACACGAGATTTCCTAAGAATATTCAATATGTAATAAAAACCTAGCCCCCTACCCCTAGGTGACCATCTGTAGAATTTTAAAGATCCCCCTCCCCCCTAAAAGGGTCACCCAGTTTGGGTACGTTTACATAAAAACTAACTGCGTTTGGAACTGGTTCAATAACTTAGGTTCTTTCTGCAATAAAAATATATCTAAGGTTCGATTCCCGTCACGGTAAGCTTAATTTTTATTAATTTCTAACATTTTAAGCTGAAGCATGAGAATGATTGGCAGCTTTTCAAAAAGCTCTACTTGCGCTATGTATCTTTCTTAGAATTTTTGGCAAATAAAATCAAGTTCCTGAATGCTTGGACTTATGTCAGCTGATCATAGTTGACAATAAACAAACAAATAAATAAATAAAAGAACGCCGTGTTGCACTAAATTCAAACCCGATTCAAGCTAAAAAGCCAACTAAACTTAAGAATTTCGGGATTTAAAAAGAAGGGGCTTGAATCGAGTATTTCGCACTCAGTTTAAGAAATTCCGACCTTACGCAACATTTGACACCGCTACTCTGCGTTTTAAGTACTGAATACTTGATTACTTGATTTATCGATTTATCATATTTTATTTTGTCAGTTCTTAAATTAAAGTGGGTCTATTCTTATTTTAAATATGTTGGATCTCAAATTCTAAGAAATTTGATACCTTATTTAAGAATTAATAATCTCAAAATGTTCTTAAGCCATTGAGAATGCGCGATCTCAAAAGTAAGAAATGTTCAAGATTTTTACACGAGAATAGAAACCAAAAAGATTTAGTTAAAGGTTGAAATTCTTGATTTTTTGCTTTGCAATAATTTTTATGACTGTTTTAATCAAAGTAAAAGCGTCTAGGTACCTTCTCTATATAATATTTAAAAGTAAGATCATAACATTTTCAAGCGTACTTACAATTAACCTGATGACGACTTCAATGAAAAACCAAACATTGCACACGAGTTCAACATAGAAGAAGGCCTTATGCGGCTGGCCATAGGTTTCAATCCAGCCATGCTGACTATTTTCATTGTGTCCTACTATATTATGATCGATAAACTCTTTAAGACTGCTTTCGTTTTGCTCGCGTTTCAGTCGCTGGCGCTGATGCTGATGCTGTGTACCCTTCATTGTGGCAATGGGTGTGGCTTGAGCGGCACTTAAGTTGCCGCTGCTGTAGCTTGTGTAGTTCGTGACACGAAATATGGGACCGATGCTGCCGCTGGGTGGCGTTATACTTTGCTGGTGGTATTGATACTGCTGATGTTGCGACTGTTGCGCTGGATGCTGAGGTAAAGGCGGTGCAAGCGGATTGTGGCCAGGCATTGTCAAGCCTGCGCCGTAGCTGTTGGGCAGGTCCACGCGAAAACCAGGATGGGTTTTCAGGCAGAATGATATCACAGAAACAAATATAAAGAATACCGACATGCCAGCAACAAACTATGTAAACAAAAGCCAAATATATATGCTGATCAAAATAAAATTTTTACAAATGTATGAAATTAACAAATATTTATCGCTCGCTATTAAAAATCATTAAGGCTTTCCTTGATTAGATGTAGAAAAAGTATTAGTTAAAAGGACGAAATTTCTGAATATCTTTTTATTAAATCTGTTTTATGTATTTCGACCCGCTGAATCCAAATCTAAGTTAAATCGCCAAAAGCCGCAAAAAAAAAAAAAATAAATTATAAGAATTGCAACAGTCATGTTTTTTATGAAGTTCCATACGCTGACTAAGAATTCAAATGTTGAAAAATAAAATAAAATAATTTCAATTTTCTCTTGGTTACTCTGATCCCATGTAATGGGAATAAGTCTGTCTGGCTGTCCCTCTGCATGTGCGTGACGATCTCAGAGACTTTAAGAGCTAGAGACTTGAGATTTTGGATCTACGTTCGTGTTTACCACGAGCTCAAGTCAAGTTTTATTTTTATCGATAACTCTTCCACTTTACGATTTATACATCGAATTGATTGAAAAAACATAAACTTAAAAATGATCATCAATGACGGCAAGCGTTGTGTCTGGGATTCAGGGTAGCTCCTACTCAAGCTTTTTCGATTAGAGCCTTCTTACTTGCTTACTAATGGTTTCAAATATTGGAAATTTGTAAAGCGCATCAAATTGTAGATAAAACTCATCTTTGAATTGTAAAATTTTATATTTTATCATTGGTTCATTTTTAACCAACTTTTTTTCTGGTTTTTTAGCAACTAACTAGAGATTTTAAAACTGCAAATGTATAGAATTAGGTTTGGTCAAAAGAAGTTAACACCGTTTTTCGAATGAATTTTTTGTTCATTAAACATAATTTTCGATTGCTTTTTTTTAGTCAATGTTTAATTTTAGTTTTACAAATGAAATGAATAATAATCATAACCATATTTAGGTCATTGAATTTACCTTAGCGCCCGTCGAACTCGACGGCTCATCGAACATGGCCCAGATTTTTGGTTTTATTCGTTGCCAGCAGTTAAGCTCGCCGTTGCTCAATGCCTCTTCGAAGCCAAACAGACGTGCTATTTGCTCTTCCGTGGGTTTCTCATTTTCAATATCTAGTTTATCTAATATGGCTAAGGTGTTCTGCAATTGAATTGATGACAATTGTCTATTTTACTTTACTGTGGCTGGATGCTAGGTCGGTTACTCACTTGCGTATCGCGATGTATGCTATAAGTTGACCAGCAACATGGCTCTACCTGATTGGAGTCGAGTCCCCAGAACTCTAGCTCCTCCTCAAACAGAGGGCCACAGACGTCTGTCGGATAATGCAGCTTGCCAGTTCTGAAAGGAAAGCAATTTATGAAAATGGTTTTAGTTATCAGTCTTATTTATATATGAAACAAGTTAGAAGGCTCTAGTCGGGAGAGCCCGACTAGAAGATATCGTTACCCCCATTTTTTGCATGAATGTGTGTGTGTGTGTGTGTGCAAGAGTATACAGAAAGTGCATACAATAATGAACTACTGAGCTACTACAATACTGGGCTACTGAATGCTTGTCTTAACGTCAATCTTCGATATCTCCGGTGTTTCTCTAGCGATTTGAATAAAATTTTCACATATGATTAAAACTTAGTCTATGCTTTTTGGATCAAGTTTTAAAATTTTGTTGCTGTCGAATGAATGTGTTTATAAAAAAAAATGGAAACGCTATCGGTAGTTGGAACAAACTTGACCTGCGCGTGTTTTTCACAATTTTATCTCGAGTCTCTCGCACTTATAGTCTCCGAGATCGACGCGCTCATATAGACAGACAGCTTGTCATGGCCAATACGACTGGGCTGTTGATGTTGATCAAGCGTATACATATATCTATACTTCATAGGGTTGGAGATGCATCTTCCTGTCTGTTGTATATATTTACCTTTACCTATTTTCTCATTTCATGTATTTAATGTATACTTATCCATTACCTTGATCCATTTTTGTTTATTCCACAAAGTCTATTTATGTTACCTATCATGCCATTTACAATGGCATACCACATAAGTGAGCACATGATTATCGGATAAATTCATAGTTCCAAGGAAATGACAATAAAGCGCCTTTTTATGCTCAATACCGAAGATAAAGAGTTTATTGGCTTTTTGCAATGTCCGTCAAGATGACCGTCTGTTTGAAGGCAACTTTTTCCGACACCCGTAAAACTAGAGACTTGAAACTTTGCAAATATCTTTTTCTATGGCCGGGACAGAAAAAGAGTCCAGTGGTTTTCTACGCCTACTGCGGTGCTGGAAAATTGATAAGGAGATAGATACTCGTGTCCCCCAAAAACTGCATTAAAACTTTGAATGCCACGCCCATCCAAAAAACCCTAGCCACCCCCAGCCGCGTCACCACTTCGTTAAAAACGGGAATGCGTCTATCTTTGATAGTTTTTGAGCTAAAGATCTGCATCAGCCAATCTTTGAACGAACTCTTGCCGCATCAGTACCCCTTTGCAATCAGGCCTCTTTTTACCCGTTTTTATACAGGTACCGAGTATACCACAGGCATTTGCGTCTGACTGCAACATTTCCACTTGTTTTAATTGTGACGTTTATGCAGGTACAAAAAAAATTATTTGTTTTTCGCGTGCCAGTTGCAGCACACGCGTGAGATATGACGAAAAACGTGTTGGTCGAGGAGTGGGAAATTGGGTTGGCAAGAATTGGGTTACCAAGGACATGGACTTGTCCGCATTGCTGTCCAGGCTGTTATAGCATATCAGCCGCACAGTGACCATTACAAATAAAAGTAATCGCATCTCTCGTCGCTTGTTTCTCGCAACTGTCCTTCTGCCTTTTGTGGCATATGTCCGCCACATGTGCATTTTGGCCATCCTGTTGTTTTTCTGTGCATATTTTATGCAACTTTACATTAGTAGTTGGTCTGCCTTTTGCAAGCTCCAAATCATTTCGTGCCTCGAATAGTAAGTGGTAAATTTTAAGTGCCACTTATCAAAAAACTAACCCTAAAAGACAAAAAAAAAAGGCACACAAAAAAAAAAGCTCAAATCCCGGCAGAGGCCCATACGGATGCTCAAGGCCATTGTAAATGCGGGTGGACATGTGAATTGTGGTTTTTATTATGCGCATCACATCATGCACGCTTTCTACTCGTATGCAATTGCACTCTACATACCCCATGCAGTGCTGAAAATATTAATAAATAAAAAATGATCAGTCAGACTGCAATGCATATTTTTAATAAAATGGATAGCGCAATTATGTCAGCATTTCAGCACCTTTTAGGTATACATATGTATTGTTTTAAAGCCATTAATGGGATCAAACAATTGACATGGTGAAACGGAAACAGTACATAACATTGGTAAAAGTCATGTCAACGTACTTCACAATGTTTTATATTTTTTCTATTTCATTTTTGAATCTTTTGAATTTAAAGTATGTTTTACTTATTTTCAGTTCAAACCTATTTTGATTCACTTAAGGTTTTGTATCGATATTTACCAAGTAACCAACTAAAATTAATATTAATATAAAAAAAAACTTATCAAGTGAAATTTGATGCACGTCTTGGGGGACATCGACAGCCATAATGCCATCAGATTTGGGGACTCTAGCTTAATTCGGTGCGAAATATGTGGATTTTGCAATTTTCAGTTATTAATTTGAGCGATTTCCCAGCTCCGCAGTAGGCGTAGAAACCCAATCTTGACATTTTATAAGCCTAACCTTAAGAAAAAGATATTTGAAAAGTTTCTGACTGACACCATGATTGACATTGGAAAAAACCAATATACTCTTTACCTTCGGTATGGAGCATAAAAATGTATACAAGTTTTTGATTTGTTTTATGCCTTTAGCGACACATATTGGATTTCCTTTAGTATCTTTATAAACTTAAAGAAAAAGATTTCGCTTTATTAAAAATTAAGTATAGAAAATAATTTAAAGTCACATCGACTTTTTGTAGATTTAGCTTTTAATATTACTGAGATGTTTTATTATTATATTGGGGTTAAAGAAGTTAAATCGTGTTAAAATCAAAGTTCAATTTATAAAATCTGCATGGAAAGCAGCAAACAAAATTTGCTTTGTAATTTGCAAAAAGCTTCTGGCGTGTACATAATTCAATTGCTCAACCGTTAGAAAATAAGCTTGTGTACATATAAGGGTCAATGTGGGGACGTCCTGCTGACTTTGTTGTTTCACAAATATTCAACGCTTTGTTATTGCTTCTTTGGTACTGGCCAATGGGTTGGAAAATAAGCGGGCCGATTCTCACTCGATTTATAAAAGGGAATCAATACTCGGCTGAACTCTCAGATGTACAAATTAACAATATTTATAGTCTGTTGGCGAAGTGAAAATTACGATATTTCGCATCTTTCTTGTTGTTAACCAAAGTTGCAAGAGTTTATTTTTGGCACAAAGTTAAAGTTCAATAGCTTTATCGTTTAGTGGGGCAATAAGAATCTTGACTATTTATCCATTTGTCCAAAATGCACTGAACCTTATTTTTAAAATTAAATTAACCTTTGCTCGATTGTTAAAACAGAAAATCTAAAATTATAAAACGACTTCACTGAAATTTAAATATATATACGTAATACATGATAGTGAGACAATTTTAACAGTTTTTTTCCACTTGCATCAGGTGGTGTTATTTAAGGGGTGAGGGTTTAACTAGTACTAGCCTGTCATTAATCTAAAATAACTTAAGTCATCGAAAGTTAAGCACGCTTACTTCCCATTTATCTTTGCCAGGAATGAGGTGATTTTTACCAGAATTTTAATCAACTTAACAGCCAAAACAGCTTAGATTTATGACAGCCAGTGCATAGTTAAAATAAAAGCTTTGGCGAGCATAGTACCACTGAGCAGAGAATTAAATTAACTCTCTGCTCAATGATAGTACTAAGTACTTCTAAATAGAATAGGTATAGCTATTTTTAAGTGTCTGTCAAAACGTGCGAAAGAGTTTATTAATAATTTATCAACATAAAAACAAGCAAAAAACTGGATTAAGTTAGAGAAGACTTAATTTAATACAAAAACCTACTGCAAAATCTAAGAAATAGCGAAAAATGAATGGGTTTTATCGATGTGAACGTCAAGGTGTTTAGATGTGTTATCGATGAATACAAGAAGGCTCTAGTCGAGGAACCTCGACTAGAAGATACCCTGGATTCATGACCTTAATTGTTCAATTTATCCAGTGTTTCTCAACCGATGTCAATAAAAGTATTACAGATTTCAATTTTTGTCTTAAGTTTTTAAAACTTATTCCAAGATTTCTAAATTAAAAAGTTTATTACTATCAAATACATGTGTAAATCAGAAACGGAAAAGTTATCGATAATTTGCAACAAATTTGTTCTGTCCTTGACTTAAAAGAAGTTATGTTCCAAGATTCTAATTCTCACACATGTAGACTGACGGACAGATTAAGATGCTTATTTGGGTCGCAGAAGCTCCCTGCTGCCTGTTTCATCCTTTTACACAAAACCATTATTCCTTTATTTGGCATTTGATGTGATCAGGATATAAAAACTATTAATATGCCGCTTGTCGCCTCTACTTGATTTTAGGACAAGCCCTAAAAGTAGGCAAACCTTACATCCCAACCTCTTCTAAGGTGCTTGTTAAACTGTATGCGCTTTTATTTACGTTTTTGTTTGCAAATAACCAAACTGATATTATTTTTGGTGTTTCGTAAAAATAAAAAATAAACTTCAGTCAATTGGTACATTTTTGCAATTATTTTTTTGGTTTTTTTTGTTATGAGCAGTACACTCGCCACCTAGGAGTGATGAAAATGTCAACTGGTACAGGGCTGTGAATAACGGATATAAAGGTGAAATAAATTGGTGCAACTTTGTCGCTTGTCGCAACCAAATTTCTGACCGCATGTTTTTTTTCCTCTCAAAGACTTGTGTGCGATTTAACGTGCTCCGTTAAAGCAAAGTAAAAGAAAAGTGATCCCTATAATTGGTATAGTAAATCAAAGGAAACAAAGTGCCACTGGATCATTATAAAGACGTAAGCGAAGAGATTCATAAATTAATTTTTTTTTATTCCATTAACTGGAAAATTTGTTTACATTTTACATTTTGCCTAAAACAGCGCTCTAGGATATAAGCCGTATCTTCAAAATTATTTAGGTGCCAATTTCCGACTTAATTGGTAAATAAAAATTATATTTGTTGTACATTCGCAATTTTGATCTATTATTTGTTCTATTTTTTTGTTTTTTTCACATATGTCAGAATTGGCGGCTTGGCTATATTGATCATTCAGCTTGCTTATAGTTATCATTCGGCTTGGCTATATTGATCATTCAGCTTGCTTATAGTTATCATTCGGCTTGGCTATATTGATCATTCAGCTTGGCTATAGCTTGCTTATAGCTCGCATTTGGTTTGCTATATATAGCCTTGAGTTGGTTATATCTAGCATTTGATATCATTTGGCTGTTTATATATAACAATGGCCATGTAACTACCAAATTAGGTGCAATAAAATCTCTTAGAACGGATCAGATAATGCTTTCAAACACCTGTGTTTTTGCAGTTAACGTACCGATTTTTTTGTACTTTGCATTTGCACTTGCTTACATATTTAACGACGACTTAATACTAAATTAACGTCACGCATATTATGTTATAATGACTAACTTAGGTATATAAAGTTATCCATATGCATGTTCATATTTATTTCATATTTATACATTTAACCATTATTCTTATAACCGATTATTGTTTATTTTAGCCGCTCTTAGCACTTGCCGTTTTTGTATTATAACTGGTTTACTCTAGTGATTTGGTTAGCAGTTATGTTAGGTCGTATGTTAAACCAGTCAAAGCATCTGTGTTAACAATATAATAATGTCTGCCCAATTAACTTTTGTTTTATTGGAACCATACCCAGCTTGAACGGGATGATATCTGCCATTGGCTACTATCAAGATCATGATAGGGTGGGCGTATGCACTGTAACACCTTGTGCAATGGTATTAGCAGACTTCGCCATAGTCTACATTGGGTATAGTATATTTTTCAGCCGCCCTTCAAAACACAAGTTTGCGAGCTTCCTTTCCTAATCCCTCCTATCTTAATTCATCCCCTTTGCCACTGTCCAGGTAAAAATAGTACGCAAAATTAATAATAAAAAGAATACAACAGGAGCAAAGTAACACGCGGTTCTTTCTTTTGGTACCCTCGACCTAGCCGTAGGCGCCAGCCAGCGCGTACTCCGTTGTTCGTTGTATGACCATCAGCTCTTTCATACTTGCACGTTAATCGTTACAAACATTTTCACACACAGACCGTTAGACGTCCACATCTTTTGGTTTCAGAGTACAAAATACCTTACCTGTAGTAGTTGAGTATTTGGGTAAAAACACCAGGATGTCGATCAAAGAAATACTCGTTGAGCACCGGATCATAGTTGGCGAGTGCTTCGGTGAGGCGAGAGAGGCGCGTTGCGGGTATTTTCTTGAGTGTAGCCTTATAGGTTTCATATCTGCAACGAGTGGCAAAAAGACAAAGAAAGAGAGAGACTTTGAAAGAGACAATAAATTAAAGTGTATTTGCATACAAATTAGCTGCACAACGTTAGCCCTATTCGAAACTGACATTAAAGCCATAATAACCTAACAAATTACCATTGCCATAACTCTTTTACGCTGGTGAGGGTGCGTTTTTGTGCTTTTGTTTGTGTGGCTGTAGTTGTGTGTGTTTTTGCCTGACCCTTTGCTTGAGCCATTCAATCGAGCCACAAAAAAATTATTAATCTAATATGGTTCGGTTTGGGGCTACTTCCTAAAAGTGGTACAAGACTCACAAGGGGAGGGAACCAGCCCAAGGACGAATAGGCAAGTGTAACTAAATCCAGCCATAAGCCATTTGCATACATTTCGACTTTTTTGTCTGACCCTTTTGCTTGCCATCATATACATATGTTGCTTTTTATGCTCTGTTCCCACACAAATAGGGTAAAATATGTTATAATGGCGTAGAAGCTATAATATTAGCTTATTTTTCATGTTTTAATCGATAGCTCTAGTCGATTTGTTGCATTTTTATTAATGGCATCAGTTTGATACAATGTAAACTTCATAAGTTCGTTATGAAAATTTCTATATAGCATGCAGAGATATTTTTTAAAACTACTTCCAAGAAACCTTTTCTATCCTTTTTAAACATTCAAATTTTAACAAACTTTTATGTTCATATATTTAAATACACAGCACATTGAATCTTTAAATGCACACACACGTTTGTATGCATGAACATAAAATGTATTTAGCCCCAACCCATTCCGTTGTCCCAAATATACAAAGTATACTTTACATAACTTTTTTTGGGGCCTTTTACATAGCCAGCTTTAATAGTCGAGTATCAAATAGCAAAATGAATGTTTCTAATAAAGGCCATAATTGGATATTATAAATTATACTCGTTACCGAAGGTAAAGAGTATATTGGGTTTGTGTCCGTCTGTCCGTCTGACCGTCTGTATGAACCCATTTCTTTTCCACACCCTTCAAGCTAGAGACTTTAAACTTTCCAATTCTCTTTATCTATGGGATAAACCGAAAAATCCACATATTTCGTAAAACCTTACATCTAGAACTATCACATTTGGTAAGAAGATAGCTACTAGCAACCCCCAAAAAACAGCATCCAAGTTTTGGAGCCACGCCCACCCATTTCGCCCCCAGCCCTCCCGCATTTTAAAGTCCAAAAAACCTATATCTCCCAAAGTTTTTGAGCTATAGACACCAAATTTGGTGCCAAGATAGGCGATGACGACCCCACAAAAACTGCAAAAAAACTTTGGATGCCACGCCCACCAATACTGCGCTAGCCGGCTCAATCCGCCCCAACGCTTCGTCAGAAACGAGAATGCGTGTATTTTCCAGACTTGTGGAGCTAGAGCCACCAAATTAGGTAGAAAGATAGCTGGCAACGACCTACAAAAATCTGCATCGAAGTTTTGGAGCCACATTTCGCCCCCCTTTCCACACCTTTAACAATTTTTGAGCTAGAGTCACCAAATTTGGTATGAAGATAGCAATTGATATTCCAAAAAGATCTGCATCAAAAATTGGGAGCCACGCTCACCCATACCACCCCTTCCCAAATAATATACAAACTTTGAGCCAGAGTCACCAAATTTGGAAGGAAGATAGCTTGTGGCATCCCCATCTGCATAGGAGAATCTTTAAGGCAGCGTACACCCCTGCCGCATCCGTACCCCTTTGCAATCATGCCTGTTTTTACCGGTTTTAATACTGGTAACGAGTATACCGCAGTCGGTTGCGTCCGACTGCAACGTTTCCACTTGTTTTTGGTTGGTTGAGTGGGAAATTTTAAATTGACGAAATAAATTTCAAAGAAACATTTTACAAACATTCATAAATGTAGGTATAAGGTATATACAGTATAATAAAAAATTAAGATTGGAAACACTTAAAATAAGACTTTATACAATGATTACAGTCGAACTTCCATATAACGAACTTCCGTATAACGAGTTTTTCTATGCAACGAAGTCAGAAACCAGAACCCTGCAATTTGATTCGGTCAAAACCCCATTCTATATAACGAATTTTCTCTATGACGAAGTTTTTTCTTGTCCCCTTGAGATTCGTTATATGGAAGTTGGACTGTATTATTATTTTTATTTTTTAATATGTACTTAAATTGGTGCTGTATAAACAGTCAAACCTAGATGGTGTGAACAATTTTTTCGTTCATACCACACAGTGCTCGCAACACCCAAGTATTCACATCATCCAGGTTTGACTGTATGCAACAAGATTATTTTCTGGTTGTTCCTCCTGAAATAAAAAGGCTAACCTTATAATATTTATGTACGTATAATACAATAATAATTATTGACTGAAACTTGTAAACACAAAAAAAATTCTTAAATGTTATTTTTCACTGTCGAATATATGTATACGTTATAATACAACACAGTTGCTACTTTTTAAATCTTTGATCACTTGTGCCAACAAATATGGCCGCATCAGAGAAAAACCGAAATTAAATTTCCGACATGCACACGATTAAATTGAATTCAATTAACGTAATTTGCGACAATTTATTTTAAATGTAATTTCATATTTATAGCCCCACGAAGCGAACTCAGATCCTGGCTATTCTGGCGTGCATTAAACTTTACGCACATTGACAGCCTGCGTCCTTTCTTTCTGCATTGGATAAATAAAATAAAATATTTATTGACAATACAACAATAAGAACGAGTAAGTAGCAACAACAGTTCACACACACAGTTAATTGAAGGTCATTTTATTACGGTTGATTATGGTTGCATACATACATATATAGGCACGCCTCAAAGGATGAAATTTAAAGGTACTTCGCAATAGTGGCTCTGCTTTTGAGGATCCGACTTACACGGAAAGAAAAGTCATTAAAGAGTAAAAAAATATATATAAAAAGGAGAGTTTTGGAATGAAATGAATGAAATTAAATTCAATTTTGATGCAAATATTTATTTGTGTACGTTCTCTGTTCAAATTTATCTTAAACTAGAACGTTTGATTGATTTAGAAAAAAAAGCACTCTCTTGTATTGGCAAACTTACACACTTTTAAGAGCTCAAATTCCAACAGTAACAGTAAAATTCACTCATCTGTTGCACTCACCCTTGCTTTTAACATCCATCGCTATTCCAGTTATTTTTCAAGTTGACAAATTATTTAAAACCAGTATCGCTGCGTGGAATCGCAAGCAATAAATAACTCAATTATGTATTTAAAAACACAAACACCTGATTATAATATGAATTTATAAATTAATTATTGTTTAAGTTATTTAACAGTAAGCATGCTGCTTGTTTCTGACAAAGAGCTATTAAAGAGAACACAAAACTGCTCAAAATTGGCAAGCGACAATTGAGAATAAATTGGAGATCAGCAGCAAGTTTTTGTTATTGCCTTGCTCGCGCTTTCACAAGCAAACAGTGCTGCCATTTTAGACTTTTCCTCGCTAGATGATGTTTAGAGAACGCGATTGCGGGAAAATTTTTTCAAATATTGCATCTGATCATAAAAATATAGCTTCTTTCTGTATAAGTCAACTGGTAGTTGACTAAATTTATAGGTAAATAGCTATTTTAGCTTTATTTTTTTCTTTCGGTTCGAGTTTTTATTAATTATATGTAACAAACTGTTTTGAACTTTTTCGAACTAACTTTGCACTTGAAGAGGAAGCCTCGGCTTGGACAAAGCATGACGTGATAATAAGAAATTGTCTACGGTTTTCAATCTGAAGAGAATTATATATATAAACAGAATTGAATACTTTTCGGAATAATTGGGGGATAAACTTCCGCTTAGCTCCAACCTCTGATAACAATCAAATTCGTAACTGAAAGTATAATCTTATTTCAAATCAATTCGCTTAAGTTTTTTATGTTAGCTTCTGAATTTGATTTCAATCAATGCGCTGTGGTGAAATTAGTTTCAATTTCAGTTTAAATTCGTCACTGTATTTTCATTGTGCATAGTCTATGATAATGTGTAGTACATACATAAATATGTATGTCATCCTGACTCGACTCATACCCGTTTATCAAGCTGCAGAGAGTTGCCATGTTGTGAGTGGAATGCTTTCTCTTAAATCGTTCATTAGCGGTGGGCCGTTGAGTAACAGCTCAGTTGTTTGCCAGACGCTGAGCGATTTGCACGCGTTGTTTTTTAGATTTGTTACATTTACTTTTGCCTCTTGTTCTTGTGAATGTTCTTTGTATTTTTTAATAATACAGTATGTTGCGTGTTTTAAGAGCTAGTAAATTGTTGCGTACACAATGCAAACATGTTGCCTCTTCTGCATCCTATTCGGCGATGCCGCAACCACTGACAACTCCGGACGTGCTCTACACAGGCGTAAGTTCATACATATATTTGTACACACAAGTAAACATGCATAGATAAATATGTTTGTACTTGAAAAATAGCTTCAGATGTTTTGTCTTCTTGATATAAAAAAGTGAGTATTCTTGTAAGAGCGTTGCAAGTATTTTACACTTTCTTTTGTTTGACCTTGACAGAGAGCGCGGCTGCTCTTTTAATATAAGTACATAATATTATATGCCACCACTTGGAAAAGAGAAACACATATAAAACAGAACACAAAGTGCAAGCTGCGATAACAAAGTGAAAAGGCAATTACCACAATATTTATGTACACATGTAGTATGTATACACGAACTCCTAAAGAACTTAATGCCAAAATAAGTATTGCCATAAGTACGTTTGGAACTAGTAACAAATTTCAAGCTTTTAGTATCGAAGTTGCTTCAAGATAAATATGCAAAACTACATATGTATGTATGTACTGACACGCACATATTTACAAATATTTTACTCGTATGTATGTACATATTTATTTTTGTATGACATTGCCTTTCAAGCATAGGAAAACAACCGGCGAATAGTCAAAGCAAAGCAGACCAAAAAAAAAGAAGCTATTTATTGCCGGCTGTTGTTTTGATGTCTTGTTTTTTGTTGTTGGCAGTCTCTCTTCTCATTATATCAAACAGTCGGCTCTCTTATTGAAAGAAACGCTAGGCTCTCTTCATTTTCAAAAGTTTGTTGTTTTGTTTGCTCTTGTTAAACGAATTGTAAAATTTTTTGTCAACGTTTTGGCTTATTTTTTGCGAACAAATTAAAATTTAATAAAATCCATATAAATAAATTCATCTAAAGTAAACTTTTATTTGTCTTAACTTATCTCCGAGTATATAAATTTATTTTGTATGTACATACATATATATGAGCGATGTATATTTTTTATGTGTATAGAAAACCCAATGATATTTTACGCTGATAAGAGAATATTAATATGCATGCATTAATTTGTTTGCATAATTATTTATATTGAATGTAATGATTAATCAATTAAATACTCGCCAAAAGATAAAAACAATAGTTGTATCTACACTAGGAAGAGAAACTTTGCGAACAGGTTTAATGCAAAACTTTGACTGAAAATTACATAACTCTTGGTTATGATATTGCCAAAATGTATATTATTTAAAACTACCTAAACCGCATACCCATACCATAACATATCAGGTAGAGATGGGCAAGGGCCTCAAAAAAGAGGCCCGGCCCGGCCCGGCCCGGCATAAAAACATCAGATAATAATATTCAAAAAGGGCAATAAGCTGATAAATTTTTTTTTTCAAAGTTAGTATATTATATGTTTTTTTTTAACAAGCTTAAATTTAAATACAAAATTTACATATTTTTATACAGGCCTCAGGCCCGGCCCGGCCCGTGCCCACCTCTAATATCTGGTGTCAATTTTTTGTGTGGCGGAAACAAAGGTTAAGCTCTCGATACCCAAACCCTGGCCCCACCGCAAAAAATGGTGGTACTGGTATGCGGTATAGCTATTTTTTGTGAATCTTGTTGCAACAAACTGCCACGAAATCGGGACTGTAAAATGAGCTTGGCTCCTACAGGACAACGTCCTAAAACATTATGCCCACAATACAAGGGTTTGGTTGCTCTATATTGTTAAAAACTATTTGTATTCACCAACACAATCCACTAATCTCAATCCAAATGGATCTCCTGAAGCGCAGGATTCGACTACATGCCATTACATGAATACCTTTGCGTGGGTTTCTACAAAGTTGTGCGGCCACATGTGCGATATCTATTATGTATTATTTTTAATTACTGCAGCTACCTGCAGTTTAAACAATATGATGTGATAAAAATATAATTCTGAAGAGGACCCAAGTGAGTCTTGGTGTAATGTGTTCATGCGTGAACAGCAGTGACGAAGACGGGCTCTAGGTAAGATAGGGCTTAAGCTTAACATGTGTACCTGAATACTTTTGTATCTGAGCCAGTTTGTTTTTTTTTAAGTCAACTTTCCAGGTCGATTTACGAACTCTGCCAATACAATCGGTGCTTATCAGATTACGCGAGATATTTTCAGTAACTGCAGCAGCAATCAAATCGGTTATACTTTGTACATATGCATAGTGATTTATTTATAGTTGGATTTATGACATAAAAAATACTATATACATTTTTTTTGTATCATTTCTCTATGCATTGCCAGATTTGTTTACTTCCCGCTGATAGAAGATAATATTTTAGTTAGTACTAATATTTTTATTGGTAAAGTCATTTAACCAGCTTATTCCAGACCCAGACGTAAATCAAAACCGTTCTCGCATTCACACACGCGTTGTCCCACGAATTTTGTTTATCTATTAACATCTGGCAGTAAGCTGAGTTTAGATAATAAACCAATTAAAATCATGTTTATATTTGAGAATTTTTAATTTAAAACAAAGCATTTAAATTTTCGTGTTAAACGTTAGCTAGATAGCAACATTTATGTTTATTACAAGGAACAACACTTTAAGCCGAATGTAAAATCGATAATTTTTCATTAATTGAGTAAAAAGCGTGAGGTGTAGTTTACCATATTTTCATTAATTGTTACCAATGAAATGATTGTCGCATTTGATATCAAGCACCGCACGCTTTTAACTGTGGATTAAATTCTATTGTAAATGAAAATTGGTTTCAAAATTTAAGTTTCGTAACGTGATATATACGTATTTACATCCCAAATATCAAGACTCTAGCTTATATAGTTGCCGAGATCGACGTGCTCATACAGATGGACATTTGTAAAACAGCATTATGCCATTATTCCCATTCCAGGAGATCAGGCTATAAAAATAGTGTCTAAGTAGGGATCGTATATGTTTATGTAAATACAATATTATTAATTTATACATTGTTTGCTTGCAGCTGTTCATTAACAATGAGTGGCATAAGAGCAAATCGGGCAAAACCTTTGGAACCATCAACCCAACCACTGAGCAGACAATTGCTGAAATTCAAGCTGGTGGCAAGGAGGACATTGATATAGCCGTCAAGGCGGCACGCCAGGCATTTAAGTGAGAGCTTACAGTATTGTTATTAATTATGTTCATTTAATTCTAACAATCCATTGCCAAATAGATTGGGCTCTCCCTGGCGCCGCATGGATGCTTCGGAACGTGGTCGCTTAATCTATCGTTTGGCTGATCTAATGGAACGTGATAAGGTTTACTTGGCGGTAAGTGCAAAGCGTGAAGACTTACTAAATGGTTACTCTTAAAAACAACCTGTCCATCTGTATAGAGCTTAGAGACCCTGGATAATGGCAAGCCATACAGCATGTCCTATAGCGCGGATTTGCCATTGGCAATTAAAAATCTGCGATACTTTGCCGGCTGGGCGGACAAGAATCATGGCAAAACCATTCCAATGGATGGAGACTTCTTTACCTATACACGCCACGAGCCTGTGGGCGTGTGCGGTCAGATAATACCCTGGAATTTCCCGATATTAATGATGGCCTGGAAAATGGGTCCAGCTTTGGCCACAGGAAATACAATTATCCTCAAGCCTGCCGAGCAAACATGCCTAACAGCTTTATATATTGCTCAGCTGATTAAGGAAGCTGGTTTCCCCGAGGGTGTTGTCAATGTGGTACCAGGCTTTGGAGATGCTGGTGCTGCCCTGGCAAACCACTCAGATGTCGACAAGGTGGCGTTTACGGGCTCCACTGAAGTTGGCAAACTGATTCAACAGGCCTCGGGCAATACGAACCTAAAGCGTTTAACTCTTGAGCTTGGCGGCAAGTCTCCCAACATTATTTTATCCGATTCGGATCTGGACTACGCTGTGGAAACGGCTCACTTTGGACTCTTTTTCAACATGGGTCAGTGCTGTTGTGCGGGCTCCCGCACCTTTATCGAGGACAAGATATATGATGATTTTGTGGAGCGCAGTGCGGAGCGCGCCAAAAAGCGCACCATTGGCAATCCTTTCGATCTTAACACCGAACAGGGACCCCAAGTCAATCAGGAGCAAATGGATAAGATCTTGGGCCTCATCCAGATGGGCAAGCAGCAGGGTGCCAAACTAGTTGCTGGTGGCTGTCGACCAGATGGTCTGCCCGGCTATTTTGTTCAGCCCACGGTCTTTGCCGATGTTGAAGACAACATGACAATTGCACGAGAAGAGATCTTTGGTCCCGTGCAGCAATTGATTCGCTTCAAGAAGCTTGACGAGGTCATCGAGCGTGCCAATAACTCAGATTACGGTCTGGCTGCCGCTGTCTTCACCAAGGATCTGGACAAGGCAAACTATATTGTGAACGGTCTGCGTGCTGGCACCGTTTGGGTTAATACCTACAATGTCCTTGCGGCTCAGGCACCTTTCGGTGGTTACAAAATGTCCGGTCATGGACGCGAGAATGGTGAATACGCGCTATCCAACTACACAGAGGTCAAGAGTGTTATTGTCAAAGTGCCACAGAAAAACTCCTAAGCTTGATGTTTAAAGGGGATTATCCAGCACTGGAAGTTGCTGCTCTCTTTGTCGATGTCGTAACAAATCAGAAATAAATCAATGGCATTGCTCTGTATTTTCAATTTGATAAATATGTATTAAGTAAAAAACAATATGCATTTAATTAAGTTAATTGTTTCATCATCATACAAAGAGTGATAAAGGGGAGGTAACCAAAGATGCGCTTCATCAATACGAAAAACTGCTTAAATATGAAAAGCCGAAAACAATTGAAAAGGAAAACAAGTGAAAACGTTGCAGTCGGACGCAACCGACTGCGGTATTCTCGTTACCAGTACATATTAAAACTAATAAAAAAGAGACCTTATTGCAAAGGGGTACGGATGCGGCAGGGGTGTACGCTGCCTTAAAGAATCTCCGATGCAGATGGGGATGCCACCAGCTATATTCCTCACAAATTTAGTGACTCTAGCTCAAAGTTTGTAAAAGGTGGGGAAAGGGGGGCTGGGGGTGGTATTGGTGGGCATGGCATCCAAATTTTTGATGCAGATCTTTGTGTAATGTAAATTGCTATCTTCATACCAAATTTGGTGCCTCTAGCTCAAAGTTTGTAAAAGGTGGGGAAAGGTGGGTGCGGCATCCAAACTTATGATGCAGATCTATGTGGGATGTCAATTGCTATCTTCATACTAAATTTAATGACTCTAGCTCGAAGTTTGTCAAAAGTGGGGATAGGGGGGTGGAATGGGTTGGCGTGGCTCCAAAACTTTGATACAGATTTTTGGGGGACGTTGCCAGCTATCTTCCTACCAAATTTGGTGGCTCTAGCATCACAACTCTAGAAGATACACGCATTCCCGTTTTTGACGAAGCGTTGGGGTGGATGGGGGCGGCTAGGGCAGTATTGGTGTGCATGGCATCCAAACTTTTGATGCAGTTTTTGGGGGGTCATCATCACCTATCTTGGCACCAAATTTGGTGGCTATAGCTCAAAAACTGTGGGAGATATAGCCATTTCTGATTTCAAAATGCGGGGGGGCTGGGGGCGGATTGGGTGGGCGTGGCTCCAAAACTTTGATACAGATTTTTGGGGGACGTTGCCAGCTATCTTCCTACCAAATTTGGTGGCTCTAGCATCACAACTCTAGAAGATACACGCATTCCCGTTTTTGACGAAGCGTTGGGGTGGATGGGGGCGGCTAGGGCAGTATTGGTGTGCATGGCATCCAAACTTTTGATGCAGTTTTTGGGGGGTCATCATCACCTATCTTGGCACCAAATTTGGTGGCTATAGCTCAAAAACTGTGGGAGATATAAACATTTCTGATTTCAAAATGCGAGGGGGCTGGGGGCGGAATGGGGGGCGTGGCTCCAAAATTTTTGATGCAGTTTTTTGGGGGTTGCTAGTAGCTATCTTCTTACCAAATTTGGTAGTTCTAGCTGTAAGGATGTGCGAAATATGTGGACTTATCGGTTTTGAGTTATCGAATTTATCGATTTGCCAGCCCCCCAGTTATCGTAGAACCCCCATCTTGACACTTTAATTTACTATCCCGTAGATAAAGAGAATTGGAAAGTTTCAAGTCTCTAGCTTGAAGGGTGTGGAAAAAAGTTGCGAACATACAGACGGACAGACGGACGGACACCATGACGGACATTGCACAAACTCAATATACTCTTTACCTTCGTTATCGAGTATAAAAATTGTTGAGGACATAAGAAACCATATGGACAATAATGAAGTTACTCTTTTGACGCTGCTTGACTTCAGTAAGGCTTTTGACACGGTTAGCCACGAAATTTTGATAACAAAGTTAAGCAATTTATATAACTTCTCCAATACGGCAGTTAAGTTAATGGCCTCATACTTGAAAAATAGAAAACAGGCCATAGTTGTACAGCACTCCACCTCTGACCTTATTGCGACCACCCGTGGTGGGCCTTAGGGATCAATTCTTGGTCCTCTTCTTTTTGTAATATATGTTAATGATCTTCCAAATTTTTTGTCTATGTGTGAAGCTCATATGTATGCTGATGATGTCCAATTATATGTTAGTCGTCCTGTAAGTCAGATTAACCAGTGTGTCATGTTTTGTAATAATGATCTGTTACGTGTGTGTCAATGGGCAGGTAACAATGGTCTTTGTTTAAATCCTTCTAAATGTAAATGTATTGTTATTTATAAGAAAAAATTAAATGTTAGCAATTTAAGTAAACTGTATGTTGATAATTTAGAAATTAAATATGTAGAAAAGGCTGACAATCTAGGGATTACATTTAACAATACACTTACATGGAAAGACCAGTTAAATAAGGCTCTGGGAAAGACCTATGGAATTCTTCGGCAGATTGTTCTAACACAGCCCTGGCTGCCTGTTAAAACAAGAATGACCATCGCAAAAACTCTTGTAACCCCCATATTATTTTATGGCATTGAAATTTTCTCAAACTGTGATATTGCTAGTCAGCAAAAGCTTAAAGTAGCCTTCAATAGTGTAGCACGTTATGTTTTTGGACTTAAAAGATATGATCATGTTACATGTTTTGCAAATTGTATATTTGAATTAGACTTAAGAAACTGGACTAAGTATAAAACTTTAAATCTGCTTCATGACATTATATACACAAAAGCGCCTGATTATTTATATGAGAAACTACGTTTTGCAGTGTCATTAAGGACCTGTAATGTTGTTCGTACTAGAACTAAGCTTGCATCCTCCGACAGGCACTTTTTTGTATGGGTTGCTAGACTTTGGAATCAGTTGCCACTAGAGATTAAGACCGTTAGAAGCACATCAATTTTTAAATCTAAGCTAAAGACATACTTACAGCGAAGTGATTTATGATGGTATTAATGACAACAATAATAAAGGTCATAGGTTAATGGATACATTTTTGTTTTTGAGTTTATATTTTTGTTTTTTAATTTATATTTTAATGTTTATTACATAAGTAGTATTAAAGTCATTTTGTTTAAAATAATTAAAATAATACTAATGTTTTGTATGTTTATATAGGAAGTGTAATATGTGACTAGTGCAGTAATTTATAAGTACTTTTACTTGTAGCACTAGGAATAATCAATAAATAAATAATAATAATAATAATATCGGTTTGAGCTATCGAGTTTATCGGTTTGCCAGCCCCCCAGTTATCGTAGAACCCCCATCTTGACACTTTAATTTACTATCCCATAGATAAAGAGAATTGGAAAGTTTCAAGTCCGTAGCTTGAAGGGTGTGGAAAAAAGTTGCGAACATACGGACAGACGGACGGACACCATGACGGACATTGCACAAACTCTTTACCTTTGGTATCGAGTATAATAAAAATCGTAGTGAAGTAATTTGGAATAGGAGCATACATAGGTGAAAGAAAACACCAAAATATACAAACAGTTTACAATTTAATATGATTTGATTTAAACTTTAAATCAATGTGAAAATTAATAATGACAAATACGACATCAAACGCAGCAACAATGAATATATAATATAAGAACATTTAATGTGAACAGCAACATTACAACAACAACAAAAACACCTCGCACAGCGAGAAGGCCTACATCGTTGCAGCAGAGGGTTGGGTAAACAACACAAATGATTTTCTATAAGTACATAAACAAAAAGAAAACAAGTAAGAAGGCTCTAGTCGGGAGAGCCCGACTAGAAAATACCCTGAACCCAGTTGCAAAAAATAAATTAAATTTATATAAGACTTTGGTATACTGACTTAGCTTTAATCGATTAAGCTCGATATCTCCGGTGTTTCTTAACCGATTTGGACGAAATTTTCAGGAAAGTTCTATCGTTACCCATTATTTCAACCCTCATTTTTACATTTTCCAAGTTCGATATTTTTTTGTTATCGATTCCATGTGTATATCGGAAACCAGAATAGTTATCGATAATTTGAAGCAAACTTGTTCTGCTCATGGTATAGGAGAACTTATATTCAAATCTGTAGTCTCTGAGATCCACGCGTTCATACAGACGGACAAACGGACAGACGGTTAGACGGACGGACAGACGGACGGACAGAAGGACATGGCTAAATCGACTCGGCTATTGATGCTGATCAAGAATATATATACTTTATGGGGTCGGAGATGTTTCCTTCTGCCTGTTACATACTTTTGCACAAATCCATTATACCCTTATTTACCCATTTTATGGGATAAGGGTATAAAAATAATAATGAAATAAATAAAGTTATTAAATTAAGCCGAAAAAATAAATATTTGAAAAAAAAATTATGCTTCAGAAGAAGAAATAGAAAAATGAAGGAAAAAGTATAGGATTAAACCGAGTTTTAGAAACCTTTCACTATACAAATAATTGATTATAGTTAATTTAGAAGTATGTATTATAAATTGAAAAAAAATTATTTAGAAAACAACACCAAAAAAAACAAGTGGAAACGTTGCAGTCGGAAGCAACCGACTACGGTATACTCGTTACCAGTATTAAAACCGGTAAAAAGAGGCCTGTTGCAAAGGGGTACGGATGCGGCAGGGGTGTACGCTTCCTTAAAGATTCTCCGATGCAGATGGGGATGCCACCAGCTGTCTTCCTTTAAAAATATGGTGACTCTAGCTCAAAGTTTGTAAAAGGTGTGGAAAGGGGGGCTGGGGGTGGTATTGGTGGGCATGGCATCCAAATTTTTGATGCAGATCTATGTGAAATGTCAATTGCTATCTTAATACGAAATTTGGTGCCTCTAGTTCGAAGTTTGTAGAAAGTGTGGAAAGGGGGGCTGGGGGCGGTATGGTTGGGCGTGGCATTCAAATTTTTGATGCAGTTTTTGGGGGGTCATCATCACTTATCTTGGCACCAGGTGGCTATAGCTCAACAACTGTGGGAGATATAGGCTTCCCATAGATAAAGAGAATTGGAAAGTTTCAAGTCTCTAGCTTGAAGGGTGTGGAAAAAAGTTGTGTTCATACAGACGGGCAGACGGACGGACGGTCAGACGGACACCATGACGGACATTGCACAAACCCATAATACTCTTGACTTTCGGTAACGAGTATAAAAAAAATAAAATAAAATAATATAATAAACCTAATGACAAGGAGGGTATGCAAATATTGATATAAGAAAAATGTTATAAGCAGCAGTTTTAGTTTTACATGGTTTGGTCTTGATTTAATAGTGGCTGTGTTGGCTTCACTTTAGCTGAGTTTTCAGTTGTAAATCGCCTAGGCCTTACTTGAGCTTATCCTGAATAGATAATTGTAAGTAGGTAGAACAAAACAAAACCACTATACTGAGAAAAATTATGAAGCACTTTATTTCATAAAATCTAAGCTTTTAAGCGGAAACTTTGGTTTTAAATTATGCCTTATGCGCAATCAAGAGAGAATAATAGAATACACTGAGAAAAATTTGTGAAGTTTTTTTGCTTATTTTTGAAATACCATGTTTTTTATGCTAAACCCTAAAAGAAAAATGTAATACATTGAGAAAAAAAAACTTTATAGCGTACTTTAAAAATTAATTGATTAAAATATGTATTTTTTTTATGAATACATACTGTAGCAAAATACGATGAAAGCTATAATTAATTATCTTGCTATTCTTTTTATGCATGCTATATGGTGATGAGCTGTTTTTAAATCATTTATTCTAAGAATGAAGTAATATGGTAAATTCTGAAAATAATATGCAAACTAACTTTGCGATTTTTGTTATGTTTAATTATGAGTATTAAATAAAAATTGTGATGGAAAGATAAATATTGTTGTTATGTTTCCTAGATAGTGAGATGGTTGCGTAAATTCGTGTTTGGGAAATTTTCAAATAGTTGTGGCAATAGAAAACTCAAGGTAGGGTGAGTACAGAGCCATACTGCAGCAATAACATGCAGTTATCTTCACGTATGTAAATTAAAGTGATCCGATTTCCAAATCAACTCAAAGTCTGGTGTTTGTTTACATAACATGTGTCAATAAAAGGCTTACCGATTTATAAATTTAAAATTAATAATAATAACGTCGGTACTTGTGTGTGAGTGTACTAATATGATTCAATGATTCAAGCCGTAGCAACTGAATCCGACCCGAATCGTATTAGCAACGATCCTCGCACACAATATGTGGCAACCACACCGTTTGTACGTTACACCGCAGCTTTCAGATGAGAGCCAAAAGTCAAACGTTTATCAAGGGTGCTCCCAAGATGTCAAGCCTGCGAAGGTTGGTATAAAGTAACGCCTTCCAAATGTTTGGGTGGGGTCTGGTCATTTAGGGTCCTCAAGGTGATGCAGGGATTGGTGGTCTTTTGTGGATCGATCTTTAAATTCCATCTTTTGCACCAGGCAACCAATGTAGCAAGTTACTCTTGGAGTCCAATTGCTGTCTCATTAAAGCTGTAAAGCAGTGCAATTTCATCGGCGTAAGTAGCAAATAGAGCCTTCCTGGGAACTTCCATATGCTGCACGCTTGGAACTCCTAATCCTGACCATAAATTTCCTTTCTTCCAAGTATGATCGTAGAACTCCGTAGTATGGTGTTGGGAACAGCTTTTTAATTTTGCCAAAAAGGCCGACATGCCAAACTCTAAAGATGTAAGGATGTGTTTCAAGTTTTATATTTCTTTGGGAAAGTGTAAATTAAGGAAAATCGATTTATTTCATGATTTTTTACGTAAGAACTTCGATTCATGTTTGCTGTGAATAAGGTGAAGTTTTATGAATTTTGTACAAAATAGACGAAATGATTTTTACGCTGTTTAATTTTGGTTTTCATTGTTCACAATTGTTTTGGTTCCTATTGTTTTAACGATTTAACAGCTGCAAAATTTTAATTTGATTAAAATATGTTTATATACAGTTTAGCTTATGAACATACAAATGTACATATATAATAAGAATACCCACATGAGCCACTTTCACTTGCACAAGGTATTAAAGCTTTCTTCTCGTTTTTTGTATCGTATTTTTATTTTTGTCTGCACTATTTTGCTAAGTTGCTTAAACCACAATCTTAGCAATAAATACACACACACACACACCTACATGAGTTTGTACAGCAACAAAATCAGCAGTAGTAAAATAGTTCAAGGATGAGGTAGGACTCCTATCGTAGGAGTGAGAAGCGACATTTCATCTATCGCTGTTGCATTTGTATTGGACAGCAGCTGAGCGTGTCAAGTGCTTTGCGGTCAGTGTAAAGTTGCAGCTTATTATACCCTTAGCCCATGAAATGGGAAAAGGGCTGTAACGGTTTTGTGCAAATGTGTGCAACACACAGCAGGAAGCATATCCGACCCCATAAAGTATATGTCGGATAAAGAGTATAACAAGTGAAATGCCTTTGACTTTAAGCAGCACTAAAAGAGTGGAATAACAGCAAATGCTGCCGTCTCGACGGTGTGGCTCAGTGTAAGGTTAATAGAAAGAGATTAGAGAACTGACGCGTATTGCAGTTGAATTGTGGAATTGATAGACTAAATGCGTACGCTGAGACTGGAAGAAATGTATTGGGACCAGCCAGCTATCTTAATCAGTATCAATAGCCGAGTCGGTTTGGCCTTGTCCTTCTGTATAGGCGAGTCAATCTCGTAAACTATATGAGCTGGATATTTGAGATGGATAGCAACAAAATATTGAATTTTAAATATTTTAAACTTGATACAAAAACTGTGAAAATTTCATTAAAAAACAAAAATTTTCAAAATTAGTAACACGATTCGGAGAAATCGAATATTGAAGTTAAGTCACACACACATACATACAAACAATGACGCGTTGTATGCGTTATGTCCAGGGTTCAGGGTATCACCAAGTCGAGCTTTACTAGACTAGCGTCTTCTTCCTTGTTTTATTTTACTTTTGTTGTTAGTATAGTTGTTGCTGTTTTTTCGAGATGCATTTGTTTGCAGCTCATTTAAAATTTGTTGTTTTTGCATGTTTTTATGTTTTTACGGCATTATATTGCATTTGGTTTTCCCCGAATACAATTTATTCGAAAATTCTAAAGTGCTTTCGGGCTATTTGGTTTATTTATAAGATAACTTGCAGGTGCTTGGAAATTGTCATTTGCATTTTGAGTGGTTTTGCTTCGTAATATTTTTGGAATTTAATGATTGGAAAAGAGAATTATACAACGTTTCGACTTTATTGTTTATTGTCGTGTGAAAAAGGTTTCATGTTTAAATACGTAACATGCACATACATAACACAACCTAAATACTCTATAGATTAAAGGAATGATTTTTTAAGCTAACATAAGTTTATGCTTAATTTATGGGGAAAGCAGAAGGCATTTTCGAGTGTTTGTATAGAAGATAAATTATAAGATATTTATTCATTACATAAATACATGGCAAATTAAGTTGACTTTAGTTATATTTAAAGAATATCCGCTAGTCAACTGCCATAAGGTATTGGAAATTCGTTCCACACCAGTTCCTTTTCCACCATTTTAAATGTATTTTCACATTGCCAATTTCATGCATATTCAAATATAAAACAGTATAAACCAAAATCTTAAAAAAACATGCAACACAATAAAAACTACAAAATTTTTAAACGATGCCAAATGGCACTCGAAATAGGAGAATAAGTGAAGAGGGGCCAGGTAAAGGGGACTGGAAACTGCCAAATGTGCAGCCGTGCGCAATGAATCGAGTGCACAGGTACAGAGAGAGAGAGAGAGAGAGAGAGAGAGGGAGACAGAGCGAGTGTTATAAAATGTCGTTCCTGGCCAAAAAGGATCCGAAGCACAAAGCATAATTGAAAAACATTTTTCCGAAAAACAATGTCTAATGCGCTCTAAATGTGTCAAATATGGAGGGGACAAACCAAGAGAGGCGAAGACAACGAAAAGGTGCGTGTGGGTGACAAAAAGATACCACTTATTAAGTTAAGGCATTACCGAAGTTGTAACTTACTTTTTAACCTTCATATGTATACCTCGTCAGGAAGCTATTTACTGAGGTATTGTTTAGTAAGCTCTGCTAAAAGATACTCAACATAAGTTTCGATGACTTAACATTCAAATATGTTCATCCTCAAAAATTATACTACTCCAAAATAAACTGTGCTCCTTAAAGTATGCTACACACAATAATCGAAATTTTATTGCCAGAGGGAATATCAAAATACAGAACAAATTTCCAGTACATCAACAATTGCGTTTCTTAACGCTTCAGCGTGCTGTTAGAAAAAAATAAAAATATAACTTAACGCTAGTTTAAAACTGGCGTAACTATATTAAAATTATTTTAAGAAAAACGCGTTTGAAGTTTTCAATATAATTGAACATTGCAGAAGTAAATTAAAATTTACTTAAATTTTATAGTTAATTTGTCTTTAAATAATAATCTTGTCTATAAAGGAATATTTCTGCATCACTAGCTCAAAAATCGATAAAGTTTTGCAAATACATAATTTGTAACAGACCGAGAAATGATATTTCAAATAAAGTATTTGCATAAACATATTTCTTTGATCAGCATTATCAAACAATATGGACTTCCGAAATGGAATATTACTTATTTTAATTTTTTAGCATTGCTCGATCGTCTCATTTGTTTTGTGATATTAAAACAGGTTCTTCATTTTATTTTAATTATGGTTTTTACCGAACATAAATTACTAAGCTGTAACTTATTTGCTGTAGTTGGTTTTTCCAAAATGCTAAACATTACTTTTTTTTTGTTATTGACATTTTTAAACAAATATTGCGGTGCAAAACTAAGTTGTTGACCCATTTTCTATAAGACTAATAATACATCCTTAACCACTCAGGGATGGTGCTTTGAAGGTTTGAACAAAATTGGTGTGTAGCGAAATATCTTATCGATAGCTCTCCTTTTTTAAGTGCATTATCGATAACAATTATTAACAAATACTATGCAAGGTATTATATAAATGCTTTTTAAATTTTTGAAAGAACGAAGAAATTACATTCCAAGCTTAATATACCCATCGTAACCATTTTCTCATGCATGACGAGTCATCAAAAATCAAGCAAGGTGGCTAGTTTTCATGGCTTTGTGCGGCTGGCTTTATTGCTGTCTGCCGACCCTAAACCGAATAGTGTACGACTTCATATAGGGCCAATTACAAGTATGATGCCCACGGACCGTAACTATAACTTGGCATTAGGCACATCATTACACCATAAATAGGCATTTAAAAGAGGAAGAGAGAGAGAGGGTGAATCATGAATAGCCGAAGGACGAATAGAGCGTAAAAAAGAGCAAAGTTGGCCAATTTGTCGGCATCGTTTTTTTAATGTTTCTTTTGCTATGGACTGACATTAAGTGCCAGGCAATTCGACTTTATCGCATTGTATACACTCGATTACATTGTTATTTCTCTGCCAAAAGGTCTAAATGAGAAAAATAGCCACACTGGCAAAGAAACATAAAGAATAGCTCCAACCATCTTCCATAAGCCATCTACCTGACTAGTCTGACGCGAATGAGGGGAAAACGGGCAAAAGGCTTTGATCATCATTAGCCGGGCAAATGGCCAGGGATGCGCTGCAGATGAGCGCAAAAAGCAAAAGATAAAGAAGAAAATACCAAATACAAAAAGCACACAGCGATAGCATAGCTCAAAAAATCTTGTCTTAACAAAAGGCTTAGACGCAGTCCCAGCGGGGATTAGGTGTGTAAGTAATGCAGACCAAGAAATTTGTTATTCCCTCCACCCGAAATCGCAATTATCGTTTCTGACATCTTTAGTCGTATCATTATTTATTTTTGAAAGTTTCTTAAAAGCTTGCTAAAAACACTTTCATGATTCATGTCAAAAAACTTGTAATTGTAAGTTTTTATCTCAGTTTAATGAAAAACGGTGAGTAAGAACATTTTTTATTGTACACTGACAAAAATACAATACAATACAATATACTCAAACTTTTTGTTTTTTTTTTAAAGCACGGAATGCTGTATTTAAAGCTTGAACTGGATTTGATTTGAGAATGAAAGTACCAATGATGACAATACATACTTGATTTTCAATACCAGAAAATTTAAAGACAGGTACATAGCACAGCTTAGGCTTTTTGAAAAGCTCAATCAATCATTCTCATGCTTCATCTAAATAAATTAAAAATCAAAATTTCAATATTGAATTTTACCGCAACGGGAATTTAACCTGAGATCTCTTGTTAATGCGCTAGCATTTTTATTCTAGATCAACCGACTGCGAAATACACTGCTACCAGTATTAAAACATGTGGTTAATAGTTTTTGGCCAAGGTGGGTATGGGAGCGGGAGGTGTGGGCATGGCCTTCAAACATTTATGATGCATATCTTCAAAGATCTTCACCAGCTATCTTCCTTTTATCGATTTGCACCTCAAGGTGTATCGACTTGCTATCGATATTTGTAGAATATCGAACATTGAACAAAACCACTATAATCTCTTTCCTTATACAGTCGAACTTCCATATAACGAACTTCCATATAACAAAGTTTTCCATATAACGAATTAATTTCGCGAACACTGCTTTTTGGTTAATTTTTCAGTGTGTTTTGTTCTCCATATAACAAATTTTAAACTCCCCCATAGCGAATATTTCTTTATTACGAATTTATTTTTAGGACGTAGCTCGTACGCCCATTCGTTTTCTATTCCCTATAACGAATTTTTTCGTTACTGTTTCATTTTATGTACGAATTACGTTGAGAATGCGAAAACAAAACATTAACACATTTTTTCATTTACCGCTTTGTTTTCGTGCTATGTTTTGCTTATTCTCTGATCTTCGACAATTCTAATGCAATCGTTACGGACACACCAACAATGCAGCAAACATCTTCAGCTGTTAAAGTACTTCGCAATTTTGTGGAGAGAAAAATATGACGTGAATGAATATGTATTTGCTTCAGTAAACGTGCTTGAAGTATTTATCGAGGAAGAGAAGTGGAAAAACCATATAGAAACTAAATAACTGATTATTTTAAATAAAACTATGTACTTAAATCACACAAGTATTCAAACATTTCTATATAACGAAGTTTTTTCTTGTCCTCTTCAGATTCGTTATATGGAAGTTCGACTGTACTTTGGAATCGGGGTAAAAAAAAATCAACTTTTCACATAGTATCCTTTTTTAAAAGCAAAAATAAAAGTAAAAGACATTTCATAAAAATCCGTTGGTGGGATTACAACCGAAGATTCTTACTTCAATCGAGAATTTTGTACTTATGTTCAAAAGGCTAGGATATCGGTTTTAAGTTGTTGATTTACGGCCATTTTAGTACAATTCGGACTTGAAATTTAAGCCCACTTTAGAATTAGGTAAAATAAACTTAAACTTTTTTTCTGTTTATATGTTCCATTTGTTTTTGTCGCCATATCAATGCAGATTTAGATTACCGAGTCGAAATCGTTGCTGTATAATTTGGTTTGGGGCACTGCTTCTAAATCTTGGACTAAAGCAGTACGAATCCTACAGACTAAAATGCTCCGAGATTTCTTTGGTGTTCCATACTATTTTGGTAATTAAGACTACACAATGCCTTTAATTTGCCAACAGCTATGAAGCACATTAATGGCTATACAAGTCGATACACTGACCAACCTTACAATGATGTCAATCCTTTACGTAACGAAATGTCCAATGCCAGGGCCACGCTGATGATATTGTGATTATAGCACGGGGCAAGTACGAAGATATACTTTGTAACAATTGGGACATAGGAGCGCGCAGGGATGCTAAATTCAACAGAAGATTACCAGAAGATACAAGTTACAGAGGAGAAGGGAGACTAGGCTCACAGGTAGCCCAATATAACCAAGCATGGAAGTTAAGAACCTTGAAGTCACTTTTGATAGCAAATTGAATTTTGGCACCCATGGTCAAAATGTGACGTCACAGTAATGCAGAGCACTGTCATAGCATAGCTGGGAATTCATGGGCACATCGCCAGAGATACTAGGATGGCAAAGCCTTATGGTTGTATGGCCCATGCTCACATACGGAGCAATTGCATGGTGGGATAAGACACTGCAATTCACTGTGCAAAAGCAACTTAAACAAGTAGAAACGTTGCAGTCGGACGCAACCGACTGCGGCATACTCGATACCAGTATTAAAACCGGTAAAAATAGGCCTGATTGCAAAGGGGTACGAATGCGGCAGGGGTGTACGCTGCCTTAAAGATTCTCCGATGCAGATGGGGATGCCACCAACTATTTTCCTTCCAAATTTGGTGACTCTAGCTCAAAGTTTGTAAATTGTAGGGAAAGGGGGGCTGGGGGCGGTATGGGTAGTTGTGGCATCAAAATTTTTTGCAGATCTTAGTGAAATGTCAATTGCTATCTTGATACCAAATTTGGTGACTCTAGCTCGAAATTTGTAAAAATTGGGAAAGGGGGTTTGGGGTGGTATGGGTGGGCGTGGCATCCAAATTTTTGATGCAGATCTTTGTGAAATATCAATTGCTATCTTCATACCAAATTTGGTGACTCTAGCTCAAAATTTGTAAAAATTGGGGAAAGGGGGTTGGGGGTGGTATGGGTGGGCGTGGCATGAAAATTTTTGATGCAGATCTTTGTGAAATATCAATTGCTATCTTCATACCAAATTTGGTGACTCTAGCTCAAAATTTGTAAAAATTGGGGAAAGGGGGGTTGGGGGTGGTATGGGTGGGCGTGGCATCCAAATTTTTGATGCAGATCTTTGTGAAATATCAATTGCTATCTACATACAAAATTTGGTGACTCTAGCTCGAAGTTTGTAAAAAGTGGGAAAGGGGGTTGGGGGTGGTATGGGTGGGCGTGGCATCCAAATTTTTGATGCAGATCTTTGTGGAATGTCAATTGCTATCTACATACAAAATTTGGTGACTCTAGCTCGAAGTTTGTAAAAAGTGGGGAAAGGGGGCTGGGGGCGGTATGGGTGGGCGTGGCATCCAAATTTTTGATGCAGATCTTTGTGAAATATCAATTGCTATCTTCATACCAAATTTGGTGACTCTAGCTCAAAGTTTGTAAAATGTAGGGAAAGGGGGGCTGGGGGTGGTATGGGTAGTTGTGGCATCAAAATTATTTAACAGATTTTTGTGAAATGTCAATTGCTATCTTGATACCAAATTTGGTGACTCTAGCTCGAAATTTGTAAAAATTGGGGAAAGGGGGGTTGGGGGTGGTATGGGTGGGCGTGGCATCCAAATTTTTGATGCAGATCTTTGTGAAATATCAATTGCTATCTTCATACCAAATTTGGTGGCTCTAGCTCAAAACTGAGAATAAGCATTTGGATTAAAAGGGGGCTGGGGGCGGAATGGGTGGGCGTGGCTCCAAAACTTTGATGCAGATTTTTGGGGGTCGTTGCCAGCTATCTTCCTACCAAATTTGGTGGTTCTAGCTCCACTACTCTCGAAGATACACGCATTCCCGTTTTTGACGAAGCGTTAAGGTGGATGGGGGAGGCTAGGGCAGTATCGGTGGGCGTGGTATCCAAACTTTTGGTGCAGTTTTTAGGGGGTCATCATCACCTATCTTGGCACCAAATTTGGTGGCTATAGCTCAAAAACTGTGGGAGATATAGCCATTTCTGATTTCAAAATGCGGGGGGGCTGGGGGCGTAATGGGTGGGCGTGGCTCCAAAACTTTGATGCAGATTTTGGGGTCGTTAACAGCTATCTTCCCACCAAATTTGGAGGCTCTAGCTCCACAACTCTGGAAGATACACGCATTCCCGTTTTTGACGAAGCGTTGGGGTGGATGGGGGCGGCTAGGGCAGTATCGGTGGGCGTGGCATCCAAACTTTTGGTGCGGTTTTTAGGGGGTCATCATCACCTATCTTGGCACCAAATTTGGTGGCTATAGCTCAAAAACTGTGGGAGAAATGGGCTATTTTGACTCAAAAAAGGCGGGGGCTGGGGGCGGAATGGGGGGCGTGGCTCCAAAATTTTTGATGCAGTTTTTTGGGGGTTGCTAATAGCTATCTTCTTACCAAATTTGGTACTTATAGCTGTAAGGATGTGCGAAATATGTGGATTTATCGGTTTTGAGTTATCGAATTTATCGATTTGCCAGCCCCCAGTTATCGTAGAACCCCCATCTTGACACTTTAATTTACTATCCCATAGATAAAGAGAATTGGAAAGTTTCAAGTCTCTAGCTTGAAGGGTGTGGAAAAAACTTGCAACCATACGGACGGACAGACGGACAGACGGACAGACACCATGACGGACATTGCACAAAACCAATATACTCTTTACCTTCGGTATCGAGTATAAAAAGTTTCAAAGAAAGCAACCCTGTCCGTAGAAAGAATTGGGAAACGACACTTTCTTAGCCAAAAAGAGGTATATATGGTACCTGGTGAACTGACCCTACTTGCACAAGGGACGAAAGAAAGCCTGTTTAAGCATAAGTTTCAAGTTCACCTTTGTAATAAAAAGGTGCCGACATCTTTGGTAAAGGTCCACCACATAAAACCTATGGATTTTTAACTCATTAAGTCTCTGATATTGAAGAGATAGGCCCTTGGTTAGCATGCTATGAGCTGCTTGGTAAACAAAACACCAAGCTGAAGGGAATTGTGTAGACTCAATTCAACGCATAATCTTCAGGATAGAGACAAAACCTATTCCAATAGTCAAGCAGCAATAATAGTAATTTGTAGTACCGACATTCTATCAAAAGTACTTCGCGAGGAACGAACCAAGCTAAATATAACTTTAACGCAGTATAAGCTAGACCTCAGATATGACCCGGGTGATGTTAATATAGCTGGGAACGAAGAGGCAGATTGGAGGAGGAGACACTCCTACTAGGCTCCGAGCTGTACTGTGGCATTAAAAGGCAGGAGCCTCTCGTGGGAAATGACGCCAGGACTCATGCAAGCCAACACTGTAGACTAAGAGTCACCTAGTTTAAATAAGCAAGTAGCGACATCTGCAGGTTTTGCGACATGAAAGGAGATTCTTCTTTTCACCTTATATTTCGCAGAATGCATAGCCTTAGCAAGGAGAAGAGATAGTAGATCTCTAGAATCACATGTCATCCAAATTTAGGATTTCAAAGAATTCAACCCAATAAAAAAAACTTGCTTTCAAGCAGGACCTGGGTCTAATGGAATAGCTATAGGCTAAGAATAGCTTTAAGCACAATAGGCTTCTTTGGTCGCAGTGCATTTATCTCCACGCACTTCAATAAAAATAATAAAATTTGATGCCTTACATTGTCAAGGGTTTTGCGGGTTAGTGTTGACCCAAAAAATGGCACACTGGAATGTGGGTCACGTGCATGTTAGTGCAGAATTATTCACATTCACTGTTTAAGTGCGTTTGCACTCACTAGTGCAACACACTTAACCCAATATATATAAGTATATTTTAAAGTGCATATCAATGCGCCTGTTTTCATGCATCACAATAACAGCTGTCAACCGTTCATGACCACAGCTAAGCACTCTTGACACTTTTTAACCTAATGCGGCATTTTATGGCCCGATAACCTAATTCTGATCAATTGGTACAACATTGGGTCTAGTCCAGAACAAAAACAAACGCAGCTGCTAAAAGACTAACAAGAAAATATTGTCGAAAGCTCTGATTTAATAGTATAAAACAATGTTTGCAGTTATTTATCGAATCAATATGTAAATACATACCCAAATTATTGAATCCATTCCCTAAATGTCGATTATGCATTGCAATTATTTAAAGCATCAGCTAATTTAAATTTTAATTTAAAGCAAATTTTGTTTATTTCAGCGGCTCTTTTACTTTTACGTACAGCTCTAAAGACATTTTTATACTCGATACCGAAGGTAATGAGTATATTGAGTTTGTGCAATGTCCGTCATGGTGTCTGCCCGTCTGTCCGTCTGTATGAACGCAACTTTTTTCCACACCCTTCAAGCTAGAGACTTGAAACTTTCCAATTCTCTTTATCTATGGGATAGTAAATTAAAGTGTCGAGATGGGGGCTCTACGATAACTGGGGGGCTGGCAAATCGATAAATTCGATAACTCAAAACCGATAAATCTACATATTTCGCACATCCTTACAGCTAGAAGTACCAAATTTGGTAAGAAGATAGCTACTAGCAACCAGCCCCCCTTTCCCCATCTTTTACAAACTTCGAGCTAGAGTCACCAAATTTGGTATGAAGATAACAATTGACATTCCACAAAGATCTGCATCAAAAATTTGGATGCCACGCCCACCCAAACCGCCCCCAGCCCCCCCTTTCCCCACCTTTTACAAATTTTGAGCTAGAGTCACCAAATTTGGTATGAAGATAGCAACTGACATTTCACAAAGATCTGCAACAAAATCTTTATGCCACAACTACCCATACTGCCCCAGCCCCCCCTTTCCCCACCTTTTACAAACTTTGAGCTAGAGTCACCAAATTTGGTATGAAGACAGCCGGTGGCATCCCCATCTGCATTTGAGAATCTTTAAGGCAGAGTAAACCTCTGCCGCATCCGTACCCCTTTGCAATAAGGTCTCTTTTTACTGGTTTTAATTCTGGTATCGAGTATGCCGCAGTCGGTTGCGTCCGACTGCAACGTTTCCACTTGTTTACATAATCGATTTATGCAAGCAATTCAAGTCAAAATTTACAGCTATCCCCCATCAGCACATAACATAAAAAGATAGAATCAATATTTTGGGTGACATCGTTTTAATACCTTGAAGTTAATTGTTTTTTAATTCAATACATTTATGAATAACTTCAATAAAATTCCGATTGTATTAAAGATAAGAACATTGCCAGATTTGTTTCTCTCAAAACGAGCTACTTTATATCCACATTTTAAATAATATTTTTTTACGTGAGTCTCATGTTACCTGACAAATCTTACCTACCCTTTCTGTTAGAGATGAAAAAAAGAAAAACAGTGGCAGTAAGTAAATGCAACTAGACAGGTGGATGGCGAAACGATGCTAACGAATTTTGATGCCACTGAGAAATGTAAATGTAAACGCAAAATGCAGCGATGCATTTTCTGAGTTTTTTGTTTTTTTGTTTTTGCTGGGTGCTGTTTTTCAGCCTTTGTTGATGTTTACACATGTTGCAAATGCACGCGCCATTTGACGGATGCGGATGCGGAAATGTGAACAAAGCGAAAGTGAAGGACACGTTGTTGGATGGCTTGATAAATGTTGGGTGGTGTGAGCAACTCAGAGGTTGGTTTCGTGGAGCAAAGCTGCAGGGCAGGCAGGCTAGACGCATAGCCTGCTGATGAGTTGGCATTGCAATGCTTTTGGCTATTAACTGTTGCAAATATTTGCACAAGAACACAGCAAACAAGGCAAAAAACATGGTAGTACAGTGGCATGCAGCAGGAGGCAATCATGCATCAGCATCAGCAACAAGCAACAGCAACTCGCCTCTTTACGATGAGCATTCAAAGCAAAGGTATGTCACACTAGCATGCAAGCTTTGTAGTGTGGCTATGCCATCTGTTAAATTTTAAACACTTCGCAATATGATCAAAAATGCTCTTGGGCTTAAGTTAGCGATTCATACAATGCATGTCATTGAAGTTAAAAAATAAAAAAAAATTATTGACATAAAAAGCTTCTAACAAAAATATCTTTAAGTAAGTCTTTGTAAGTACTTGTCAACTGTCGTCGAATGCAGACGTGTTTTCCTAAAGTGATCCGGTTAATTAATTCCCAAACGCAAAAGTGCAGTGATATAGAAGCTAATAAAATATATATTTTATGCGAAAAGACGCTAAGTGCAATGTATCTGCACAAATTGCTTTTTAAAAATCTGCAATTTAAACAAAACAACTGACTTTTAACAAATAATAACATATAAAACAAAAGGCAATAATAAATTCTTCACCTCTCTTAAGACAATGAGTCAAAGCGAGAATCGTGGCCAGCGACAACGCGAGCAAGACGAGCGTCGTCGGCAGAGCAACGCGTATTTCTCTGTAGTTTCGGAGCAGCCCGAGCGGTCAATTACCCCCAACCCGCAAATCGAACGCTCTTACACAGCGCGTGTCAGCGAACGTTCTTGCTCACCGTCTCCGTCCCTGCTATCTATCGAGTCAACGCAATCCGAACGCGCGCGGTCGCCAACACCCAACCCGACAAATGAAGTCTTGCACACAGCACGCGACCGAAAGTTTTCGTGCTCCCCGTCTCTCTTAGCAACGACTGCAAGTGCTGCGCCCTCTCTAGGTACCGCAACAGCGACTCCAACAACAACTGCACCGATACCTACTTCCCGTTCAACAAGCACAACGAATGCTGCGCCGTCAGCAAATCAAACTGCAAACAGCAAAAATGTTAAGCCGGCTACGCAGACTGGTATGGATCGCTACATTTATATCAAAAGAAAGCTAAGTCCGCAAAATTCAACGAACAAACCAAAAATTACCCGTAGCAATTTAAATATACCCTCGAACGATACTACAAACAATAGCAATAGATTTCACATCTTGGCAGAAAACATTGATGATCTGCCTTCTGAAGCCGTTGGGGTTGTCACGAAAAAGCCAAAGCCACCCCCAATATATATACGCGAGAAAAGCTCCAGTGCTTTTGTAAACAAAGTTATCGAGCTCATAGGCAAAGATAATTTCTACATAGTTCCTCTCGTACAGGGTAAAATTCAAGAAATTAAAGTCCAGACAAAGTCGGAAGATAATTACAGAGTTCTGATTAAACATCTAAACGAAAAAAAAATGAATTATTATACGTATCAATTAAAAAGCTGCAAGGGCCTGCAAGTCGTAATAAAAGGCATAGAACCTGATGTAACACCAGGAGAAATAAAGCAAGCGCTGCAGGAGAAAGGATTTCGAGCAAAAACAGTCATTAACATCTTAAACAGGAACAGGATGCCGCAACCACTCTTTAAAATAGAACTTGAACCAGAAACGAAGATGCTTAAAAAAAACGAGGTGCACCCAATATACAAACTTCAGCTTTTACTTCACCGAAGAGTAACCGTAGAAGAACCGCACAAACGAAACGGTCCGGTACAATGTATGAACTGCCAAGAGTACGGCCATACAAAAGCTTACTGTACACTGCGCTCGGTATGCGTTTACTGTGGGGAACTGCATAACTCCGCAAGTTGCCCAGCAAGTAAAGAAGACTCTAGCAAAAATTTTGCAACAACTGCGAAGGCAAGCATACAGCCAACTATAGAGGCTGCCAAGTCTATAAGGAACTTAAAAACCGTATCCATCAGCGCGTTACCACTGTACGGTCGCAAAACGGACCGATTACCTTCACTCCATCAAAACACAACCCAGACGTCTTCTTTTCCTCTGCAGCCAGATCCTCACTTGGCCCAGAATTCTCAACCAATAACGCAACTTATGCAAGCGCCCTAAGATCTGGACTGGCTCTTCCTGCCTCTAACGCACCGTATTTACAACCTAGAGAAGTGAGCATAAACGCTGCACAGGAGCAGCAACAAAGCAACCTCGAAGCACTCATATGTACCCTGCAACAGAGCATGAACGAGTTTATGTCATTCATGAAAACAACTATGCAAGAACTAATGCGTAATCAAAATCTTTTGATACAAATGCTTGTATCACAACAGTCAAAATAATCAATGGCTGCGATACGAATATCTACGTGGAACGCTAATGGCGTCTCACAGCATAAACATGAATTAGCTCAATTCCTACTAGATAAGCACATCGACGTAATGCTACTTTCTGAAACACACCTTACAAACAAATATAACTTTAACATAAGTGGATACTTATTCTACGGTACAAATCATCCCGACGGTAAGGCACACGGTGGTACTGGTATTTTGATCAGAAGCCGCCTCAAGCACCACTACTATAAAGAGTTTGCTGAAAACTTTCTACAGGCCACATCTCTTAAAATACATTTGGACAGTGGGAACCAGCTTACTCTAGCCGCTGTATACTGCCCCCCGCGTTATACCATATCTGAAGACCAATTTATGGAATTTTTTAACTCAATAGGAGAATGCTTTATAGCAGCAGGAGACTACAATGCCAAGCACACACACTGGGGATCTCGTCTCGTGAATCCAAAAGGAAAGCAGCTCTACAATGCAATTATAAAAGCTAACAACAAGCTCGACTACGTTTCTCCTGGCAGACCAACATACTGGCCGACAGATCCCAAAAAACTACCCGATCTGATTGACTTTGCAGTTACCAAAAACATTTCGCGTAGACTGATAAGTGCAGAGTGCCTTTCGGATCTATCATCCGATCACTCGCCAGTCCTAATAAATCTGCTACGACACCCTGAATTCATAAATCGACCCGGTAAGTTAACTTCACATAAAACTAACTGGCTCAGATACAAAAAATATATAAGCTCACACATTGAGCTTAAGCCACGTCTCGTAGGTGAAGCTGACATTGATAGTTTTGTTAACACTCTGGAGACGGTCTTCGTCGCCGCAGCTCGCACCGCTACGCCTGAAACACCAAATACAATACACAACCAAAGGACAACAAATCTACAAATTGAACAGCTCGTTCTTGAAAAGCGGCGCTTACGACGTGACTGGCAATCGAACAGATCGCCATCGGCAAAGCAAAAACTAAAAGACGCCACACATAAACTCACCAAAGCGTTAAAAATCGAGGACGAGCGCGCTCAACGCCGTTACATCGAGCAATTATCAACCACCAGTACGAAAAACTCATTGTGGAGAGCTCACCCAACTCTAAGCTCACCAACAGAAACAGTAACGCCTATAAGAAACTTCGCAGGTGGCTGGGCCCGCAGCGATGAAGAAAGAGCTAATACATTTGCTACTCATCTTCAAAAAGTGTTCCAACCTAACCCTGCAACAAATACGTTTGCACTACCGACTGCTTTTCAAACGGCTCTCAGCTTCAACATGAGCCAATCAAGTTTCGCCCGAATGAAATCGTTAGAATCGTTAAAGAGCAATTGAACCCAAAAAAATCTCCAGGAGTTGACCAAATAACCCCAAAGATGATTATTGAGCTTCCTTACTGTGCGATCTGCCTAATTGCCCAGCTCTTCAATGCTATCACCAAACTTGGCCACTATCCAGACAGATGGAAAAAGTCAATCATCATTATGATACCAAAGCCTGGAAAAGATCACACAGTTCCCACGTCGTATAGACCTATAAGCTTATTATCGTGTCTATCAAAACTTTTTGAAAAATGTTTGCTGTCCCGGATAAATCAATTCCTGAATCTTCACAACATAATCCCATCACACCAATTTGGCTTTCGTGAAAAGCACGGAACAATTGAGCAGGTTAACAGAATAACATCAGAGATACGAAGCGCGTTCGAAAATAGAGAATACTGCACTGCAATATTTCTGGATGTTTCCCAGGCATTCGACAAAGTTTGGTTGGAAGGTCTGATGCATAAGATCAAAACAATGCTCCCAAACAACACACATAAGCTGCTTAAGTCGTACCTCTACGACAGGAAGTTCACAGTAAGATGTAACACTGCAATGTCTGACGAACACAATATCGAAGCTGGTGTTCCACAGGGCAGCGTACTTGGACCAACACTGTACGTGGTTTTCACAGCAGACATCCCAATAAGCAGCCGATTGACAACATCTACCTTTGCTGATGATACAGCTATTCTCAGCCGCTCCAGATGCCCAATACAAGCAACAGCGCAACTAGCCCTTCATCTGGTCAACGTGGAAAAATGGTTATCAGATTGGCGAATTAAGGTAAACGAACAAAAATGTAAGCAAGTAACTTTCACCCTTAACAGGCAAGATTGTCCACCGCTCACGTTAAACAACACCACACTTCCAAAAGCAAACGATGTAACGTATCTGGGCGTACACTTAGACAGAAGACTTACATGGCGGCGACACATTGAAGCTAAAAGAACACATCTCAAACTGAAAGCCAATAGCCTCCATTGGCTCATCAATGCTCGCTCTTCCCTTAGTTTGGACTACAAGGTCCTGCTTTACAACTCTGTTCTAAAACCAATCTGGACCTATGGTTCCCAGTTATGGGGGAACGCTTGCAACAGCAGCATTGACATTGTCCAGAGAGCCCAGTCAAAAATCTTAAGAACCATCACCGGGGCACCGTGGTATGTTCGGAACGAAAACATTCACAAAGATTTAAACATCTTAACAGTCAAGGAGGAAATAGCGGAACAAAAAGTAAAATATTTTAGCAAGCTCACATCGCACACAAATCATCTCGCGAGAGGTCTCACAAGGCTGCGCAGCCGATCCCGTCTTCGTCGTAACGACTTACCAACCCAGCGATGATTTTTTAGGGACGCACACTCAGAATACAGTCAAAAAAAAAGAAAATGTACTGTTAGCTAAGATTTATTAATAAGATTTGTATACTTATTGCTAGTTTTCTTATTCACTAGAAAAGATTCAATAAATAAACCCAGCAATTTAAAAAAAAAAAAAAAAAAAAAAAAAAAGTAAGTCTTTCGTCAGTCCGGACTTCAAAGCAAGTTTTGTTTTAGCAAAAACTTGGGATTTGCTGAGTTTTTAAGACATAAAGAAAACATGTTAAATAACTATTTTTTGTTAATCTGCCTTAAGGGTGGTGAAGAACTTGATTATACTTTATGAGCTTTGCCACAGCTATACTGCGTTTTGTGTTTTCCTGATATTACAATAATAAGACAAATTGTAAACAACATTGCAGTTTTCATTTTTAATTCGATGGTTGATGCACTTCCGTAATATTTATCTTGGTCATAATTCTCTAAATGTGAAAATCTCTCTCTTTCTGTCTTTTAACGTTTTACTTTTCGTCATTTGCTCACTTACTTATTATTTATATAAGCTATGATTGTGTTTCTATGTGTTTATTAGGTTCATGAAACAAATGTTGGATCGTTTTAGACTTAACTTGCAAATTCCTCAGTTCTTTTACTCGATACCGAAGGTAAAGAGTATATTGGTTTTGTGCAATGTCCGTCATGGTGTCTGTCCGTCTGTCCGTCTGTCCGTCCGTATGGTTGCAAGTTTTTTCCACACCCTTCAAGCTAGAGACTTGTAACTTTCCAATTCTCTTTATCTATTGGATAGTAGATTAAAGTGTCATGATTGGGGTTCTACGATAACAAGGGGGCTGGCAAATCGATAAATTCGATAACTCAAAACCGATAAGTCCATATATTTCGCACATCTTTACAGCTAGAACTACCAAATTTGGTAAGCAGATAGCTGCTAGCAACGCCCAAAAAACTGCATGAAAAATTTTGGAGCCACGCCCACCCATACCGCCCCAGCCCCCCTTTGCGCACCTTTCACAAACTTTGAGCTAGAGTCACCAAATTTGGAACGAAGATTGCTGGTGGCATCCCGATCTGTATCGGAGAATCTTTAAGGCAGCGTACACCCCTGCCGCATCCGTACCCCTTTGCAATCAGGCTTGTTTTTACCGGTTTTAATACTGAAAACGAGTATACCGCAGTCGGTTGCGTCTGACTGCAACGTTTTCACCTGTTTAATTTGGCATTCTCTTTGATTTTGCAAACAAGGCAACAATATGCTTAAATTTACATTTTAAGACATCCCAAAGCATACAGATGCCTTTGGGGTTTCATTTGCACGTCGTTAGCTTGTTATTTTTGAGTAAATCAACATAAGGAAAAGCAATATTATTACACTTAAAGTAGTCTTACTGTCTAACGAAAATATCAAATTACTTTGTGTGTATATTAATTTTTGTATTTTATTTTCTCACTGTCGTTTGAACCTTAGCCAAACTAATTGTGTTTTACCAACAAACGTTGTTCATGCTTCGTTTGCTAATAATTTCCTATCAAATTAATAAATTTTAATATCTAGATCCAGAAGTGAACCTAATTTTATTTGTATACTCGATACCGAAGGTAAAGATAATATTGGTTTTTTGCAATGTCCCTCATGGTGGCTGTCCGCCTGTCCATTTATATGAAACCGTCTTGAAACCAGACCTGTTAAGTTGCCATTAGAATTACTAATCAATTAAATTATTTTTGGAAAATAGTCGTAATGATTATATAGTTCGCTGGTGAAAAATGTATGATTATTTAATGATTACGATTACAAATAATCAAAAATAATGGAAAATTATCATGAATTATTAAAATAATGGAAAATAATTGAAAATAATGGAAAATAATGGTTTCCATTATTTTCCATTATTTCCATTATTTTCCATTATTTTGCATTATTTTCCATTATTTTTCATTATTTCGACTATTTGAGACTATTTTGAGAGAAACAAATTATTTTCAACATCACATTTAATAACAAAAATGTTTCTGTACAAGATCGGCTTGTTGTTATTAAATTTGATGTTGAAGATAATATGTTTTTCTCAAAATAGTCTCAAATAGTCGAAATAATGGAAAATAATGCCAAATAATGCAAAATAATGGAAAATAATGGAAAATAATGGAAAATATTAGAACGATTATTTTCCATTATTTTCAATTATTTTCCATTATTTTTAATAATTCATGGTAATTTTCCATTATTTTTGATTATTTCTAATCGTAATCATTAAATAATTGTGTGAAACCGAAAATAATCGCAATTTAATCATTAATTCAACTTTTAAACAAAAATAATCTAATTAATAATAACTACAATTAATAATCATTACTTAACAGGTCTGCTTGAAACTTTGCAAACATCTTTTTCTGTGGTTTGGACGGATAAAGTGTCAAGATTGGGTTTCTTCGCCTGGTGGGGTGCTGGGAAAACGATCAACTCGACAGCTGAAAATCGAAAAGACCACATATTTCTCACATCCTACCAAATTTGGTAGGAAGATAGCTACTTGCAGCCGCAAAAAAAATGAATAAAAAATTTAAGAGCCACGTCCATCCATTCCGCCCACAGTTCTCACGCATTTCGAAATCACAAACTCCTAAATATAGAGACACAAAACTTGGTGTCAAGAAAGGTGATGACGTTCCCTAAAAAACGGCATCATAACTGTTTATGCCACGCCTATTTATACCGCCCGAGTTGCTTACAGCCTCTCTACCGCTTCGTTTAAAACGGGAATAAGTCATCTCTCACAGTTTTTAAGCTAGAGTCATCAACTTTGATAGGAAGGTGATATCCCAAAAATATCTGTAGCAAAAATTTGGATGACGCGCCACCAAATAATTCCCCATGCCCCACCGCTTCTTTAAAATCGGGAATGCATGGAAAGAGAATAGCTGGTGGCATTCCGGACAATCTTTGAATGTAGCGTACACCCCTGCCGCATACGTACCCTTTGCAATCAGGCCTCTGGATACCCGTTTTTAAACAGGTATTGAGTATACCGTAGTAGGTTGCGTCCGACTGCAACGTTTCGACTTGTTTTTATTTACTACAGAAAAAACAAAAATAAACCTTTTGGTCGAGTCTCATTACAAGAATATGATTAGAGCATGACAACACTTATGTGTTGCGTAAGCTTAATGTTACATTTGGCAACAAAGGTGCTTTTACGCACGCATAACTTTCTCTTTTTGGCGCTGTTACATTGATTTATAATAAAGTATATATAAAGGGGCATTTGGCAAACTCTTTTTAATTAACTCGCACAAAATTCGCAAACAAAATATGTGCAAAGAACCAACGGAACATGCTTAAGAGTTCAACCCACTCTTGGGCCGTAAATAACTTTTAGAAACAGCAAAAAGCATTCCCGGTTCGACTTGTGAGTAGAATAATTTCTTCAATTGTGTATTATTTTGTTGCCGTTGTTGTTGTTGTTGAAAACGTTGAATTTTGATTTGGTTTACAAATTGCACTCAACGGTTTTTGCGCTTTATTAAAATTGCTGTTAAACTAAGACACGCACAAGCGTAAGCAAGCAAAAGTTGTGGGTGGAACAAAGTGTGTGTGAGAAGGAGGTAGGGGGGGGGGTATGAGACAGGACTTGGAAAATGTGGCAGCCCTTGCCCAAGGACGCCGGAAACATGCATTTGAGCGCCAGCTGACAAGGCTTAAAACATGATTTAACGGCTTTAAAGCATTTGTTATTCCAAAATTAAAGCACAAATCAAGTGAAAACGTTGCAGTTTGGCACAACCGACTATGATATACATACTCTGTTACAAGTATTTAAACATGTGGTAAACAGCTAGTTGGCTAAGGGGGGTATATTGGCGGAAGATGTGGGTGTGGTCTCCAGACATTATTGATGCATATCTGTGGAATACAGCAGCAGCTGTCTTCCCTTAAAATTTCGTGACTCTTTCTGTTAAAATGTGGGAAATATGTAATTATTATCGATTTTCATCTCGAGATTCATCGACTGCTATTGATTTCCTTCTGGGGTGGGCGTGAGCCCCATTTATGGATAATTAGTTTGAATCAGACATGGACCCAGACTTTTTCAAAGTTTCAATTCTCTAGCTTAAAGGGTGCCGAAGAAAATTGCGTCCATACGAATAGACAGACCGACTCCATGACGGGCAGCGTACAAAACCAATATACTTTTTGCCTTCGGTATCAGAGAATAAACAAGTGGAAACGTTGTAGTTGGACGCAACCGACTGCGGTATACTCGTTACCAGTATTAAAGCTGGTAAAAACAGGCCTGATTGCAAAGGGGTACGGATGCGGCAGGGGTGTACGCTGCCTTAAAGATTCTACGATGCAGATGGGGATGCCAACAGCTATTTTCCTTCCAAATTTGGTTAATCTAGCTCAAAGTTTGTAGAAATTGTGGAAAGGGGGCTGGGGCGGTATGGGTGGGCGTGGCATCCAAATTTTTGCTGCAGATCTTTGTGGAATGTCAATTGTTATATTCATACAAAATTTGGTGACTCTAGCTCAAAGTTTGTAAAAGGTGGGGAAAGGGGGGCTGGGGGCGGTATGGGTGGGCGTGGCATCCAAACTTTTGATGCAGATCTTTGTGGAATGTCAATTTCTATCTACATACCAAATTTGGTGACCCTAGCTCAAAGTTTGTAAAAAGTGGGGAAAGGGGGGCTGGGGGCAGTATGGGTGGGCGTGGCATCCAAATTTTTGATGCAGATCTTTGTGGAATGTCAATTGTCATATTCATACCAATTTTGGGGACTCTATCTCAAAGTTTGTAAAATGTGGGGAAAGGGGGGCTGGGGGCGGTATGGGTGGGCGTGGCATCTCAATTTGTGATGCAGATCTTTGTAGAATGTCAGTTGCTATATTCATACAAAATTTGGTGACTCTAGCTAAAAGTTTGTAAAAAGTGGGAAAGGGGGGCTGGGGGCAGTATGGGTGGGCGTGGCATCCAAATTTTTGCTGCAGATCTTTGTGGAATGTCAATTGTTATATTCATACAAAATTTGGTGACTCTAGCTCAAAGTTTGTAAAAAGTGGGGAAAGGGGGCTGGGGGCGGTATGGGTGGGCGTGGCATCCAAATTTTTGCTGCAGATCTTTGTGGAATGTCAATTGTTATATTCATACAAAATTTGGTGACTCTAGCTCAAAGTTTGTAAAAAGTGGGGAAAGGGGGGCTGGGGGCAGTATGGGTGGGCGTGGCATCCAAATTTTTGATGCAGATCTTTGTGGAATGTCAATTGTCATATTCATACCAATTTTGGGGACTCTATCTCAAAGTTTGTAAAATGTGGGGAAAGGGGGGCTGGGGGCGGTATGGGTGGGCGTGGCATCTCAATTTGTGATGCAGATCTTTGTAGAATGTCAGTTGCTATATTCATACAAAATTTGGTGACTCTAGCTAAAAGTTTGTAAAAAGTGGGAAAGGGGGGCTGGGGGCGGTATGGGTGGGCATGGCATCCAAATTTTGATGCAGATCTTTGTGTAATGTAAATTGCTATCTTCATACCAAATTTGGTGCCTAGCTCAAAGTTTGTAAAAGGTGGGAAAGGGGGTGCGCACCAAACTATGATGCAGATCATGGGATGTCAATTGCTATCTTCATACTAAATAATGACTCAGTCGAAGTTTCAAATGGTAGGGGGTGGAATGGGTTGGCGTGGCTCCAAAACTTTGATACAGATTTTTGGGGGTCGTTGCCAGCTATCTTCCTAACAAATTTGGAGGTTCTAGCTCCACAATGCTGGAAGATACACGCATTCCCGTTTTTGACGAAGCGTTGGGGTGGATGGGGGCGGCTAGGGCAGTATTGGTGGGCGTGGCATCCAAACTTTTGATGCAGTTTTTGGGGGGTCATCATCACCTATCTTGGTGGCTCTAGCTCTAAAACTGAGGGAGATACAGCCATTTGTGATTTCAAAATGCTGGGGGCCTGGGGGCGGAATGGGTGGGCGTGGCTCCAAAACTTTGATGCAGTTTTTTGGGGGTCGTTACCAACTATCTTCCTAACAAATTTGGAGGTTCTAGCTCCACAACTCTGGAAGATACACGCATTCCCGTTTTTGACGAAGCGTTGGGGTGGATGGCGGCGGCTAGCGCAGTATCGGTGGGCGTGGTATCCAAACTTTTGATGCAGTTTTTAGGGAGTCATCATCACCTATCTTGGCACCAAATTTGGTGTGTCTAGCTCAAAAACTGAGGGAGATATGGGCTTTTTTGACTTTCCAATGCGGGGGGGCTGGGGACGGAATGGAAGGCGTGGCTCCAAAATTTTTGATGCAGTTTTTTGGGGGTTGCTAATAGCTATCTCCTTACCAAATTTGGTAGTTCTAGATGTGCGAAATATGTGGACTTATCGGTTTTGAGTTATCGAATTTATCGATTTGCCAGCCCCCCAGTTATCGTAGAACCCCCATCTTGACACTTTAATTTACTATCCCGGAGATAAAGAGAATTGGAAAGTTTCAAGTCTCTAGCTTGAAGGGTGTGGAAAAAAGTTGCGAACATACAGACGGACAGACGGACGGACACCATGACGGACATTGCACAAACTCAATATACTCTTTACCTTCGGTATCGAGTATAAAAATACTATTACTCTTCTTTCCTTGCTAAGCCGTGGAACTATGCATTGAGTATTTTTTACTACTTACCTACTTAACGGTGAAATCGACTCATCAGCTCAATTAAGTCAAATAAAACTAGTGGAAACGTTGCAGTCGGACGCAACCGACTGTGGTATACTCGATACCAGCATTTAAACCGGAAAAAAGAGGTCTGATGGCTAAGGGGTACAGATGCGGCAGGGGTGTACGCTGCCTTAAAGATTCTCCGATGCAGATGCCACCAGCTTCCTTTCAAATTTGGTGACTATAGCTCAAAGTTTGTGAAATGTGGGGAAAGGGGGGCTGGGGGCGGATTGGGTGGGCATGGCATCCAAATTGTTGATGCAGATCTATGTGAAATGTCAATTGCTATCTTCATACCAAATTTGGTGACTCTAGCTCATAGTTTGTAAATGGTGGGGAAAGGGGGGCCGAAATGGGTGGGCGTGGCTCCAAAACTTTTGATGCAGTTTTTTGGGGGTTGCTAGTAGGCATCTTCTTACCAAATGTGGTAGTTCTAGCTTTTTGAGTTATCGAATTTATCGATTTGCCAGCCCCCCAGTTATCGTAGAACCCCCATGTTGACACTTTAATTTACTATCCCATAGATAAAGAAAATTGGAAAGTTTCAAGTCTCTAGCTTCAAGGGTGTGGAAAAAAGTTGCGAACATACAGACGGACGGACGGACGGACACCATGACGGACATTGCACAAACCCAATATACTCTTGACCTTCGGTAACGAGTATAATTAGCTGTCCTAATTAGATCTTCCCTTAACCTTGTTCATTGCTCGAGCAACTATTTAATTCATGAAACATGTCGTTATATATATGCTCTGACTATAACAAGCTTTATTCTCTGGCCTCCTTGCAAACCTCAATTCCAGTACTTAAAATAACGGTCCTTTTTGCTTTGTCTAATCGTAACCACTAAATTCTAATCTAACGCTGGTCTGATCGGATTTTTCGCAACAAATGTTCGACCATTAATTTTCTTGTTTTATTTCCTAGAGCGTTAACGTTAACTTCGCAAATTTAGCTGAAATGAAATTATCTAATTAAATTTAAATTTTATTTAATAAAAGCTCGAAAGTTTAATTGTCATAATGCTGCATCGAATAACATTGTGATTCAATTGTTAGCTTTAATAATACTTTCTCAAAGGAATTAATTTAAATTAAACAAGTAAGAAGGCTCTAATCGGGAGAGCCCGACTAGAAGATACCCTGAACCCAGTTGCAATAAATGTATTCAATTTATAATTGACTTTGGTATACTTACTTAACTTCAATCGATTAAATTCGATATCTCCGGTGTTTCTTAACCGATTTGGACGAAGTTTTCAAAACAGTTCTATCGTTACCCATTATTTCAACCCTAATTTTTACATTTTCCAAATTCAATATTTTTTTGTTATCGATTCCATGTGTATATCCGAAACCAGAATAGTTATCGATAATTTGAAACAAAGTTGTTTTGCTTATGGTATAGGAGAACTTATATTCAATATCTGAAGTCTCTAGCTCTTGAAGAGTCTGAGATCGACGCGTTCATACAGACGGACAGACGGACATGGCTATATCGACTCGGCTGTTGATGCTGATCAAGAATTTATATACTTTATAGGGTCGGAGTTGCTTCCTTCTGCCTGTTACATACTTTTGCACAAAACCATTATACCCTTATTTACCCATTTTATGGGTTCAGGGTATAAAAATAATCAATAAAACTAAGAAGTTAAGTTTATCTAAGCCATGTGCATGGAGTTGCTCAATAAAAGCTGAAGGCATAAATATTCATAAGAAGTTTTCAAAAATTTAGTCTAACTTAATTGTTCATAAATTAAGTTTATTTTTCTTTCCTCAAATAGTCTTTTAAAGAATCTTTGTTCAACGAACTGTGTTTGACCTTTTTTCATGTTTAATGCCAAAAATGTTTTTCAATTTCAATCACAAATATGTTGTCGACCTCAGCACAATCACCACCACCCCAGTTGCCAACGCTACTAATGAGACTTAAAGAACCCACTGATAGAGTGACAACAGGCCGGAAAATACACATCGGAAATTCGAAAGGAAAGTATATTAAATAACATGAAATTAATGAAGCGTGACCAGCACATAGACAGCAATAGCAACACGGAAAGAATGTAGTGTGAACATTTAGAAAGCTAAAGAAAACCACAGTCAAGAAGAGCGAAAAAAAAAAAACAAGTAAGAAAGCTCTAGTCGAAAGGCTCCACTAGGAAATACCCTAAACTTAAGACATCGCCTTCAGTCATTGTATTTGTATGTGCGAAACCGTAAGCAGAAAGTTTAGGAAATACTGAACTACAGTATGCTTGACACAACTGCACAGATGATAATAATTTCGTTTAAAGTTTTAGGACAAAATTTCAATATTTGCAATTTCCAAATTTTGTTCTTACAGGTTTCGTGTGTAAATCGGTAATCGGAAGAGTTAACGATAAATTGAAACAAAGTTGTATTGCCTTTGGATTAAAAAAGCTTATGTTGCAAATCTCTGAGATCAATGCTTTCGTACTTACTGGCGGACAGACAGACAGACGGTCAAGGCCAAATCGCATCGACTGTTGTTGCTCATCAAGAATATGTATACTTTTTGGGATCAGAGATGCTTTTTTCCGTCTGTTACACACTTTGCACAAATCCATTATACTTTTATCAACCCAGTTAAGGGTATAAAAACATTAAGGAAGCAGCAAAGTTATTTATAACTCATAATCATAGCTACACTCTAGAATTCCTTTTACTTTACTTTTTTGATACCCTACACCAATGATGATAAACTATTTGGCTATTATTGACAAACCATAAAGTATATTAAAAATACATTGACTGGCCCCCTAGTAAATTGATAAATTCGATAGCTTAAAGTCGAAAAAACCGACATAATTTCCACATCCTTACAACTAAAGTTACCAAATTCGGTAAGGAGATAGCTACTGGCGACTCCCAAAAAACTGTTACAAAACTTTAGTTGCCATGCCCACCTATTCTGACCCCACCTCCAAGCATTTTGAAATCAGAAACTCCTATATTTGCCAAATATTTTGAGCTAGAGCCACCAAAATTGGTGTCGAGGCAGGTGATGCCGTCCCTCAAAAAACAGCATCCAAACTTTGGTTGCCAAGCCCACCCATACCACCATGGCCGCCTCCAGCAGCTTTACCACCTCGATAAAAACGGGAATGCGTGTATCTTCCTCAGTTTTTAAGCTAGAGTCACCAAATTTAATAAATATAGCATCTGCATCAGCCAATTGCACCCATTTGCAATCAAGCTCTTTTTACCTGGTTGCGTTCGACTGATATATTTCCACTTGTTTTAGTTTTGAATACTTAATAAATGCATTACTTTGGTAGTTTAAATTTCGTTACTTTACCAAATCGCAAGAAGGATGTTTCTTGGAATTTTTGTATATTTCAGCAAAATCGTCATTGTCACAGGATATAATGAAGTTAATTTCTCTTAATCTTAAAACATTTGCTTGTTTCTATTGTAACATTTTGTAGATGAAAATGCGCAGCTGTTGATTTTGAATTTCTTGTTGCCTGCGGTATTGTTTGCTCGCTGTGAGCGGTTCCTCTCAGCTCCTCTCCACCTTGCATCTCTCCTCGTAGTGAACGTCAGTCGAGGTTGCTTTGTTGCTGCTTTCGAGCATTGTTTTTTGGAGCGCCTGCTCTGTGTCATTGTTTCTGACACTTGCCTCCAAGAGGCTGCTTCACCGCTTAAAATGCCACAAATTCAACTTGTCTTTTTCTTAGTGTTCTTTTATATTTTTGATTTCACTTCATTTTTTGCCACGCCAGCGATATTCTTTTACGAAAACAATCTAGTATAGGCCACAATTCAAATAATAGCTCACTTGAATTAAACAGTTTTAAATTGCTAAATTAAAATTATTATTTAAAATCTTTTATCCAATTTAGTTTCGAATACAATTGTAAAAAATATACAATTTGAATGCAAAATCAATTCAACATTATTAAACTAAACGTTTTTTATAGCTTCATTGCGAAACATGTTGAAATCAAATTGAATTAAAACATTGGCAGAGTCAACAATTTAGAATTCAACATAACAAGAACTAAGTGAACTTTGTTCTAGCCAAATATGCGCTTTATAGAAAGCACTTTGTGCTATCCGTGGGGCTTCCTCTTTTATTTATTGACTGTTAAACTTTTCATTAGCCATTTCGTTTAATTCGCACACAATATCAAAGATTCAAAGGCAATGCAGAGAAAACCAACTCTACAACAGCGAAGGCTAGCAGGAAGGAAAAACAAGAGCAGTAGCGAAACAGAAACAACAAAAACAACAACAACATCGAACGGCAGTAAGTAAAATATATTTGTGTTGAAAGCTACCACAAAACTTTATTGCCTTTTCGTGTGTGTGTGTCTGTGTGTGTGTATGTGTGCTAAACCACAGATACAATCAGAGCGCAATTGTCTGCGTTGATGAGCGAAGCAATTGAGCGCCCATCATATATGCCTTTTCCCATCGACATGTCTTTCTCTCACTTTCCCTTCTATCACCTTCACCATCAAACGTAACCGCCCATTCACTGTGCTTTTTTTTACGAAAAAGATATCACAACGTAATCACAATGATAAGAATCACGCATTCAGACACAAACTTACTGGCAGCTACATTGCGAAGGAAAAAAAAAGAATTATTATTACTGGCAAAAATGTGAATTATGCTTTTCTTAAGATGATAATATAAAAGTGTGCCACACCACCAATAGAATAAGAACGTTGCTTTTGTACTCTTCTTCTGATGATGTGATTCAATCAATAATTTTGCTATCCTACTACTATTTTAATGAAATAGTTAATTTATCCTCGAACTTAAAACAGAAGGTACACGTTTGATTTTTAGCGTAAAATCAGTGCCTTATTATATTTGTGCTAAAATAGTACGTTAGTTTTAAGATAAAAAAAGTGGATCATAGTTTTTAATTTGTTTATTTATATTTAAAAAATAATTTTGGAATTATTCTCATGCCAAAATCAGCAAAAGCTGTTCTCATGAATAAAAGACAGTATCCTTTGTTGGAGAAAACTCACCCACATGTCTCTGCTTCAGCTTAAAGCGAAAACTTTTAATCAATGTGAAACTTTAACAAACAACTTGTAGCGAAAAAATCACACAAAAGAACTAGCTGTGCCATGTTACTGCGACGCTGTACATAGTATATATTAAACACATATATATATAAATTTATTTGTGTGTGTGTGAGTATTATTTGTGCTAAAAACATCTGCGATGTGACAGCATGATGTCGCATGCAGCCAGGCAAAGAGTCGGCCAGCTTTGACCCGTATAAGTATGCTACAAAAGTATGCGGTTTACTTGTGTTAATTCCCCTTCGCCCTCTCCAGCTTCACAACAGTTCTGTGCTACTGCGTAGAAGCTAAAGTCTCAGACACGTACTCATTCCATCCGTATACTTTGGCCACACTGTGCAGCCGTAGAAGTTGTGAGTACACAATGCATAAACAAACATTCGAGTGGTGTGACACATACACATTGCAGCACTTACCCCTTCCCAACCCGGAACCACGACAAAAGCCCACATAATACTTAGTTGCTCCACTTAAGCAGAGTAAAACGCCACGTGAGGCGATTTTCATGTGTAAGTCAATATCGTCATCCTTTATTCGAGTTAAAGTATGGTATAAGCGAAAGCAATTTACCAGAGCATAGTCAAGCCATACTTCGGCTAGTTCATTTCAATACTCTTTTCGTGAAGGATAAAACGTATGTGTTTATTGTAGAAACACATTTGTTCGTTAAACTAAAACTACAAAATTTTAAAAGAGTATTATTACTGCCAAACTAAAGTAAAGTGAATCCAAAGATGACAAAAAGAAAATTCGCAATGAAAAATTTTATTGATTGAAGCAAATTTCAGTATTATGGAAATTAATTATTATTATAAGTTCGAATTTATTTGACTTGTATTTGCCACGTGAATCAGAGTGTTTTGCAGTCTATAGTTTCCTATACTAACTTAAAAGCCATTATTTAAATTCGTTTATTTTAAAATCTGTCCATTTTGTGGCCACAAAAATGCAAAATTTATTGCTACAACAGCTTTTTCGTTCACTTTATAATTTTATTTAAAAATTTGTATACTCGATACTGAAGGTAAAGAGGGAATGCGTTTATCTTTCACATTTATTGAGCTAGAGTCACTAAATTCGTTGGCAATATAACTACTGACATATCCGAAAGATCTGCGACAGCACACACTCCTGCCTCACGCGTAACCCATTGCAATCAGGCCTCTTGCTACCCGCTTTTAGGCAGGTATCGTGTATACCGCAGTCGGTTGCGTCTGACTGCAACGTTTCCACTTTTTTTTTATTTCTTGTGGTCGGTTTTGCTGGTTGCACAACTTCAAACTTTTAAATGTTCTCCCAGCTGGAAACACAAAAAAAAAAATAGCGAATACATGCAATTCAATGAAATTAATTTTTTCATTGCGGTTGCACAAATTATGTTCCACGTTTCCATGTTTAAAGACCGCAAAAATAAATATTTACTTAAAATGAATGATTGTGATTTAGGTTTTAATTAAATGTTTCACTTACTGGACCTTAAATTTTTGCATAAAATTTGGAAATATATTGCGATTTCATTTTAGTTTTATGCATTATAAAGTTGAGACAAACTAAGCAATAATATTTACATCAATAAATATAATTTATATATTTCACATACCTGATGCCGCCCACATTTAATATAATCCGATTTTCACCATCCATGTTGCATGCAACAGTTGTCGTAACAGCAGCCGCATGCCCAAATTGATTTCAGCTAACAAGTCACTATTTTAAGCCAATCCTCAAGTTGTTTCAAAATTCAATTAAATTCACAAATAAACAATGCATATTTAATCAAAATACTATTGTTTATGCTTGCAGTACTTATAAATGTGAAATTTTAATCTATCTTATGCACTTTCTTAAACATTTGCACAACATACAAAACACAGCTGGAAATCCTTTTTAATTTATGTTGAGTCCACAAAGCCCTAGCAGCAGCAGCAGATCCTCTTCGTCCTTTGGTTTGCTTTGCATATTCATTTGGGCCTTTAACTGCAAAGGGAATGAAAACGTTGGTTTTGGCGTTAGTTGTGGTTTTTGTAAAAGAAGTAATGCAAAAGCCGAAATTGGGTTATAATCCAAAGTAATGTGTGCGCACAGAAATGAGTGCAACTTTTTGTATATTGTATATGTCTACAAAAAAGAATCTCATTTTGGAGGATTCTTTGCTAAGAAAATGCAACTATACAGACGAAGTGTAAATTTGTTGACGAGTGTAATCTATTAGCTGATTAGTGGCTAAGTTTATCCGAGTGCGGTCGCAATAATTTTGGTGGAACTTTATGGAAGACTCTTTGTCAATATCAAGATATTAATTTTATTGTAAACATTTCTTTATTTTTGTTTTAAATCGAACACAGCTGTCATGTTTTTAAATGTGTAAGTAAGTTATTAATTTATATATAATTGAAACAAGTGCCGCATAGTTAATTTTTGCTATGCCAAGACTATGATACCCTTTACACAAGGATTCATTTTTTTTTTACTTGTTCGTGTGCGATAACAATAACAACAATTTGAAAATTTTTTGCGTTATACCACTTTTGAAGCAAATGAGCTATATGTAGGTACTTGAAAGTGCACGACAGCAACAACAATTGATAGTACGATATGGTCAATTTGTATGGTGGCTATGTCGTAGAATGCTCCGAGCAGGATGAAATTTCATAGTGAACAAATCCGACATGATCTAAGCAATCTGTGAAAGTTTCATCAAAATCGGTTCAGCAGTTTGGCCGGAAATCGTGTTGAAACAGACAGACGGACGGACGGACACGCGGAAATCAATTCCTGAGCTCGTCCTGATCATTTTGATTTATAGTTTATGGGGTCTCCCATCATTCCTTAAGGCGTTACAGATTCATGACAAACTCAATATACCCTGTTTAACATGTGTGAAGGGTATAAAAATAATTAACCTTATATGCATGTGAAATGGAGAATTTGAGTTAATTTTCAAGCAATGTTTATGTCTATACATAATAGATTCTTACATCGTATTTCTGCATATGCTGGCGCTGACGTAAGAAAGATAATTATTTTTATTTTGTTTATTTATCTATATATGTATATAAAAATGTTGTGTACATGACTCCAGGTTCTATGCATTTGAAAACTACTGATCCGTTTGAGACAAACACTATAAAGTCAGGTCTTAGCTTGGTTTTTGTCTACTTTTTATGTCGATACCATACCACGATCGCGAATAATCGATCGCGGTTTTACAGAATAAACGTTTCATGTTGTCTCACAGTACGCTTTTAATAAAATGCCTAGGCATTACCATGAGAGCGCATCATAAAATTATTATTCGTTTCATGCTTAAAGCGACAACAACATAAAAATCTCCAAAATTTTCGTCTATAAAATTTTATTTTTAATCGGGAGACGTTTACGAAACAATGCCTCCCAAAAAAGCGAATTTGGGTGTCGTACTCGCCATGCAGAAAGAGTGAGAATCCAGGTTTCGAATAGGACTGCGGAAGAGCGGGAATTGGTGCGAGAGACGATTAGGATTATCATGGAACCAGCAGAAAGCCGTGCCGCCAGGCTTGAGGATAGGCGATTGCAAGCACGAGAGTCAAGGTCTGCAGCATCAGATTTGCTTCGCTCGCAGAGGAATGAACAAAGTAGGGTAAGGGTAGCTGAACTTCGTACACAGATTACAATAGATAGACATGAGCAATACCATCGTTTTGCATTTCGGTATGACCCAGCAGTTGATTATAGCTCCAGTCGCCATGTCGGGATTGGCCAGATGAGTCATGTCTGCACTTACTGCCAGGCTCTAAAGTTCGATAATGAAACAAAAGGAATGTGTTGTGCTGGCGTTAAAATCAAACTACCTCAACTTGAAGCACCACCAGAGCCACTGCAAACTCTATTTTCTGGATCTACTGCTGAACCGAAGCTTTCCTATCAAATATTAGGTAATTAATTCTTGCTTCCAAATGACATCATTTGGTGCGGAAATTGTTACTGCCCAATTCATGATTTGTTGTGTTCATTTCTGATACGTGGACTCACAATATGCCACAGCGAAGGGTGGCAGGGTACAGCTAGTTTGATTATATATTTGTAGACAGGTTTTCTGCTATCTGAAATGGCATCTCAGGCAAGTTTTACATAAGAGAAAATATAACAAAAAATGTCTATGGGAACTATATTTGGTTTAGCTACAACCGCAAACTATCGTAATATGCTAAGAATTAAATAACAAAAATAAAATTCCTTCGTCCATAATAAAGTCTTGACAAGAGCTTAAACTAGGACTAAAAACATATGAATGTTGGAATGTTTGTCACTTGTGGTTTGCTTTATGTTATTCAAATGTTTTTTCCTAGCTTTTCGAGCAAAAAGCTCGAGACTCTCGAGTCGAGAGTAATGTCACGTGAATTTGACTTCGACATTCCATTAATTTGATTTATAAAAAAATATTTTTGACTTGACAGGCAAAACCGCAAATATGTTAATATGACAGCTGCTTCGACAGTTCCATGTTGCTTAGGGTAAATTTAAAGGAAGTTTGTTGGTCTCCTCTTTATTTCATATGCGAATAAGTTTGTTTGTGTGGGTGGGAAAACTTTTGTCTTCTCAGATTGCGCTGATTGATGATCATACAAGAAAGAAAAAGTTTTGAAAAAATAAATAGACAAATGCCCCTCGAAAGACAAAGAGAACAAATTTATTTACTTTCTTATGTCAAAACTTTCTTTATTGTTCGTAGTTTGATATAATAAATAGTTGTTTAAGAGATTGTTTGCAGACATGTGAGATTGTAAAACACAAAATTTCAAACGAAATATAAATTGGTTTTGCATATAATTGTAATGCAGCACTTTATAATTTATTCTTATTATACCCAGAACCCATCAAAAGCCAAGTTGATAAAGCGTTGTGCGTCTGTCCTTCAGTCCGTCTGTCTGTATAACCGTGCGAATCTCGGAGCCTGTAAGAGCTTAAATTTTGAACCAGTTGATTTCATTTCTTTCGATAGCTCCCTTCGTTTCCACTGTATATCAATAAATCGATTTTTTCAGAACTATAGTTTTTAAGATAAAGTCTTTCCCTTGCTTTTGAATACAATTTTATATATTATTAATCATCTGCGAAAACTTCACTACTGAAGCTATATCAAAACAAGTGGAAACGTTGCAGTCGGACGCAACCGACTGCGGTGTACTCGTTACCAGGGGCGGTATGGGTGGGTGTGGCATCCAAATTTTTGCTGCAGATCTTTGTGGAATGTCAATTGCTATCTTCATACCAAATTTGTGACTCTAGCTCAAAGTTTGTAAAATCTGAGGAAAGGGGGGCTGGGGCGGTATGGGTGGGTGTGGCATCCAAATTTTTGATGCAGATCTATATGGGATGTCAATTGCTATCTTTATACTAAATTTGGTGACTCTAGCTCGAAGTTTGTAAAAAGTGGGGAAAGAGGGGCGGAATGGCTGGGCGTGGCTCCAAAACTTTGATGCAGATTTTTGGGGGTCGCTGCCAGCTATCTTCCTACCAAATTTGGTGACTCTAGCTTCACAACTCTGGAAGATACACGCATTCCCGTTTTTGACGAAGCGTTGTGGCGGATGGGGGCGGCTAGGGCAGTATTGGTGGGCGTGGCATCCAAACTTTTGATGCAGTTTTTGAAGGTCATCATCACCTATCTTGGCACCAAATTTGGTGGCTACAGCTCAAAAACTGTGGAAGATATAGTCTTTTCTGACTTCAAAATGTGGGGGTTTTTTTGGGGTTGCTAGTAGGTATCTTTTTACCAAATTTGGTAGTTCTAGCTGTAAGGATGTTCGAAATATGTGTATATATCGGTTTTGAGCTATCGAATTTATCGATTTGACAGCCCCCAGTTATCGTAGAACCCCCATCTTGACACTTTAATTTACTATCCCATAGATAAAGAGAATTGGAAAGCTTCAAGTCTCTAGCTTGAAGGGTGTGGAAAAAACTTGAAACCATACGGACAGACGGACAGACACCATGACGGACATTGCACAAAACCAATATAATCTTTACCTTCGGTAACGAGTATAAATACTCTCTAGTACGGCTGGCGCCGTACTACGTCATTCTAGCGTTGATGAGTAATGACGCGCCATACATGTCATTAAGTCGAACAAGCGTCGCTGTCTGCATGGCAATAAGTCGAACGTGTGTCGCAAAAGTCACTCTATGCATGGCATTGCATTAGCCTAGTGTGCTTTGAGATGCGTTAACGCATTGAGTGTATATCTCCTTGCAAAATATGTCAGTCGAACACATTGTGAGGGAATTAAGCGAGTGTCAACGACTGTCACAGAGTCGTCGACGAAACGTTCATTTTGCGTCCTTTGACCATACTAGATGGTATCGTCTAACCAAAGAACACATTAGAAGATTGCAGCATGATATTATTTATTGTTTATTATTATATTATTAGCCGACAAAAAAATCTAAATTAGTTCTAATTAAAATATAGTTAAAATAATTAAAATAACATTCAAATGTGAAATTTATTTCAAAATTAAGGTACAAAATTTTAAAACTTAACGTTAACGCTATTTCCAACATTTGTTGCGTGAATTGGAAAAAACCCATAAAACCCAATTTGACCAGCGTGCGATTAGTAGTTAATGGTTACGATTAGATAAAGAAAAGAGGATTGATATTTATAGTACTGGAATTGAGGCCTCCAAGGAGTCAAGGGCCAGATCACACAACATGAAATGGTTCATAAATTAAATAGTTGCTCGAGCAATGGTCAAGGTTAAGGGCTAGAAAGTAACGGGAAAATCTAATTGGGACAGTTAATTTTATTTGACTCAAATGAGCTGAGTTAGGTTAGTAATAAATAATACTCCATGCATAGTTATACGGTTTTACAGGGAGGCAAGATTTATTAAAAGGAATCTACTTCAATACGAGGGTAAGTCTACTGTAGGAACCCAGCTAAGACTTCTAAGGGCAAACAGAAGGAATTTCTTCTGCAAAGATTCAATTCTATCCTGGCGAATCCACCACACAAGATCCATACTCCAGGATGGGCTGAACTAGGGATGTGTAAAGCGTTTTAGTGGTGTAGACAATGACATCAATAGCCTTGTTGATCATCAACGATAAATGAGAGTCAAACTTTAATTTATGAACAAGAAGGAGGCCTAAATCATTAATTTCAAAAATGCGGTCAAGTGGTGTACCATAAAGCGAGTAGTGAGCAGTATGGGGGGTACTTCTACAAAAAGACATGACTTTACATTTTGAACAATTTAAATTTAGTAAGCTATAAAGGCACCAGTCCGACAATGCACCCTGCACTGTAGCAAGTTCCACAGAGAAGTATCATTATAGGTGGAACAAAGCTTAACATCATCAGCAAACATATATACACAAGAGCTAGTAATTACCGCTGGAATATCGTTAATATACAGGATAAATCCTTTTATTTCCCCTGCCTCATCCGTACCCCTTTGCAAACAGGCCTCTTGTTAAACTCGTTATGTGTGTTGAAACTTTCCAATTCTCTTAACCTACGGGATAGTAAATTAAAAGGTGAAGATTGGGGTTCTACGATAACTGGGGGGCTGGCAAAACGATAAATTCGATAACTCAAAACCGATAAATCCACATATTGCGCACATCCTTACAGCTAGAACTACCAAATTTGGTGAGCAGATAGCTACTAGCAACCCCCAAAAAATTACATGAAAAATTTTGGAGCTACGCCCACCCATACCGCCCCCAACTCCCCTTTCACCACCTTTTACAATTTTTGAGCTAGAGTCTCCAAATTTGGTATGAAAATAGCAATCGAAATCCCACAAAGATCTGCAGCAAATATTTGGATGCCACGCCCACCCATATCGCCCGGAGCCCCCCTTTCTCCACTTTTTACACACTTTGAGCTCGAGTTATCAAATTTGGATGGAAGACAGCTGGTGGCATCCCCATCTGCATCAGAGAATCTTTAAGGCAGCGTACATACCTGCCGCATCCCTCTCCTTTTGCAATCAGGCCTCTTTTTACCGGTTTTAATACTGGTATCGAGTATACCGCAGTCGGTTGCGTCCGACTGCAACGTTTCCACTTGTTTTTATATCGATTTGCACTTCGAGATATATCGTTTCTTTATCGATTTCCCAGCCCCCCAGTGGGCGCAACCCTCGGATATAGAAAATTTGTCTGACGCAGACATGGACCAAGAACGTTGCTATATTTCAAGTTTCTAGCTTGAAGGGTGTCCAAGAAACGCGCGTTCATATAGACAGTCAAAGCGATGGACAGACACCATGACATTGCACAAACCAAATATACTCTTACCCTTCGGTATCGAGAATAAACAGAGCAGGACTTTCAAGTAAATGTAAAAGAATAATGCTTGTTAAGTGCAAAAAAATATAGATTTATCCAGCCAAAAATATATCACTTCGTTGTGGCATTTTTATGGCCAACAGTTAAATGGATTTCGTTTGCCACTTGCAACGCATTTAATGATATTTTCAGTTTTGTTTTTATACTCGTTACCGGAGGTAAAGAGTGTATTGGGTTTGTGCAATGTCCGTCATGGCGTCTGACCGTCTGAATGTTCGCATTTTTTTTCCACACCCTTCAAGCTAGAGACTTGAAACTTTTCAATTATCTTTATCTATGGCCGAGATAAATCGATAAATTCGAAAACTCAAAGCCGATAAATCTACAAATTTCGCACATGCTTACAGCTAGAACTACCACATTTGGTAAGAAGATAGCTACTAGAATCCTTCAAAAAACTACATCAAAAATTTTGGAAACACGCCCACCCATTCCGCCCCCAGCCCCCCCCACCGCATTTTTAAGTCAAAAAAGACTATATCTCCCACAGTTTTTGAGCTAGAGCCACCAAATTTGGTGCCTAGATAGGTGACGATGACCACCCAAAAACTACATCAGAACTTTCGATGCCACGCCCACCCATACCATCCTAGCCGCTCTTTTCGGCCCCACAGTCTCCTTTAAAACAGGAATGAGTTTTTCATTCATAGTGTTTGAGCTAGAGCCACAAAATTTAGTAGGAAGATGGCTGGGAAAGACCCTCAAAGAACTGCATCAAAGTTTTGGAGCCACGCCCAACTTTTCCACCCCAGCCCCCCCCCGCATTTTGAAGTCAGAAAAGCCTATATCTACCACTGTTTTTGAACTAGAGTTACCAAGTTTGGTGCCAAGATAGGTGATAGCGATCCCCCAAAAACTGCATCATTGGCTGCCACGCCTACCCATACCGTCTGAGCCGCCTCAAACCGCTCCTACGCTTAGTTAAAATCGGTAATGCGTGTATCTTTCAGAATTGTTGAGCTAGAGTCACCAAGTTTGGTAAGAAGATAAATGGTAACGACCGCCAAAGATCTGCAGCAAAAATTTGCATACCACGCCCACCCATATCATCCCAGACCCCTTCACCCACCTTTTACAAACTTTGAGCTAGAGTCACCATATTTTTAAAGGAAGATAACTTTGGCATCCCCATTTGCATCGGAGAATCTTTAGGGCAGAGTACACCCCTGCCGCATCCGCACCCCTTTGCAATCAGGCCTCTTTTTACCGGTTTTAATACTGGTAACGAGTATACCGCGGTCGGTTGCGTCCGACTGCAACTTTTCCACTTGTTTAATTTTTGTTTATTTTTTATACCGACCACTTTGGCATGGTATGCAAATTTTGTGCTTGGCCACACACTTGTGCACATTCTGGTAATAACATTGAAGCCAAGTTAGGCCACTGCCATATGCTCGCTGTTAAGTGCTGCGAGCTAAGGACAAAGTCTGTGAAAAGACCACTCAACTGACAGTTAATCAAGTTTAGTGACTGACTAGACTATGTGAATGTATGCGTACGCGTACTCGTACTCAACTCTTCTCTAACATGCAATTGAGTCCAGGCAGCTGAAACAAGCATCGCTTCAAGTGCGTCATCAATCTCTGCTGCGTGGGAAATTTCCATTCATTGGCTGGAGGAAGAAAGAGAAAGAAAAATATTCGAATGCTGAGTGCTTTCAGTTCGCGCTTTGTCTTAGTGCTCTCATTGTGCACCGCCTGTTAGTGGCACTTTCGGCCTTAACGTTCAGTTCCGTCTATCAATCAGCAGCTAGATGAAGCTCATCTCGATTAACACTTTAAGAACTAACGAAATTTTAATTTAAGCAGATTTACATACATTGCAGATTCGTAATCATTTGTAATATTTTGTGAATATGTACAAATAAATCTAAATACTTAAAATTCAGGGATCATAAATACTTATTATGGAAATAAGTTGCCAAGTTTCATGAAAATCTTAACCGTTTTCTCATAAATTGAAACTCTTAACTCTTTGATGGAAAGTTCTTTGATATGATGTAAAAAGAATTTCGGGATGGGCATACGCCTAGTTTAAAAGATAAAATTTTGCATTCAGGCCAAATATAATTTCGTTGAATATCAAGACAATCTTAGATCGATACGAAGGCTTTTCAGAAACACCACGATCAAGGGATACAAAGTACAGTACTTTCCAAGTTTGAATCCCGTCGCAGGCAAAAATACTTCGTATTAAGTAAGTTTAAACTAATAAATTTTCATGCTTTTTCTAGAATTTTCAACAATTTAAATTATAATTCTAACATTTGCAGTTGTTGGCAGTGCGCTGAAAAACAAAAGACATCTACAACGTTTGCTTGTTCGTGCGAGACTAATTTATTTTCAAGTGATATTCGATACAGGGTTTCGAGTACATCGATATTCAATATATATATTATGAAATTGCCAACTCAACACTTCTCTCAAATCGTTAATGTATACAATTATATAAAGCCGAGCAAAGCAGTGCATTTTACATCATTTACCTTTGACAAATTTTTAGCTAGTATATTGGCAATCATTTCTTGAGTTGGATAGTACTTTAAATCAATTACAGTTTCTTTACAGCTATTTCTTGAATGGTGATATTAATCATCAATATATTTGCTTCTAGATTGATATACTGCATTTTGTGCAAGGTTTATAGCGCTTATTTGTCGCCATGTATAGTTACGCAATTTAGTTTAAAAAACAATTTCATTTCATTTACTATTTTGCTTTAGTAAATAGCTTCCTTTGCAGCATCGGAAAGGGTCATTTTTCCTGCCTCCGTACTGCTGAGCGCAACTGACTAATGCTTATTTGATGTCCCCGAAAATACAGAACTGCCCCACACGTATGCGTAGCCTGTATAGAGGACATCCAGTTTGTTGAATTGCCTGCCCAATCTGCATCCGCGTAGCCCGCAATCGGTTTGTTGGTTCTCTTATAGACCAACGTCATATCTGCTGAAGAATGCAGATATCGTAGCAACTGCTTTTCCGCTGTTAGGTGCTCACCGTGAGGATCCGTGTTCCTTTGGGATTGTTTGCACACCGAGTGCAATATGTCAGGGAGTGTGCATAGCGCAACATACATAAGGGATCCAATGACAAATTGATACTCCGTCACATCAACACGCTTGCACTTAGCGTTCTGACAGTTGACTTGGAAATTGGCTCCCACGTGTTATTACGTAATAAAGCGTCGTATTCATTTTGCATCGCTGATTCCCACTGATCAGCCTAAGGACTCGCTAGTGCTTGTTATCTCGACGTCACTGTTAAACATCATATTCATCATTACTTGGGCGTCCACGTAATCCAGTCCTGATCATTTTTGGTCTGCCTGGTCTTCTCTTAGCCGCTTTATTCTTCTCCTGCTCGTTTTTCGCCTCTTCAGTATCACTATCCAGATCGTTTCGATCTGTGCATCCTGCTCGGTCTTTTCGAGCAACGTCGAGATATCAGTTATTTCTTTTGGCTTACTCTTTATGAAATAAACATATCGGCTGATTTTTACATCACCTGTGATTTTATCATACAAACGATACGCCTTTGAGGTATCCGAGAAACCGACCATTAATACTCTTTTCCCTTCTTTGAAATTTTTTCCAGAAACTTTAATTAAAGCGTTCTGCTAAACCGTTTTGTTGTGGAGTGATGAAAATTTATAGGTTTCCAGCGAATTCGGTTTGAGAAATATATTTATTTTATACCCTTAACCCATAAAATGAGTAAAAAAGGGTATAATGGTTTTGTGCAAAAGTATGTAACAGGCAGAAGGAAACATCTCCGACCCCATGAAGTATATATATTCTTGATCAGCATCAACAGCCGAGTCCGTATAATGGTTTTGTGCAAAAGTATGTAACAGGCAGAAGGAAACATCTCCGACCCCATGAATTATATACATATATTCTTGATCAGCATCAACAGCCGAGTCCGTATAATGGTTTTGTGCAAAAGTATGTAACAGGCAGAAGGAAACATCTCCGACCCCATGAAGTATATATATTCTTGATCAGCATCAACAGCCGAGTCCGTCTGTCCGTCTGTATGAACGCGTGGATCTCAGAGACTACAAAAGCTTGAGACTTCAGATTTTGTAACTAAGTTCTCCTATGCCATGAACAGAACAAGTTTGCTTCAAATTATCGATAACTATTCTGGTTTCCGATATACACATGGAAACGAGAACACAAAAAAATGTAAAAATGTGGGTTGAAATAATGGGTAACAATAGAACTTTTCTGAAAATTTCGTCCAAATCAGTTAAGAAACACAGGAGATATCGATTTTAATCGATTGAATGTAAGTCAGTATATCAAAGTCTTATATAAATTGAATATATTTATTGCAACTGGGTTCAGGGTATCTTCTAGTCGGGCTCTCCCGACTAGAGCCTTCTTACTTATTAAATAATATTTTTATTTAACGATGTGCTTCATGCGAAGGTTGAAAACGCTCGTTACCGAAGGTAAAGAGCATATCGGGTTTGTGCAATGTCCGTCATGGTGTCCGTCCGTCTGTCCGTCTGTATGTTCGCAACTTTTTTCCACACCCTTCAAGCTAGAGACTTGAAACTTTCCTATTCTCTTTATCTATCGGATAGTAAATTAAAGTGTCAATATGGGGGTTCTACGATAACTAGATGGCTGGCAAACCGATAAATTCGATAGCTCAAAACCGATAAATCCACATATTTCGCACATCCTTACAACAAGAACTATCAAATTTGATGAGCAAATAGATGCTAGCAACCCCCAAAAAACTGCATAAAAATTTTTGGAGCCACGCCCCCCATTCCGCCCCCAACCCACTGCATTTGAAATCAGAAAAGCATATAACTCCCACAGTTTGTGAGCTATAGCCACCAAATTTGGTGCCAAGATAAGTGATGATGACCTCCCAGAAACTGCATCAAGAGATTGGATGCCACGCCCACAAATACTGCCCTATCCGTTCCCATCCGCCCAAACGCTTCGTCAATGCGTGTATCTTCCAGAGTTGTGGAGCTAGAGCCACCAAATTTTTTAGGAAGATAGCTGGTATCGACCCCCAAAGAACTGCATCAAAGTTTTGGAGCCACACCCACCCATTACGCCCTCAGCCCCCCGCATGTTAAAATCAGAAAAACCTATATCTCCCACAGTTTGTGAGCTATAGCCACCAAATTTGGTGCCAAGATAAGTGATGATGACCTCCCAGAAACTGCATCAAGAGATTGGATGCCACGCCCACAAATACTGCTCTAGCCGTTCCCATCCGCCCCAACGCTTCGTCAATGCGTGTATCTTCCAGAGTTGTGGAGCTAGAGCCACCAAATTTGGTAGGAAGATAGCTGGCAACGACCCCCAAAAATCTGCATCAAAGTTTTGGAGCCACGCCCACAGATTCTGTCGGATAAACCAGATTGCAGTGTTTAAATCTATTTTTAGGCTAATAGTTGCAGTCAGACGCAACCGTTTTTGGAATACTTTGACAACAATACAAAAACTGGTGACTAAGACGGGACAGTAGGGTGAGGTGGTGGTTTATTATTTTAAAAATGTTGTAAGTAACCATTTTATTAAAGTAACTATAGCCTCAAAATTTAAGATGGTATGCCGTCTGAATCACAGTTTAATCTAGTAAAGCCGTGTAGCAAAAAACCACTAAAGAAAAGTCTTACGGCAGATTGATAAACGCATAGTAAATATGGAATCCTTAAGCTTATATGCCATAATTATATGCCATAATTGGTTGTGATTCATGAATCGTAAGTATATTCTAAAATTATACATATGTCAGCAAAGTAGTCTACGAATCTTCTTATAAATCCAATCTATACAAAATACAAAATAATATAAGGAAACACAAGAGGAAAAAAGTTTAATTCTGTTTTTAAATTCATAGTAAACACATAAACACAATGAGTTCAACGAATTCATCGAATAAAGCGGACGTCGACTATTTTCCTGATCCAACAAACTATAGCACGTACACATCCGTTGCTAAATACGCAGAAAAGCCCAGCTACTCTCCAACAACTGTTGAGCTGTGGACTAACAAATTTACTCATAACTTTTTTGATATTATCGCGTCGAATCAGGCTCTACTTCCAGGTATGGATAAAGGATATCTGACTTGCAAAATCATATAACAAACTATATTTGCTTCAGGGTACGTTATGGGAAAAGGCAACAAAACCCTAAACTTTTAAAACACCACAAGTTGCTACTCTTCTTAATTGCTTTTCTGCTTGTGCTTATATTCATAGTACCCTTTATAGCTAAGTTATCCGTATCTTTGAAATCTCAAGTTATTTGTCGTTCTACAGCGTTTGTTATTGTTGCTTCTGCTGCTGTCGATGTAACAAAGGAGGTTGTCCTCCCTGTGATGTTGGAAAAAACTCTCGCAAACGATGCTACCGCTGCTATATTCTTGCACTGCTAATTGTTGGCATTTTGTAGGTCAACTGAAATCCGGTCATAGGCAACTTTGTTATTATAATGTATTATTTGCAGATTTGGGGTAATAATTTCTCTTGCTAGCAATAGTTCGTTGGATCAGGCCATTTTGCGAACATCTCTCGAAATGTATTTGGCTACCAAGGATACCTGCACATATCTAGTGGAAGTTTCTGACCACATCCATCACTTGTTTGTAAATAACTATGAAGAGATGTGTGCACATGTAATATCTCTCGTGAATGGTAAGATGTCCAAGACTAAGTTCTGATGAGTAACCCCATCTTCTACATATTATTTTTATAGATGCACATAAAAAAAGCTACCATCAATTATTAAAAAATCGTGAAATTTTTCACTATAGAGATGTACGGGATAGGCTAGAAAACATGCCTAAAGCTCTGCCACTCATGAAAGATTTATCCAATTTGATTAAGGACCTACGGTTTTATGGAGCACAATTACGTGATGGTAAATTGTTTCAGTTCTTTAATCGACTTATTAGTATTTCAATTGCTTTTAAGGCCTGCGATCCGATAAGCGTGATATAACTTACGCCTTGGCTGTGCTTTGTGGCAGTCCAGAGTGTCTTCGCTTTTTAAACACATCGCAAATTTCGTCCATTGATAGCTCCGAATGTCTTCACTTTGACAAGGTAAGAGTTGGAGATTTAAGTTAAACAGCATGTATGTAAATACTGTCCTAGAGCTACCCGACCCAGCGAACTTTTCTGTAGCTATGGAACATATAATATATAAACATTTAAGAATTAGATGGCTTACTCATGATCATTGGTTTCACACAAAATATACAAAAAGTTATTTCCAACCCATGGTGGACCTTATAACTGAAGATTTGAACGTAGGAAAAGATATATTTCGCTCGCGTGCAGACAGATCGCGGGCCATCATTGATTCGATAATCAGTGACATTCACCTGAACAGTATTTCCTCGACCAACTCGTTCAAGATGTTGTCTCCAAATTCGGAGGCGCTCGAAGCGCAGTCAGTATCACCGTCTGCGTGCTATTATCGACCGTAAGTATATTTTTTTCAAAAAGAAAGCTCAGTATATAAAACGATATATTTCATTTAGGATAATTATATGTCTAATTATTGGTCTCATTTGCGGATGCTGTGGTCGGCATCGGCGTGCCAATCGCGGCGGCGTCTGTAGCAAGGGCACAGGATCTACATTACTGTGTATGTAAGTGACAAAAGATATTTAAGTTAAGGAATGCTTACAAGTAATACGTATTTCATTTGTAGGGCCATAATGTTGATATTTGGTGCATTCTCCTTTATTGTTTTGGTTGGAATATTTTATTTAGTTATAGGTCTCCTGACCTATCAGAGTGCCTGTGCACCTGTTCCGGACCAGCAAGGGAAAGCAATTTTCCGCTATTTAGATACCGAAATTGATTTGAATCAGTACCTGCCAAAGAGTCAGAATGAATAGCCAATACCGCCGATGCATATGTCAAACATAATTAAGAGATTCGAGGGCAACCAGTCAATGTGCGAAGTACTCCAATCAAGCGGGCTGTATGATATTAATGAACTATCGAAAATTAATGTTATTGAAGAACATGAAATGAAAAACGATTCGTACGCAGATTTTAACTACGCTGGCCAGCCCTATGTATATTTGTACGACCATAACAGCAGCCATGTTTACTTAACTGACAATGGTATGATGAAGTATAATAGTACGGAATTTACAATGCATTTATGCAAAGAACTGACACCTGTAGACTTGGTCACATTCGGCAATCAACTCATGGTGCTGCGGTCCAGTCTGTGGTCCCAGTGGGGCATTTATGATTGGGGCAGAGTAACCATTTATACTGAGGTTGATGATTTACGGAAACTACACTATGAGATCGTTAATAAAGTCAAGGCGATTATAGATGAGATCACACAAAAACTATCGCAGATTGATGAATTGATTTGAATAAATAAAACTTTTTCATATAAGCAATCCGTTGAAAATTTACATGATCATATGGAAACAGCGGAAAGTAAAACATGGAAAGAAGTTGTAGGTTTTTATGAAACGGAAAGGACAAAGCTCCCAGGTCGGTTGAAAAAATTTATTTCTCAATGAGTTTTGCACTAAAGTCGGAAACAATGCACCGATCGACAGTATTTATAACCGTGGTTCGGATATAGTCTGCGAGCGCCTCATTAATCCTTTGGTAAGTTGCTGTACACCATTTTAAATCTTCTGTCTTTTTGCTCGTTGATTACCTTATCAGTTAACAAAATATAACGATCCAAACAATGGCTTCCAACATTGGATGTTTAAACTAATCCATTTTATGCTCTGACGCTCAATTGCTATCTTCATACCAAATTTGGTGACTCTAGCTTAAAATTTATAAAAGGTTGGGACAGGGGGGCTGGGGCGGTATTTGTGGGCGTGGCATCAAAATTTTTGATGCAGATCTTTGTGGAATGTCAATTGCTATCTTCATACCAAATTTGGTGACTCTAGCTCAAAGTTTGTAAATGGTGGGGAAAGGAGGGCTGGGGACAGTATGGATGGGCGTGGCATCGAAGTTTTTAATGCAGATCTATGTGAGATGTCAATTACTACCTTGATACCAAATGTGTTGACTCTAGTTCAAAGTTTGTAAAAGGTGTGGAAAGGGGGGTAGAATCTGTGGGCGTGGCTCCAAAACTTTGCTGCAGATAGTTGGGGGTCGTTGCCAGCTATCTTCCTACCAAATTTGGTGGCTCTAGCTCCACAGCTGTGGGAGATATAGGCTTTTTGAGTTTAACATGATGGGGGCTTGGGGCGGAATGGGTGGGCGTGGATCCAAAATATTTGATGAAGTTTTTTGGGGGTTGCTAGTAGCTATCTTCTTACAAAATAAGGTGGTTCTAGCTGTAAGGATGTGCGAAATATGTGGAATTATAGGTTTTGAGTTATCGATTTTATCGATTTGCCAGCCCCCCAGTTATCGTAGAGCCCCAATCTTGACACTTTAATTTACTATCCCATAGATAAAGAGAATTGGAAGGTTTCAAGTCTCTAGCTTGAAGAATGTGGAAAAAAGTTGCGTTCATACAGACGGACGGACGGACGGACTGTCGGACAGACACCACGACGGACATTGCACAAACCCAATATACTCTATAATAAATCGAATTTATTTTTAAAATCGTTGCTGCATGATTTCAGAATAGGTTCTGGGTGGGCTTGCTTTTGAGTAGCCTTCTATTGCTTCCCGTTCTCTATTTGGCTCACCGCTTGATGTGTCTTTACAAGAAAATTAAACCTGGTATAGTTATCAAAAACGTTATCGAAGATGGGTAAGTGAACTGTTTTTATTATAGAATTACAGTCAGCGCTATATCGCTCTGCCCACAGCTGCCCAATGTGCTCAGCCGAAGTAAATTATATGATTAAAAATCTGCTTATGTGAGATGTTAAGGGAAAACAACAATAAAGCTCGTGGAACTGTTACTGACGAGGAATGGATAATAGAGACAGGTGCCACAAATTACAAATTAGAATAAAAATGTTTATTAAGGTGTGGAAGTATTTTAAAGTAATGGAAAGCCGACTCCACTGCAAAACAAGAAAAGCATGCAAATTGGAAGCTTTAAGTCTTCATTGCAGTTATTGAATATAGAATTAATTAAATAAAATTAATTAGATCAAACATTTTTTTGTACAAAAAAATGAATTTATTTATTATTATCTAGGGGGAGTTTTGGCACTTGAATCCTTGTATGGGAAAGTTTGTCGATAAAAAACAAAAGGTTCTTTACAAACATCAATAATATTTTTATTAATTATTATTTTTTTGAACAATTTTAAAATATGTAAAAAACAATCAAATATGTAAAATAATTTAATTGCATTTCCAATGAATTTATCTAACTTTTTCATAAAGTGACAAAACAGTTGAGTTGGTGCTGCATATGGATAGATTGACACACACAGTCAAATTTCAGTTTTGCAATTGCTGGTCCAAGACAAGGCATATTTTACTAGGTAGCCTCAAGGTATACTTAAGTATACCTTGCAAATACTTACAAATTTTTATTGTTCTTGGTTGCTGCTGGCCCGCCGCCGCCATTGAAACAAAACTCACTCAAATTATAACTTATAATAGAGAATAATGAGTTAGCAATTCTAACCTTTTTGCAAATAAGACAAAAATATGTATGCATACACTTACTATCACCAATTATAAAACAAACAAATATGAGTATTTCTTAACTCCAATGTTTCAATTGCAAAGAAAATACTGATAGCATTAGTACTTGCAACAACATAAAAAAAAAACAAGTGGAAACGTTGCAGTCGGACGCAACCGACTGCGGTATACTCGTTACCAGTTTTAAAACCGGTAAAAAGATGCCTGATTGCAATAGGGTAATGATGCGGGAGTGGTTTACGCTTTCTCACAGAATGTCAGATGCAGATGAGGATGCAACCAGCTGTCTTCCTTCCAAATTTGGTGACTCTAGCGCAAAGTTTGTAAAAGGTGGGGAAAGGGGAGCTGGGGCGATAAGGGTGGGCGTGGCATCCAAACTTTTGATGCAGATCTTTGTGGAATGTTAATTGCTATCTTCATACCAAATTTGGTGACTCTAGCTCAAAGTTTGTAAAAGGTGAAAAATGGGGGGCAGAATGGGTGGACGTGGCTCCAAAACTTTGATGCAGATTTTTGGGGGTCGTTGCCAGCTATCTTCATACCAAATTTGGTGACTCTAGCTCGAAGTTTGTAAAAGGTGGTGAAAGAGGGGCTGAGGGCGGTATGGGTGGGCGTGGCGTCCAAATTTGTGATGCTGATCTTTGTGGAATGTCAATTGCTATCTTCATACCAAATTTGGTGACTCTAGCTCAATTTTGTAAAATGTGAGGAGAGGGGGGCTGGAGGCGGTATGGGTGGGCGTGGCATCCAAATTTTTGATGCAGATCTTTGTGGAATGTCAATTGCTATATTCATACCAAATTTGGTGACTCTAGCTCAAAGTTTGCATAAGGTGGGGAAAGGGGGGTGAAATGGGTGGGCGTGGCTCCAAAACTTTGATGCAGATTTTTGGGGGTCGTTGCCAGCCATCTTCCTACCAAATTTGGTGGCTCTAGCTCCACAACTCTGCATTCCTGTTTTTGAAGAAGCGTTGGGGCGGATGGGGGCGGCTAGGGCATTATTAGTGGGCGTGGCATCCAGTATGCAGTATTTGGGGGGTTATCATCACCTATCTTGACACCAAATTTGGTGGCTATAGCTCAAAAACTGTGGTAGATATAGGGTTTTTTGACTTTAAAATGCGGGGGGCTGGGGCGGAATGGTTGGGCGTGGCTCCAAAATTGATGTAGTTTTTTAGGGGTTGCTAGTAGCTTTCTTCTTACCAAATTTGGTAGTTCTAGCTGTAAGGATGTGCGAAATATGTGGATATATCGGTTTTGAGTTATCGAATTTATCGATTTGCCAGCCCCCCAGTTATCGTAGAACTCCCAACTTGACACTTTTATTTTCTATCCCATAGATACAGAGAATTAGAGAGTTTCAAGTCTCTAGCTTGAAGGGTGTGGAAAAAACTTGCAACCATACGGACGCACAGACGTACAGACGGATAGACGGACGGACACCATGACGGACATTGCACAAAACCAATATACTCTTTACCTTCGGTAACGAGTTTAATTACCTTCGGTAACGAGTATAAATAATTGACATTCTGGTTGTTTACACAAGTCCCGTTTGATTGGACTCACATTTTTTTTTTCATGCTTCGCAGCTATGTAATTATCCTACGGTTTTTGCTTGGGGTAGTTGCATATATAGACTAGTCCATTGGTGAGCTAAAATGATCGCGTCAACGACTAGTCTAGGCGGGTGCAGAATATATCATTGGTTGGGGCAGTGTTTAGTTCACGCCTAGCTCACGACTTGCCAACGTAGGCAAACACTGAACCAGTCTGGGTGGACGCAGCGGGGGAAAACACTTCTTAAAATTATCATTGAGCATTTGCGTGTAAACTGCCTATTCCATGTGAACTAGTTCATGGATGCGTCAAAGTGGATGCAGATGTGAATGCGGAACAAAAACGTATCTTTTACGAATCATGAAAAACGAACACAATTTTGCGCTTCGTTGATGTTCGTTGCAGCGGCAAAAAAAACGAACGAATGAAAAACAATTTATACATTTTTCAATTTACAATGTACAGGCAACAGCGCAATGGCTAAGGGATCTTCTTAGTAAACGAGAGTTTTAGGTACGAATTAGAGGTGGGCACGGGCTGAAAAATCATATTTTGGGTTGGGTGCGGGCGGGTGTGGGTTAGTCCGTTCAACCCGCTTTACCCGAAATAAAGTAAGTAAATATATTGGTAAAAATTCTGGTAAATACTTAAAAGTTTCCTTTTTTGTAACTTTGTGTACAAACCCTCCGTTTAAAGAGTTAAGTTTTTTATCAGAAGAACGAAAATATCATGTTTTAGAAACAACGAAATGCATGATGGACGAATATCGCGAAACGTTAAAAGACAATATTGATGACTCGCAAACTGAAAACTCTTCGCCAAACACGAGTCACGAGTTTCAAGAGTTTTTTGACACGCATCAACCATAAAACTAGAACTTGACAAAAATGCCATTGATTTAGAAATTGAAAATATTATGCCACAACTTCTCATTCAAACTTGCCAATTCTAGAATTTTGGAAACAAGCAACTGACCTCAAAATATTGCAAGTTGTGGCTAAAAATATATTATGTTAGCTCTGCGACAAGCGAGCGAGTTTTTTCTTCATCTGGTAAAATTCTCAATTAAAGACGCACAAGACTTTCAAGAGCGAATTTGGACAAGCTTGTTTTTTTGTACGAAAATATGAATTTTATTTAATAAAAAAAAAGAATTAAGTTTTTGAAAAAAGTTTTAAATTTTTCGGGCGGGCGGGTGGGGTGCGGGTATGATATTTTTTTTGCCATCGGGTGCGGGTAAAGATTGGCGCTGCGGCCCATGGGCTGGGTCGGGTCGGGCGCGAAAAATTAGGCCCATGCCCATCTCTAGTAAGAATCCCGTCGTAGACCATCATATTTCATAATCAGTAAGTTTAATCGAATTTATTTGTATTCTATTTCTTCTAACAATATCATAATTTAAATCTAAATTATAAGTAATATTTATAACAATAGCTTTCTTATAGACTAGCCCACGTGGCTGCACATCCCCTAGTAAAATGGAATAGGAGAAATACATTGAAATGGCATAGTTGTGGACTAATCTAAAAACTGTGTTTGGCCTAGCCAAGGTGACTGCAGGGTATTAAATGCTGATATGTAGCTGTTCATGTACATACAAATAAAAAAAGGGAGAATATAAAGCTACACAGTTGGTAAAACAAACAGTTATGCCGGATGTTCGCCCGATAAGTTAAGCATTTCGCAAAGTCACGCGAAACAAGACACAAGACGAAAGAAGGCTCTAGTCGAGTAAGCTTGACTAGGAGATACCCAGAACCCTTGACATTACGCGTACAATAATTATTCGTATGAATGTGTGTTTGGGCACACGAACACAGGTTGTGCATGCAGAACTCCGCTATAATATGCTATTGTTTTAGGATCAAGTTTCTATATTTTTTTGGCGAATGCATGTGTATATCGGAAACCGGGAAAGCAATCGATATTTTGAGACATAATTGACCTACGCGTGGTATACACGAACCTAAGTCCCAAATCTGGAGAGTCTTGCTGTTATAGTCTCAGACGGACAGTCATACAGACGGACAGACATACAGACATTTGCAAAAAACTGTTATACCCTTTATCTGATTACACGGGTTCAGGGTATAATAAAACAAACAAAAGTGCAATGCCAACTCGGATCAGATAGAGCAGACAAAACGGACCGAACAGACATAAATACATATATAAGTACAAGTTTGCATCTCTCATTGTTTGGCTACCAGATAACAGCCAAAATCAATAGCCAAAAAGTCTAAAAGGAGAAAGCACAGAACAAGGTCAAAACATACAGCAACCACAACAACAACAGCAACATAAGATGCAACCCCATAAACAAAGCGAATCTGGCTGTTAGTCGATACCGAAGGACAGTAAAGAAAAATAATTATTACGACAGTTTGTAAATGCACAATGCAACTGCAAACAAACGGATTTGCCTCAAGGCAAGGCAAAGCAAACAAACTTCTAAAAATATATATTTTACTGATTGGAGCTTGCAAAAAGGATCATGTACACTCAATGCCTAGCGGCGTGTACTATAGTATTAATGCAACTGAAAATCGATTTGTCAAGTTGAATGAATGCAATACTAATTAAGCTAATAAAAAACATAGTGGCGCATAGTTAATTTTGGCTATGCCAAGACTATGATACCCTTCACACAGCCAAATCAATGCTCCCCCTCTTATGTTTCTGTGCAGTTGTTGGTAATTTTTCGCTAATATTTTTACTCTTGAGCGTCATTTACTTGTTCGTGTGCAACAACAACAATTTGACATGTAGGTACTTGAAAGTGCACGACAGAGACAACAATTGATAGTACGATATGGTAAATTTGTATGGTGGCTATGTCGTAGACCCGATCGAAATGAAATTTCATAGTGAACAAACCCGACATGATCTAAGCAATCTGTGAAAGTTTCATCAAGATCGGTTCAGCAGTTTGGCCGGAAATCGTGTTGATATGGTAAATTTGTATGGTGGCTATGTCGTAGAATGCTCCGATCGGGATGAAATTTCATAGTGAACAAACCCGACATGATCTAAGCAATCTGTGAAAGTTTCATCAAGATCGGTTCAGCAGTTTGGCCGGAAATCGTGTTGATATGGTAAATTTATATGGTGGCTATATCGTAGAATGCTCCGATCGGGATGAAATTTCATAGTGAACAAACCCGACATGATCTAAGCAATCTGTGAAAGTTTCATCAAGATCGGTTCAGCAGTTTGGCCGGAAATCGTGTTGAAACAGACAGACGGACAGACGGACAGACGGACGGACGGACGGAAATCAATTCCTGAGCTCGTCCTGATCATTTTGATATATAGTTTATGGGGTCTCCCATCATTCCTTTAAGGCGTTACAGATTTATGACAAAGTCAATATACCCTGATTCACATGTGAAGGGTATAAAAAAGAGATAAAACAAAGCCTTTTCATTAAGAAGTAAAACAAAAAGACAATGACAATTTTTCGTATTTCTACTTAAAGCCTACATAGAAGTATTATCCTGATAATAAAAGCAGATAAATTCATCATTTATAGCTGAGTGTTACTTATCATAATCGTAAACATATTGGAGAAGACCGTTGTCGTGGCAAAGCGAGTTAGGCGAAAACGAAATCAATATATGAATTAAGAACAAGTGGAAACGTTGCAGTCGACTGCGGTATACTCGTTACCAGTATTAAACCCGGTAAAAAGAGGCCTGATTGCAAAGGGGTACGGATGCGGCAGGGGTGTACGCTGCCTTAAAGATTCTCCGATGCAGATGGGGATGCCACCAGCTATCTTCCTTCCAAATTTGGTGACTGTAGCTCAAAGTTTGTAAAAGGTGGGGAAATTTTTGATGCAGATCTTTGTGGAATGTCAATTGCTATCTTCATACCAAATTTGGTGACTCTAGCGCAATGTTTGTAAATGGTGGGGAAAGGGGAGTGGAATGGGTGGGCGTGGCTCCAAAACTTTGATGCAGATTTTTGGGGGTGGCTGCCAGCTATCTTTCTACCAAATTTGAAGGCTCTAGCTCCGCAACTCTGGAAGATACACGCATTCCTGTATTTGACGAAGCGTTGGGGCGGATGGGGGTGGCTAGGCTTGTATTGGTGAGCGTGACATCCAAACTTTTGATGCAGTTTTTGGGGGGTCATCATCACCTATCTTGGCATCAAATTTGGTGGCTATAGCTCAAAAACTGTGGGAGATATAGGCTTTTTTGACATTAAAATACGGGGGGTCTGGGGGCGGAATGGGTGGGCGTGGCCCAAAAATTTTTGATGCAGTTTTTTGGGGGTTGCTTGTAGCTATCTTCTCACCAAATTTGGTAGTTCTAGCTGTAAGGATGTGCGAAATATGTGGATTTATCGGTTTTGAGCTATCGAACATATCGATTTGCTGGCCCCCCAGTTATCGTAGAACCCCCATCTTGACACTTTAATTTACTATCCCATAGATAAAGAGAATTGGAAAGTTTCAAGTCTCTAGCTTGAAGGGTGTGGAAAAAAAATGCGAACATTCAGACGGTCAGACGCCATGACGGACATTGCACAAACCCAATATACTCTTCACCTTCGGTATCGAGTATAAAAAGCCAAATAAGAAGAAAGAAATGGCACAATTGCCAAATGGCAGATGTTAAAAATTTCTTGTGAATCTGTTGAGAACCCAATCTGTTGAACGTAAATTTATCAGCACATAAAATTTAATTGTGCTTTTTTATGAAGCTTAGTCATTGCCATGTGTCATGATTTGAAATTATGTATTGTGAAATTTGTTTCGCTCATGCATAAGGCAATTAATTGATTATATAACTAACAAGGTTGATAAAGTTGGTTTCATATTAAATCTGAAAAATCGATAACAGGTCGAAAACCGCAAGTCAGAAAAATATACATACTTGACTTTGACAAGTGCCTGAATTGACAACATTCAATAAGTACTAAATTATCTTTAAGTGTTTCAAGTCAATTAAACGTCTAAAACACATAGAACAATCAAACATATTTGCTTTTAATTAAAATCCCCAATGCTAGCTGACTAAATGTATCAGGCTATTTTCAAATTGGCATCAACCTGGAACACACATGCATATTTTTGACTGAAGCATAAATACCCAACAGAAGTGATAGCAGTATTAAACATCAATAACTAGGGCGGTATTTGTGGGCGTGGCATTCAAACTTTTAATGCAGTTTTTGGGAGGTCATCATCACCCATCATGGGTGGGCGTGGCTCCAAAATGTTTGATGCAGTTTTTGGGGGTTGCTAGTAGATACCTGCCTACCAGATTTGGTAGTTCTAGCTGTAAGGATGTGCGAAATATGTGGATTTATCGGTTTTGAGTTATCGAATATATCGATTTGCCGGCCCCCCAGTTATCGTAGAGCCCCCATCTTGACACTTTAATTTACTTTCCCATAGATAAAGAGAATTGGAAAGTTTCAGGTCTTTAGCTTGAAGGGTGTGGAAAAAGTTGCGAACATTCAGACGGACGGACACCATGCACAAACCCAATATACTCTTCACCTTTGGTAACAAGTATAAAAACATTCGCTTTTTTTCTCCAAAATCAGACAATCATAACGTCCTGTACTATTATGATTTAATCTTGACATTCGCGTATCATACGTTATACGTGTTATATTATTATTAAACTAAATCACAATAAAGTACATAACTTGACATATTTAAGGTATTTGAGATCCAAGCTTTGGTTAAGTTCTTGCAAGGTATCTTGTTAGCACACAATAACAACATATGTACATGCAAATCTTTAGTTTTCTGCAGCTTTGTGTGATAAGTGCTTGTCGGCATGCATTTGCAAAAGGCTGATGAAAAGAAAATAGTTTCTTAAATGGACTTCCAATTCCATATACCAACTATAAGTGCCTTTCTATATACATATGTACGTAAGTAAGAAAAAATAAGTTTTCCGTTTTGCCACCGCAAATAACACGAGGCAAAAGGCGAGGAGAGCGCTTAGCAATTTCTGATTTATGCCACATTCAAAAGAGAAACTTCTGAACAGTAAGCACTAAAATAAGTTATATAAGTAGTAACGCACAAATACATGTATTAGTGTCCGGATGAGTGTGGCATTACTATGTGCAGTAAAATGGTTTCATGGCTTTGCTTGCAATTCAAGCGATTCTCAGAATTGCTTGCATATGGTACTGTGAAATATGAATGCGATGAATGGATATGGTTAAAGCAATGGATGAGCCTGTGGCTGTGATAGAAATGATGACATTGATATTAGTTTAAGCAACTGAGAGCTTATAAACATTAACATTGTGTGAATAAATACAGTTGACATTTTATTCGTTATATTTACAGATAATTGTGTTAACTTCATTTAAAAATGGGTATAATTGTTGTTTTAAATGCATTTTTTGTGCTAGTTTAAAATAAATATACTTAAGACGTTTAAAAATTGATACTTGTCCCGGATCGAATTATAATAGATTATTTGAAGCAAGCGATAACAATTCGTGTTTTGATATTTGTATAGAGAAGTGTTTTGATATAGAATCTTTATGATTGCGTCCTTTTGTAGTTAAAGAACAAAAACACTCGTATACGTTCAATTTATCATTATCATTATGAAAACTTTGGTGAGTCAAAATTAGTCAACGAAATAACAATCAAAAAATAAACAAGTTGAAACGTTGCAGTCGTACGCAACCGACTACGGTATACTCGTTACCAGTATTAAAACCGGTTAAAAAGGGGCCTGATTGCAAAGGGGTACGGATGCGGCAGGGGTGTACGCTGCCATAAAGATTTTCCGATGCAGATGGGGATGCCACCAGCTGTCTTCCTTCCAAATTTGGTGACTCTAGCTCAAAGTTTGTAAAAGGTGGGGAAAGGGGAGTTGGAGGCGGTATGGGTGGACATGGCGTCCAAATTTTTGATGCAGATCTTTGTGGAATGTCAGTTGCTATCTTCATACTTAATTTGGTGACTCTAGCTCGAAGTTTGTAAAAAGTGGGGATAGGGGGGCGGAGTGGGTGGGCATGGCTCCAAAACTTTGATGCAGATCTTTGGTGGTCGATACCAGCTATCTTCGTACCAAATTTGGTGAATCTAGCTCCACAACTCTGGAAGATACACGCATTCCCGTTTTTGACGAAGCGTTGGGGCGGATGGGGGCGGCTAGGGCAGTATTGGTGGGCGTGGCATCCACACTTTTGATGCCGTTTTTGGGGGGCATAATCCCCTTGGCACCAAATTTGGTGGCTATAGTTCAAAAACTGTAGGAGATATAGGCAAATGTTTGATGCAGTTTTTGGAGGTTGCTTGTAGCTGTAAGGATGTGCGAAATATGTGGATTAATCGGTTTAGAGTAATCGAATTTATCAATTTGCCGGGCCCCCCCCTAGTTATCGTAGAACCCCCATCTTGACACTTGAATTTACTATCTCATAGATAAAGAGAATTGGAAAGTTTCAAGTCTCTAGCTTGAAGGGTGTGGAAAAAACTTGCAACCATACGGATGGACAGACGGACGGACACCATGACGGACATTGCACAAAACCAATATACTCTTTACCTTCGGTAACGAGTATAAAAAGCGTTGCAGTGTTGTGAATAAAATCAGCAATGAAAAACCGCTGCATTCTGTGTATTTTTTTTCATATATCCTACAAATTTATATGTTCATTTATTATATCTTTTAACTATTATTAATTGTTTCATAGATATTTTTATAAGGCATATTATCCGAAAACCAAAACCGTCACATGCGTAAATTTTAAACTTATCGTTTTCTGCTTTCTAGGAACGAAAATCAGAAAAACATATTTTTCATGGATATCGAGATATTCTAATCTTGAATTTTCCAACACACGATTTTTTAAGCTGCCGCTTGTTTTACCTAAGAGCTCAATTCGTACCTTTCAAAACTTATTTGAAACTTTGAAGATATTCTCTTATGTCTATTAGAAATCACCTGTTGAATTCAATGATCCCAATTTTAGTAACAAATTTTAAAATTTTTGAATTCTAAGGCTGTTCCATGATTTTTAGAGACATTAAATTATACATATAAAATTTTAAACGGGCTTTAAAGGGTTGAAAAGTACTTTGAGGTTACAAAAACGTCAGTTTGCAATACATTTTTCGTCTTGTGACATGACCTCAAACTTGTCAATAAAAAAACCTACTTTTTGCACCTTGATGTTCCAAAAACTAGAGCCAATTTAACAAATCTTATAATTTACTTGTATTCAGCACACTAGTCTCATATCATGACCCAAAACCACAGTTCTAATGTGTAATGAAATAGATTTTAAATTTTCTTAAAATTGCAATGGCCAAACTTCTTTTGCATATCTATGCAATCAATCAGTGCTGCGTTACTTAAATGTTTTAATTAAACGTATTAACAAAAAATAAACATGTGTATTTAGTTTCAGCTTCAATGGTGTAAGTCACACATGGTATTTAAAAAGGGTATTAAATATTTATATAAACAAGCTATGCCCTTATGGATAACATATCAGTTGCAGCCTGTATGAGCATGTGGGACGTTGACGTTACACTCTGTGCTTGTGCTGGAGGCATGCAGCTTGTTTAATTAAATTTGCAAAGTATTTTTCTTGTAGTATTCAACTGCATTGCATGACGGCGACGATGACGAGTAGAATGACGTTGATGAGGTTGGCGGATTAATGGTGAACAACACAAGCAGAACGTGGCATCCCGACAATTGCTACCTGTACTTTTACTCCGGAAAGTGGGCTACACTCCCACGTCAGTAGGTCACATGGCCTGCGAGTAGACAGTGGCTGTCAACGAGTAGAGTAATATGCCTTGAGCTACACAACTGAAGCTCAGCTCTCAAGCAGTCTGAAGTCAGTAGCGGACCGAAACGGAACGAAACGGAAAGGACCGCTGCGTCCCGCATTCGCATCCGTGGCACTGGCAACACCCAGGAGAATGTGAGGACAAGGCAAGCCTCTTGCCCACGGCGTTGTATGGTACGCTGTTCGTTTTTGTTGTTGTTTGTTATAATAATGATAAAACATTGAAGTCCTTGAGTTTGCTAGAAATTTTTGTACTTTTTTTGCGGGCTTCACCTTTTTGCTGGCATATTTATTACAAATATTTTCTTATGCTTAACGCGAAGACCGCAAAGTATAGCTTATATAACTTTTTCAGCATTTTTATTAATAATTCTAAATTATGCGATACAAGTAAAAAAATCTAGAAAATTGCTTTCAAACTTCTGATTATACTAAGCAATAACCATCTCTATGCATCTAAAGTTAAAATACTTATCGATCTTGTAAATAATAAATAGCTTTACTGTGTTTTGTTATTGAACTATCTTTTGCACAAAATTGTGATATTTGAATATTTTGTCAGATAAATAAATTTGGTTGGGTGATATTATCACTGTGATATCAGTAAATTCGAGAATCGGCAGAAGTTAATATTGTCCTCAATCGGAGCCAACATTATTAATTTGTGCGTCAATACCTGGTTTACCTAAACCTTAATTTAAATTTACCAAATTGGCTTCAGTACCACATGGTTGCATACTATGTATAAGCCATACTCCAACCATAATCTTATTATAATTATTTCAAATCATTTACAATCAAATAATACATACGAATCGCAAAGAAAAAACTTAATAATTTATGTGATTCTTCTTAACAACTGCAGAGCTTTAATAATAACTAAATATTATTTATGTTCTTGTATATGAGGTATATTTGTATACTTATATTTTTCTGTTACATATATTGCTTTTCATGTTTGTAGTAATCTTTTGTTAGTTTAAGTATTTCTGTATTTGACATTTTCATTTGCTTCGAGAGAATAATTAGTTTAAATATAACACAAAACTGTCCATAATATCGTTTACAACAGTCAGGTCCAATCATTTTTTTTAGTGTCTGCTGCAAGGCAAATTTGCCATGAGTCTTTATTAAAATTGCTGCATAAATGATGAAACAGTATGAAGAACTAAACTATTGTAGCCAGTCATTTTCGGAATTATGAAATTAAATATGCATATTGCGCATACGTCCCATTGCACTTGCCGACAAGACGACGCATTCACAATTTGATTACCAATTACAGAGCGGGACAGAAAAAATCCTTTTTGTACAATTTTATTTACCACAGCGATGCTAGCACATAATTTGACTTTAGTTGCTGTACGGTAAGTGAGCCCCCATTAAGGACAACACAACAACCCCAAGCAGCAATTTAAACACACTCACACACACAAACACACACACACATGCATACACACATAGCACTTGTAGTCGGTCGTAAAGCTGGCGTTGTGCACAATTGTAGTTGATGCTTGATGCTTCTGTTGTTGGCCAACGTTGGCGCCAAAGTTGAAAACGTGTTTTATGACCAAGCAGCAGCAGACCGAACTGTACTGAACCTGAACCTTAATTACATTCTCCACCGCGTCGTTTCAATCAGTCGCATTCCCAGACTCTACTCTACTGACTGCAAAAGTGCAGCGAAGCCGTCAAGTTCCTGTGGCTGTTTAAACTACGGCTTGCCTTGCGTCTTGCCCTCCATAGAGTCATAACTGAATTACGGGATAGCTTCACTAAACGGATTTCGGTCCGATTTTGAATTGCGCACATCAAGTCAACCATTACAAAAGAAAAAATTTTGATAAATGCATAAGGACCTTGCTTCAACAAACTCTCTTGTTAAGCTAGTGACAGAGAGAGAGAGAGAGAGAGAGAAGAAAGAGAGAGAGAGAGAGAGAGAGAGAGAGAGAGAGGATAGAGCAAGTCCTTTAGCAGTTGGCACTTTGACTATGTTGTGTTTATGTCTCGGTGCCACATAAAAAGTGAAAAAAGTTGACAACACCGAAAAGTTGTGTGTGTGTCCCATTGGGTTGTGTGCTTGGGAATAAATGGTTTTCGGGCGAATTTCCCTGGCCAATCTAAGGCAAAATAAATTAAACCTTTTTTGCCCCTCACGGAAAGCAACACAACATATTTCAACGCATTAAAACAAAACTCACAACTTTGTTTTTTACCATCACATGGCAAACCGGAAAAATACAAAAGGAACAAATCTTTGATAAACAATAAAATGCTAAGCATAAATACGGACAAAACTTAAATGTGCAAGAATATTCAAGACATTTTAAATGTACATTGTGACGAATGTTTTGATGCTCAATACTGAAATTTCTTATTTAATAAAAACAAGCTTTATTTGAAACTGTACTTTTGCACATTACTCCGAAAACTATTTTAATGGGTGCATATTACAAAAGTTAACACTTTTCCATCATAAATGATGTGCATTTCTTTTTCTCAATTTGTCTAAGTATATTTTAACGATTGATTATCTGAATTTTACACACTTATTACTAACATTTGGTGTGATTGGTCTTTTTTTTGTCTTCTGGATCTTGCCGATAATTTCAGAAAATGTTGGAACATTAAAATTTTTGTACTAAATATTCCCAGAATTTTATTTTTATTATTAACTAATCTATTCATATAAATTATTTTGACATCTTTATTTAAACTTTTTTAAGGTTTAAAAATGATTCATCAAAAATAAAAAAAATTTTACGAACAGTTCAATGCATAAGAACGCGCAAACTTGAAATCCGCTAAAAGCCACAAATTAAAGTACATATTTATACCGCGAATAAATCTATAAAAATATCAATTTAACACCAAAAACAAAACAGTCTTTAATAATTTACATTTTTTGTGCATAAAAACTGCGATATTAGCTTTTCTAATTGTTGAAGTGCAGACAAAGTAAACGCAACAGGCAACAACAAAAAGCAGCTATCGCAAATTGCTTTTGGTCGTTGTGTTCAATAACAACAACAGCGCACAGCTGCTGTTTCACTCAACAAATACCGCACAGTTATTTTGTCACACACAAAAAAAACTCAATAACACTGTCCTAAATAACCATGGCACCTGTACGAAAGCGTCAACGTTAAAATTCGACTGGAGAGCTAAAGAGCAAAGCCGGGGATACCTCGTCGGTCATAAAACTGATCAACACGCGTTTCGATGAGCAAGCTTATTGCCAACAAGATCAAGGAATCCGAGGAGCATATGATCTCGCTGCTGCACGAGAGGCTGGATGGCTTGAGTTAGAAAAACTGGAGCAAGAGGCTGAGGAGTCCCGTGTGCTTCAAACTCGATTAGAGTCGTTGGAGGCAAAGCTATTCAAGCGAACACTAGCACTGCAGCAATATTTAACTGTTGAGATTAGGTCCATGATAGCGAAGGCGCTTGCAATTCCTATACTTATTTATGGAATAGAGATATTTGCAAAGTGTGCAGTTAACAGCCAAAACAAAGTTAAAGTTGCATTTAATAGTATAGCTCGTTACGTGTTCGGTCTGAAAAGAGGCGACCATATAACCAGCTTTGCAAAGAAACTTTTTGGCCTAGACCTGTTGTCTTTAAAAAATGTTGGAGTCCTACTCTTTTTACATAAAGTACTTTACTTGAAAAAGCCTGAGTACTTGTATGACCACCTTAAGTTTGCCACAACAACCCGTGTCCATAACCTTACTTGTATAAGAACCAAGCTAGCATGCTCTGATAGGCAATTTTACATCTACGCTGTTCGGCTATGGAATAACCTGCCGTCAGATCTAAAATCCATCTCTAGCGCGCATTAATTTAAGATTAAGTTACAAGCACATTTTGATAGCTTATAATTTACATTGTAACCATAGTAGAATTAATTCAATAAAATAAATTAAATAAATAATGCTAAATTAGTACGTAAGAATTAAATTGATAACCTAAAACTGATTTCATGAATGTAAACCTATAGTGATTAGTGCATAAATTTATAGTAGCTATACTGTAGCACTAAGAATCGAACATGAATATATAATAAATAATAATTTTAATTATTAATTTAAGTCTACGTTAAAAATAAAAAAATTTAGTTATTGCACATATAGGAAATATTCTTAAAAATATATATTTAATACAAAACAGAAAATCTAAATAAATTAATGAAATTCCCAAATACAAACTAACATCAAAAACACTATTTGTATGTTCCAAATATACTTGAGAAACAAAACAATAATAGTTTATATATATTGTTTATTCAAATTCCAACAACATTTATGATAAATAAGTATAGTTTAAAAAAACTAAAATACACGCATTTTAAAAACATTGAACAAAAAAATTACAAAAATGATTTTAAAACTAAACTTAAAACAATATCGATCGAAAAATGCTAGATTTATTATGAAAAAAGTCTGACGCTCGATATACGAAAACTATAGCACAAAACTTTTTTCATAAGTGATAGATTATTTTAAAAATTATTTTTCTTTTAAAGCTTGTTTTTTATTTATTATAACTTGATTGTTCAATGTTCTTTTAAAAATACCCTGAAAGTATGCTTTAAAATAAAAGTCGCCCTAAATGTATGCTATATAATGATTTTAACTCTTATGAGTGTTATAATCAAGCAAGCAAACAAACATACAAGTAAGTGAAGCTAATAAAAGCTCTTAAAAATTATAAATTTATTTATAAAACATTTAAATTTTTAAGATGAAGTTGCAGCACTGTCTTAAGACTTAATGCAAGTCTTACCGCTTTTTATATATATTCTTAAAAAGCAGTTTTCAACTATTCAAAATATTTCAATTATTTCAGAACGCCTGTGCTTAATCCTTTTTTTTAGTAATTCATGTGTACTTTTAAGAAAAATTTAAAAAATTCAGAATGTTATTTGAAAAGAAATTGCAATTTTAAAGCAACAAGAGCCCGTAAGCCGTTCCAAATTTACTAAGTTGATATGATTAATAAGGAAGAAGCGAAGATTTTGCTTTACCACAACTTTATCATACCCAAAGTGCAGATGAATAATTGATATCCTTAAAAGCCATTTCGAGTCGTTCTAGCCATATGTTATCTTTGTCGGAACCAATCCAAAGTTACTTTTCTTGACTTTGGTTACAAGGGAAGCCCTCTCAGATATAAATTAAGGCTGACATACGAAGGGCTATCTTACCGTTGAGCTGCCATTTTTTATAGCTCCCTAGGCAACACAAATATACATGTACACGAAAAAATAATAAAATAACATGAACAGTATGAAGCACAGTTAGAGGCATAAGAGTTATGGCGAGAAACGAAGGCAAACCCCAAAAATTGAGTTACAAAAATTGGTTGAATAAAAGTTTACCTCGGCCAATGTGAGATGCTTTAATCCTTTATCAAGCTCTATGTTTGGCAGTACTGCAATTATTAAATGCTTAAAACGCTTCCAAGTATTTTATTAATAATTTGCTTGGACGCACTTTACCACAAACACACACACATACACACACCGATAAACACTTCACACGGCAAACTGTCGTCCAGTTGTCCGAGCCACTTTGTCACCTGCTTAAATATCGCGCACTACACGGCCGGCTTCACTCCGAGACACTTGCTGGCCTATTAGCACTTTTCCACTTCTTGGCCAATGGGCAGGCTCCACCGTAGCCAGTAGCTGTGTGCTTATGGCCCGCGCGTCAACGTTTCTTTTGCAAGCCTAGTCTGAGTGTTAAGTTATTGCTGCCGCACGCACGCCTAAATACCAACTGAATTCTGAACGCAGCCTGCAAAAAGGACATGCCATTTACTACCTCTGCCGCTGCTAATGCTGGCGCTGACAGTGCTGTTGTCTTTCACGATGTCGCATTACTTCAGCCAGTCGGGATGCTGCAACTTGAAGTTGCTGACAAAACGAGAGAGATAGAGAGAGAGAGAGAGAGAATGCGAGAGAATGCGAGAGTAAAAGCTTTAGCATTTGTGGGTGTGGTGAATAGCGCTGAGCTCTACACTGAGCATTATGAAGACGTAAGATAGACGGGTACGAAGTTTTTTAGTTGCATTTCATAACGTGATTCATTTTATCTAGTCGGAAGCATATTTAGTTTTTTTTATTAATCATTTTTTCCTATACTATTGTTTTATCAACATGGTAAGTTCTTCAGCCGCATAACCCCTTTCATAACACACATAATGTTAGTTTTTTATGTTTTCAATCAATTAAACCATTTAAAATTCTTTGTGCTTGGTATTTTCCAAACTTTAAAACCTTTTCATTGGAAAATTTTTTAGTTAATTGCAATATATGAATTATTTTACATATTTTTCCCAAGAGTTACAGCTTATTTGGGCAATTTAAATCTTTCTGAATACCGTTAAGAAATACCAATGCATTTTTGAACCATTGCTTATTGTGTTATCGTAATAGCTACTACTTAAACACTTAACATCAACCAACTAATCCATATGAAATTTTGTCTAAATGATTAGTAGTGAACATCTGCCACTTACTAAAACATTATCATTGATTAAAAAATCCAATATGCTTATGTCCAAAAAATTGGTAAACAATTTTGCAATAATCAGGTATCTGAGACGAACGAACGAACGAAGAACACGAAATAATAACTAGTAGTTTAATAAGGTAGTACTGCAAATATGGAAACCAATTTACATAGACAAACCAATCAAAAAGAACAGATCTCAAACGTTACACATTGTCATATGCAAGCAATGGGGCAACTTTTAATAAATGCGAACAGACAAAGTCATAAACGTATGCGAATCTAATCAAATGGTATGTTACCTAGTACTATGAAAACACAGTCGGCAGCTTCTTACAACATGTTCAACATGCGTCCAATCATAAAAGATCAACAGAGCTCTGTTAACAGCATTAACATTGCTCGTAGGCCAATGTCAACAGTCGTGGAAGCGAAACAAGTGCACGTAATTAATAACAACAGTCCGCTTTACGAAACTCTCTCGCTCTCTTACGCTACCAAAACACCGATCGTTGCCTGTAGCTAAACGAACGAACGAACGTCGTAACTTGAACTGTTATCAGCAACGACAGCGAAGTCAACGATCACTGCAGTAGTAAGGTAGCAATAAAAAAGGCTAAAATAATTTTGTAGTTTTTAGCGCGTTTTGGAATCTTCAAAAACGCCTTTGTCGCATTCAAATTGAGTTAGTTGTGATTTTAACGGCGGCTCGCGCGCTTCGACGGTTACGGTTACACAAAGTTGGCATTGAACTCCCGTATTGCTGTATGCTATTCAGTGCATGTCAAACCTTTTTAGAGGCAAAAACTTTAACGAAGATCAAACCTGCGTAAAAACTGTTCATTGCCATTCCCACAGCACTAATCTAAACACAATAAAATTGTTAATGGCTGTGCTTAACAAAATCTTACGCGATCTTATTATAATTCCTTTTTAACGTGACGTGATAGTAAAAGTTGTGTATACTACGATTTCTTGGGAGCAGAAAATTTCGGGAGCTTGATATACACGCTATGGACACGCTAATGAGAACAAGTAAGAAAATGCAATATGCGTGTAAATTATATGGAGAAATACCATTATAAGTATTATCAGATGCTTACATTTTTGTCACCAACGTAGTTTAAAATTTATTACTATATGCCGTAAAATTAAATTCGTACGTTGTTTCTCAGACTAAAAAATATAGATATGAATGATATGAATTGCTAAAATGTTTTATTTCATCATAATGCAATGCTATTTCATAAATGAATTTTGTTAAAATAGTAGATAAGATTAAGGAACATTTTAATTTAACCAACAACTGTTTACCCAACTGTTGCCATTATTATTTAATTTCTTTCTTTTTGCTTTATTTGCCAAAAAAAAAAGTGCATTTCTTAATAATGCCTTAAATCTTCGAAAACAAAAATTACCAGCTTAGTTGTATCAATTATAACAGCTGTCATATTAAAGGTTATGCTAACTTTAAATTACCAACCTGTTAGCTTGCTTATAATTTATTTGAAACATTTTTTAACTTGGAGCTTATAGTAAAGCTACGTTTCAAACGAAAAATTAAAATTAAAATAAATTCCATTTGTATAAATGTCACTCTTTTACATATTAAATATTTTCTAATAAAGCATTAAAAAATCAAAGTTCAATTTGAATATGATAAAAAAAAATAAATAAAAGCTTAATTCAGACACGCCAAAAACCAGTAGCATAAGTGATAAGCTGCCTGCCGAATGGCACGTAAACTTGGCTTACAATAAGTGGCCAGTAGCCAGTAGCCAAGGTCCGAACAAACATAATGTTAAAGTTCGAGTTATTATTTAATTTTGTTTTGCTTTCCGTTGATCGATGCGATGGATTTGCTTTGATTATTATACCAAAGTATATTTGTAGCTTCAGCCGGATTCGAGGAATGGTGTGTTACAGGCCATGAACCAAACGATAGAGCTATTTATTAGTCAATAATGAACGCGGAATTCCCAAGAACTGAAAAGCCAAACATTATAACGTAATAAAAATCGACTAGCTGTTACACTGCCTAGGTTATGTAACAAATTGACTCCAACAATTGGAAGTTTTCTTTATACCGAATTAATTTTCAGAGCACAGCGATTTGGCTCATTCAAAAAAAAAATACTTTTAAGACCGAATTCTTCTTTGATATAATTAATTTGCAAGGCATAATAAGAGTTTTGCAGAGTATACAGCAAATAGAATGCGGAAGCTGGGGGCTTTCCCGTCAATCGACCCAGTCAAGCAGCTGCCCAACTCCTAAAAATAGCCAACATCGGCTACATAGTATATATACACACACACACACACGCACACACGAAAACATATAAATACACCGCATTTTTCACATCGTTAAGCAGCTTAAAATCTTCCACTCTTTCCGTACGATTTTTATGTCTCAACCTAACTCAACAAAACTTGCTGACTGGCCAAAACAAAAAAAAAAGCGGTCAACTGACGCATCTGAATAATTGAAACGCCGTCTTGTTCAAATTAACAAGCCAAAAAAAAATAAAATAAATAAACAATCATCAATAAATCAAAACTTAACAAGCACTCAACGCAATAAACAACATTATTACATACACATAAAATTAAAATGTGAAACTTAAAGATGCTGACAAATTGTGTTATGCAAGTCAATCCTATTTATTTTGTGACAAAGCTCTATAAAACGGAATTTGCATAACTTTTTGTCATAAAAAAATAGAGATAGAAAATAGAGAGTACAATAGCTTCCGTATCACCGTCGCACAGTGGGGCAATTTAAGTTGTATCGTTTTACCAAATGAGATAATCGAATATATGTCATATGATTGATTATTGTTTTACATAGCAAAGTTAAGTTTTGTCAAGAAATTGATTTTATGGCAACTAAAATATGAATATGTTTTACTATTTTCTGTTTCTTATGTTTCTTTTGATTGGATTTTATGTTTCAAGTTCATTTCATGATACTAAAAATCTAATGTTTTAATTTTTAAATTAATTCTTTAATTTTTTTCAAAGTACGCCTTGATTTTAGCATATTTAAAACTATTTGTCTCGCCAACTTATAGTCATAGACTAATCCAGAGAATATGCTTGTATTTCAATAAACAGTCTAATATATAATCTGATATGAATCGTTTGGATTGAGAGCTCTAGAAACGATTATGTTTGCATGCCGAAAAACCTAACTGTTACCTGTAGAGATAAGGGGTTTGGTGGAATATTGTTCTGTGATTGGATGTTTGATTCGTACTTGATACTTTAATGAGAAGTTTATTTGAACATCCTGTATTTGTATCTGAACATTGGAAGCAGGTTTTGGCAGAGCCTTGTATGTAAGCAAGGGATAATACATATCACTTTAACCATTAGATCAAACTTGTTGCCAATCTTAACATTACAGAATCAATAATAGAAATCATTATCTTAAAAAACCGTAACCTAGCATTGGGTTCCCCCGGATACATGTCTTGAATTTACCTGGAATGCACGCCATATGCCATGTCTGAAACCATGCATAAATCATATAATTCTTATGGTATATCCATCAATGTTGAAAAACTGTGAAAATGGATAGTTGATAAATATCGATTTACCTGGGCACACAAAGCACACAGCATCTATACACCTTCTATATACATCAACAAAAAGAAAGACGACCCTTCATCTAGTTTTCGAGATACTGCACCTCAATATCATATTTTTCATCGTAGAACGATTGCCTATTAAATAGATTCATTCAAAATTAAGTAGGCTCACATGAAATGTTTGATTTTTGCAACCTCATTTGTTTTACGAGCGCCACTCTGCGTCGTTCAAAATCGCCTTTAAAAGACTTAATTGCTTATATAATAGAGAAATTTAATTTACTAATCTCAAAACTTTTCCATAAAAAGATATACATATATGTATTAAAAGTAGACATCGGCAAAAGAAGAGTGTAAGCTTCAAATATCTTACTTTAACTTCTTAACAATTTTTGCATTTAATTAAACCATACAAAAGTCTTAACATGTCAATATAATGCCTATTGTTTTCTTTCTTACACCAGAACCAATCATGGCATATCAGATTGATCGGCAAAAAAACCATAAATTTGTTAATTTTGAGCTTAAAGAAATGAATAGTTCATGAATGAAATATTTATATGGATGTTCATTCGAGATATGAACATGTTCAGTTGCATGCACGACTATAAAAAAGTACAACTTCCAAGCAAGATTTGCACTCAATATAATCAAACGTAGGTGGTAATATGTTAATAAGCTGTCTATTGTTGTTATCGTCTCCGGATCCGATGATCTCATATCATCCATCAGACAGTCTATTTGTGAATATAATTTATGTACATATGATCCGCTCAGCTGCAGTCATTATAATAAATTTACTATAATACCATTAGTTGATACATATACTATTAATCTACATTCCCAGCGTCATAAATTCATACTTACTTACATTACTGATGGGAAACTTTGCAAATGCGTTCAACCATATCCAAGTAATATAAGCTCAGGTTAAATTCCTAGACAGTTCTAGTGACCTATGAAATGAGTCAATGTGATTTCCGAAATTTAATTCAGCTCAAACATTGGGATAGGTGTGAATTGGAGGAAATCCCCCTATTGCTCACATTTGCTAATCAGAGCTGTGTGATTTTTTCATACAATATTGAACTTCAGACAGAATTTTATTAAAGGCATATATTTGTAGTCATGTTAATCAAAATGATTTTCAGTCACTTCAATTAACAATTTCGCAGGCGGGCGCTTAATTAAGCGATCCGTCATGGTTGAAAGGAAAAATCACAAGCAGTTAACAGATAATGAAGCCAATTGTTTGTTTCTTTCATGCATGCAGTTTGTGTACTTGTTAAATTTATACAAGGTTTAAAAAAATGTTTTAATCTGAAAGTTAACTATTGAAAAACATGATAAACCTAAAAGCATAATGCAATACAATTAATTTAGGACAACTTTTTACAAAAAAAAAAAAAAATAATAATAATAAATAAATACATAATAGTAATGTGAGTCCAATCATACGGGAGATGAGCAAACATCTAGAAATAAATTATTTTGTTACAGTTGCAAGTACTTATGCTTTTAATACTTTCTTTTCAATGGAAAATATCTAAACTTCCAACATTGGAGATAAATGATACTTTCGATATATGATACGATACACTATATAACACTAATACAATGACAAATATACCGATTTGATCTTAAACCGTAAGATTCTTTGAATGTATTCAAGATACACAGGGTATTTATTATTCAAGCAGAATGTTTCAAGGTAAAACATTATGTTTAACTCCGGCTTTAAGCATTCCATAAAGTTCAATACATTGAACGCTTTAGTTAAAATTTGTTGCAAATAAATCATTAATCATTTTACAAAACGGTCTAGAGAGTTGAACGTACACCTGATTACCATTAATTGCTTGCAGTGGTCTTGACAATCCGTCAACACAGCCCGGAGATAATTATATATCTTTGCAATAAAGGTATTTGAAAAACTAATCGTCATCTCTAATAAAACTCTTGGCACATTCGATGTTATAAATATTTTATGACTGTTAGGCACTTAGAAATTTAGATTCTTACGTGTAGAAAGATGCACAGGAAAATTACAAAACTGTAGTTGTATTTAGTATGACTACAATGGTATGCTACGACTAGTTGCAGGGTAGTTTACATGTCGTTTCTCTCGAAACGATTCTTAATTACCTACTTTAGAATACCAGAACCAGAAATATTTACATTTTGGCTTACAAAATATTGTTTATTATTAAAATTATGCAAATTTCCTTAGCCACTATAAAAAAATACTGATTTTATATGCCAGTTCTCTGAAATCTTTTATTAGTGTATTCATATCTTTATGCATTTATCTTGAGCTCTTAATGAAGTGCCACCTAATTTTTAATTAGCGCAAGTCTGTTAGAACTTCAGGCCCAGGCTGAAACATATATCTTTAAGGCACTTTAAGTGTTGCCAACTTAATATGTGCCAGTGGGCCAAGAAGGAAGCACAGAAAAAAAGCTCTATCCAATTTTGATGTTCACTAGCTGTTTTTGCACTCCGCTTTTTCCTTATTTTTTGTTTATTTTGCTTTTTGGTTGTTGCTTTCCTTGAATAATTTATGCTCAGTTCTCTTGAAAGCGTCGAGAGGAGTTGCTTGGGCATCAGTCGTTGGCAATTTTTGGTCCACCACCAGTTGCCATTTACAGCTACGTATTTGTCTTTGTCTTCGTGTCCGTTTCGGTGTTCCTCTCCGGCTTCAAAACGCCCATTGACGAACGTGACTGTCTGTCTGTCGGTCTGTATGATTGTGTGTGTGTGCGTTTGTTTTTTTTTTTTTTTTGAAGAACAGAGTGCTAATTAATTAAATTTGTACGTGCATAGCGCGTGGGCTCACTTGGCTTGCTGGCCATGGGCTGATAGACCCTAGGCCAGCATCGACAACTTGTTTGGCCCAACTGAGCATATGAGCCAAAGACGCATTAACTGGCAACCGTGCATCATACTTAAATAAAAATAAAATCTTTGTATGTCTGTTACGAGAGCGTGTTAAGCCCTAACCTCTGTCAACAATATATATTTAGCCAAAAGACTTGAATCGCTAGCATCTTGGTCAAGTTGCAAAGTTATGTTTAGCATTCCTGAAGACTGAATTAATGATAAAGAGCTTAAATGCTACTTATTAGACCTAATGTGTTGGCCCCTATCAATTTACTAGTTAGCAACAACTGAGATTAATAAATTATTTACAGCAAGTTAAAATAAATTTGGTTATATAATTGAAGCCTACATATATTATTTTATGGTAAATGTAAGCATTTATTTATTGTTTTATTTTAATTGAAATCGTCTTCAACAATTATTTGCTTCGTACTATAGTAAGGTTTGATTTTAATTATACCCATGAAAATGGATGCCGGAAGCTATTGAATAATGCAATTATGTACAATCAGTTCTAGCAATACTTATAAATTATGTATCGACGTTAATTTCAATCATTTCGACCAATGCTAATTGCAAACAATGTTAGTCTAAGTTACAGACAATCGCAGCTTTAACGATACAAAATAAACGACAGCAACTGAAGATACAACGAGTTCACGGGTTCACAAAATTCATCGATACCAGCAAAACGTCAAAACAAGTCAAATAAACATAAATCATAATTATGACAAAGTGAGCACAATAACAAAATCAACAGAGAGTCAACATACTACCTTAATAAAGAACTATAACAGTAACAAAATGATAAACAACAGACGCTGTAACATTACAGCAAACCTGCTGTTAGCAGTCGGAGTTCTGCTGTTTCTGTTTTGCGAGAGCGACGCCAGTGGTCTAAGGAACGCATCTACAGGTGAGTTCTTGATTAATAAAAATCTCAAAAATATTATAAAACTTAAGAGCACTGACAATAGTTTTTAATTTACCTGAATTATGATATTAATTACAAAGTCACAATAGTTGGGGGCGCATAAATAGCAAACTGATACTAACAATTGTTGCTGCTAACCTTGGCCAACATTGATTTACCATAATGCTAGTTGGAAAAATGTAATATTAACAAAGCTTGGCTCCAACTTGACACTGTCATGCGAATTTGCGTAAGTACTAACAAGCTTACATATCGAATTAAGTGCTAACACTTAAATCATAATAATGGCCATAACGAGCCAATAAATGTGTTAATATAAGAAGTCAATAAAAACAATGCTTATGACCAAATGACCAAAAGCCGGTCAAACAATCAGCAGTGTTAACGGAATAGTAATAGTTAAAGTCGCACTTCTGTACATGATTTACTTATGAAAAAAACAGCTGTTAAAAAAAATATCTCTGCGAAGATAGATTTTGTTGCAGACAAACATCTAGTTTTGCAATTTGAAGTGAGTATTGGTTTTAGAATCCCTAAAATTAACCCTACGCGTATATATTAAAATGCATAATTTTTTAAAAATCTCACAGATAAGTTGGTCGATTGGTTAGGTTCTCATATGAAATAATACAATGCACCAAAAGCTATAAGGAAATGGGTAACACAGGTCCTTTGAGGACAGTTGCGAATAAGCTTGGTATGATTGGTGAAAATTAAATACGGGCCTTCCAAAAACTTGAAATTGCAAAGCTTTATGTTTGATTTTTGGCCTGGAAGAAAAGTAAATCGAAGTGTTATTTTTTTTTAAAAATGGTATACAATTTTTCTCTTGAAAACATTTAAAATATCAAATAGATCGCAAGAATGACTTGACAATCATATTTTAGCAAGGGGAATTGAATGTCCATATAATGAACTTCCATACAACGAACTTTTCTATACAACGATTTAATTTCGAGATAACTGCGTTTCGGTTATATTTTCAGTTTGTTTTGCTCTTTATATAACGAATTTCACCATAGAGAATATTTCTCTATTACTCTTGAACTATTGAACTCTCATACTTTTTCGATATCCCCATAACGTAGTTTTCCGATTATTGTTTCTTATAATGCACGAACGCATTCAAACCAGAAAGGAAGACAACAACAAACTTTAAATTTTATTTGCTTCATTTAGCAAAACTAAATGATTATTTTAGAAAACTCTACCTAAAAACACACTTTTTCATACATTTCTATGCATCGAACTTTCAATATAACGAATTATTTTTTGTCCCCTTGAAATTCGTTGCATGGAAGTTCTACTGTAGTTACCTAATAATAATTTGAAACACAATTTTACGGAGAATAGTAATGTATAGCGTACAACCCGACCAAAATTGTCTACCCAATAAGGTTTTTTTTTTTTTTTTCTTTTTAATTGAACAAAAATGGCATGCAGTTCTGATATATTGTTAAAATGAGTAAGAACCCAACCAGGCTGAAAATACAATTTCGTCCATACAACTCTTATCTTTCAATTACTTTTACCGAAAACTTGCTGTGTTCTTTTTTGTGAATGTAGAGCATTGAAAATAGGTTTGAGCCTGATAAAAATCAACATTCTTTTCGAGTTTTCAATATTGAGGAACGAATTTGTTCAACCTAAAAGTTGAATTCAGCTACGTAGCTCTAACGCTAATGGCTTTGCGCTGATTATGCATCAGTAAGTGACGGAAACACTTTTTTTTTTAAATCTAAGAACTTGCACCGCTATTTTACCCCTTTAAGGCTTTGCTTTGATCCAGCGCGTAACAATAGGGTGGCAGGGCTGGCAAAATGCCACGGGCCCCCGAACCAAGAGGGCCCCGGCCCAAGACGCCACGAGCAGAAAAATAATTTTTTACATTGTACCTGAGTAATTTATTTTATTTGAAAATTATATTTTAATGAGTTCTACTTAAATGCCGTTTATGTTCACTGTGCTGCTCATAATTTAAATCTAGAACTCAATGATGCAGTGAGAGAGTTCATTGATATGCAAAATTTGTTTTGAAACAGTTCAACAAATTTATAATATTTTTTGGGCATAGTATCAAAAGATGGAATTTTTGATCAAGTTTTATAACTAATAAAGAAAGCGAGTCTTCAACTTCAATAACATTAAAAACATTAAACCCTTCTAGATGGGCAGGACGTTATGATGCCGTTTTTGCTTTAAAAGTTCGGTTTGTTGAAGTCCAAAAAGCGCTAACGAAAATAATTCTGTTAAGTCGCAAATCAGATGAAAGAAATGAAGCTGTTTCACTCAAAAGGAAGATCAAAAACTACAATTTTATAATGTTATTGGTTTTCCATTGCAAGATCCTACTTACTATCGATGCAGCCTCTAAAGCCACCGATCTTTCAAATACCTTAAAACATTTGAAAATTTGTCTAGAATCTGAAAAATTTAAAAATGGAAGCAAATATTGTTGCAGAAAAATTGTCCATCACTCCTGAATTTTCTTAAACTCGTCAGAGGAAGATAAAACGCCATTTTGATGAGGTCTGCGAAGATGAGCGTGTCCAAGATCCGGAAAGTTTGTTCAAAGTGAACATATTTTATCGAGTATTGGACGTCATTATAAACCAACTGAAATAGCGTTTCCTTCCAATGAATGAAATTTTTTTCAAATTTCAGTGTTTTGCAGCTTTCCACCTTTAAAGTTTAAAATGACACTCATCTATTAAAAAAACTCCAGAATTTGTTGAGATATACATAAAAGACATATCTGAATCATTTGCCAGAGAAATTCTCAATTTTCGATTCACTTTCATAGACGAAATAGAAAATTCTTCGTTTATTAGAGGACCTTGCTGATTTATTAATAATAAAAATTATTTTATGTCCTGCAGCCTTTCTGAAGTTTGCACTGCATTAATTTTATTTCTTACAATTCCTGTGACAGCTAGTGCGGAACGATCATTTTCAAAACTAAAATTGAGAAAAAACCTATTGAAGAAACTCTATGAGACAAGAAAGGTTATGTAACTTGGCTATTCTATCCATCGAAAATTCAATGGCCAGATCTTTAAGCTTTCATGATGTTATAGAAACTTTGCGGAACAGAAAGCTCGTAAAAAAGATTTTCCTAAATAAATATCTTTCTTAATAATATTTAATAATATTTTTCTTAATAAATATCTTATTGAAATTAGATTGTTATTTTTATTTCGTTGTAAATGTATGCAGGTTTCCTCCCGATGTTGTTCTTTTAACGAAAAGCTAGCGAATAGATAATGAATGCATTGAGATATAATCTTTTATGGATGAATGTGAACTATACGCATTGGGCTAGCATGGGGACTACAGACCATTCCCTCTCGCCTAAGAGAGGAGACCTATGGCAATAAGTAGGACATATACAACGTGTAATTGAGTACGCTGAAAATCTCGAAGTTAACTAAAATTGAACTGAGTCCAACGCAATGATTTTTATGATTACTGGGCCCCATCAAAAGAATTTGCCACGGGCCCCAGATGGTAAAGTAAAGCCACATCTTTGATCCACCCCTAAATGCTCGAATCTATCACTCGTTAATCCATGTTGCAATATACAGTTTAAAATTTTTTTTTAGAATTTTTGTCTATTTGTCTGCATGTTTGGAATTAAGGACAGCATGGAATAAAGAGTAGTTTTCAGCAAAAGAATGTAGCTTCCATGTCATATAAAATGAAGTTTTGCTTAAATAATCAAAGAGTACCCAATATGAAACGCAAAACTTTTTTATTATTTTTAGTTATTACTTCATTCATTCTGCTTTATAATGCCTAGCACGTGCTTAATGTAAAAACCCTTTATAATTGCAATCAGCGAAATGCTTATCAGATTGTTATCATGCTGATCATAAACTTAATTTAATTCAAATTTAATTGCATTTGTGTCTGAATTTAGTAAACACGCCTCTAAATGCAAAGATAAACAAGTGGAAACGTTGCAGTCGGACGCAACCGACTGCGGTATACTCGTTACCAGTATTAGAACCGGTAAAAAGATGCCTGATTGCAAAGGGGTACGGATGCGGCAGGGGTGTACGCTGCCTTAAAGATTATCCGATGCAGATGGGGATGCCACCAGCTGTCTTCCTTCCAAATTTGGTGACTCTAGCTCAAAGTTTGTAAAAGGTGGGGAAAAGAGGGCTGAGGGCAGATTGGGTGGGCGAGGCTCCAAAACTTTGATGCAGTTTTTTGGGGGTTGCTAGCAGCTATCTATATCCAAATTTGGTAGTTCTAGCTGTAAGGATGTGCGAAATATGTGGATTTATCGGATTTGAGTTATAGAATTTATCGATTTGCCAGCTCCCCAGTTATCGTAGAACCCCAATATTGACACTGTAATTTACTTTCCCATAGATAAAGAGAATTGGAAAGTTTCAAGTCTCTAGCTTGAAGGGTGTGGAAAAAACTTGCAACCATACGGACGGACAGACAAACAGACGGACAGACACCATGACGGACATTGCACAAAACCAATATACTCTTTACCTTCGGTAACGAGTATAAAAATTGTGTGATACCGAAGGTAAAGATTATTACATTTATTGGTTTCATGCAATATCCGTTATGTTGTTTGTCGGTATGAACGCAACTTTTTTCGTCACCAATAAAGCTAACGATAGGCAATACTGTATATATTTGGTTCAGCGCCCTGGGAGGCAGGGAAATCGATAACAAGTCGCTAGAGTCACCAAAGTTGGTGGGAACTTAGATGGAAACTTCCCCCAAAGATCTTTATCAAAAGTAAGGATTGCACGCCCACCCTTGCCGACTCTTGCCACCCCTTCTTAAAAGGGGAGTGCGTATATCTTCCACAGTTTTTGATCTAGAGTCGCCAAATTTGGTCTGATGATAGCTGATGACATTTTTAAAAGACCAGCCTCCCCGCTTTTTAAAAATGGAAATGCCTATATATTTCACAGCTTTTGAATGGGATGATAGTGATGATGTGTGGGATGATAGATGGTGATGTCCTTTAAAGATATGCATCAAAATGTTTGCATTATTACAGTTATGTATATATTTAATACTAAACAAAAACTTACAGTTATATATTGGATACTAAACAAAAACAAATTGTGTTTTCATTGTGTGTTTAGCATGTATAATTTGCGTTTTTCATGTTTTCATGTGTACAAATTGTTTGCAAATCTTACACATTTCCCTCAAAAAAAAAAAAAAATAATAAAATAAAGCCAATCTTTGATTTACTCGTTACCGAAGGTAATAAATTCGATAACTCAAAACCGATAAATCCACATATTTCGCACACCCTTACAGCTAGAACTACCAATTTAAGTGAGCAGAAAGCTACTAGCAACCCCCAAAAACCAACTTCAAAAATTTTGGAGCCACGTCCACCCATTCTGCCCCCCTTTCCCCACCTTTTACAAACTTTGAGCTAGAGTCACCAAATTTGGAAGGAAGACAGCTGGTGGCTAATCATCTGCATCTGACATTCTTTGAGAGAGCGTATACCACTCCCGCATCCATACCCCTTTGCAATCAGGCCTCTTTTTACCGGTTTTAAAACTGGTAACGAGTATACCTCAGTCGGTTGCGTCCGACTGCAACGTTTCCACTTGTTTCTTTTATCATTAATATCATATGTTTTGTACAGAATATTTTTCAATTTATTTTTGTGACTTATTTGGTAAATATTGATTTAGATTCTCTTTGATAAAGTTTACTGTTTTAAAGCAAAGATTTTATTGGCACTGCGACCATCAGACCCAGGTCCTGCATGAAAGCATTCTTGAATTCGGTCAACAAAACTACAATTATTTGTTAACAAACCATAACAGCTGAAAAGTTTCCGTCCCTCTACTGTCTAGACTAGGGCACATCATGGTTGTAAAATAATGTTAATAAATAAGAGTATCTAAACCAGAGCTGTAAACCGGTCCGGAACCGAACCCTGAAGAACCGGTTACTGCGGGTTCTTTGGTATGTGGAACCGAACCCTGAACCGAACCCAAGCAATGTATTGGAACCGTGAGCCGAACCGGTTCCATTTTTGTCAACCGGTTCCAAATACAAAGTATGTACATGCATTTTGCATACAGGCTGTGCGCGCCCGGCATGAAGCCCGACGCTCGCCCACAATTTCGTGGAAAAAGGTTATGCATGTACATTTGTTACCAAATGTGACGATCTGTTTCAGCTTGTGCGTCAGCCTGTCGCCACAAAAAATAAACCCGGCACGCTGTACAGAACTGAGTTAAGGCCTATTTACTCTTGACTTAACTTAACTTAACTAAACGTAAGAGTCAGCTGACTCAATCTGCCTTATGGCTGTCAATGCTAGCGTTTACTCTCAACTTAACGTAACTTAACTTAATTCTGAACCATGATGAAATAAGTACTTATTCCATCATGTTCTGAACCTGCAGGTTGCAGATTCGTACGTTAAGTTCTTAAGTTGAACAGTGTTGATTAACATGAAAATCAAACAGCTGATCAAAAACTGTGATGCAAAACGTTTAACGCTCTTTACAAAATGTTTACAAAATCAAATATTCAAATGGATGAAGATAAACTTATTAATTTAATACAAAATCATGCTTTATTATATGATAAAAAGTCAAAAGACTTAAGAAATATAATTTAAAAAAAGAGAAGTTTGGGCTGCAATTGCCAAAGAACTTGGTTGCAACGTTGTATTCAAAATGCGCCAATGAGCGGTCAATATACTTTTCTGTGTTTAACACCACTGCTAACATAATTCTACAGCACTGACACACTGATTTCTTAAGTTAAGTTAAGTTGAGACACTAAGAAAAAATATTATATACATATATAAGAAAAAATATTATATATATTATTTTTTCTTAGTGGTTGAGAGTAAACACATACATTCCTTAAGTTAAGTTACGTTAAGTTACGTTAAGTTAAGTTAAGTTAAGTTAAGTCAAGAGTAAATAGGCCTTTAGCTATGAGTGCATACATTGAATGTATCACATACATACATATGAATGTACATATATTTATGCACACTTTTCCAATGCGTTTTGATCTTATACTTATGTATATGTTGTTGTTGTTTGCTCGCAGTCGATGCATAAGTCGGCATTAAGGCGCCACAAAATTGGTCATCTACTGCGGCGACACCAGCGACGACACCGTTCGCGTTGTTCTATTGGTTGAAAATTAAAAAGCAACGGCATTTAAAAAATGTGCAAAGCGTGTGTTCTTTTTATGGTTGCCAAAAATCGTAAAATTTACTTGTTTTGTGTATCATTTGTATGGCTCAAATTTATATCAGACAAGTGGAAACGTTGCAGTCGGACGCAACCGACTGCGGCATACTCGATACCAGTATTAAAACCGGTAATAAGAGGCCTGATTGCAGTGGGGTACGGATGCGGCAGGGGTGTACGCTGCCTTAAAGATTTTCCGATGCAGGTGGGGATGCCACAAGCTATCTTCCTTACAAATTTGGTGACTCTAGCTAAAAGTTTGTAAAAGGTGGGGAAAGGGGGGCTGGGGGCGGTATGGGTAGTTGTGGCATCAACATTTTTGATGCAGATCTTTGTGAAATGTCAATTGCTATCTTCATACCAAATTTGGTGACTCTAGCTCAAAGTTTGTAAACGGTGGGAAAGGGGGGCTGGGGGTGGTATAGGTGGTAGTGGCATCCAAATTTTTGATGCAGATCTTTGTGGAATGTCAATTGCTATCTTCATACCAAATTTGGTGACTCTGGCTCAAAGTTTGTAAAAAGTGGGGAGAGGGGGGCTGGAGGCGGTATGGGTGGGCGTGGCATCCAAATTTGTGATGCAGATCATTGTGGAATGTCAGTTTCTATCTTCATACCAAATTTGGTGACTCTAGCTCAAAGTTTTTAAATGGTGGGGAAAGGGGGGCGGAATGGGTGGGCTTGGCTCCAAAACTTTTGGGGGTCGTTACCAGCTATCTTCCCACCAAATTTGGAGTCTCTAGCTCCACAGCTCTGGAAGATACACGCATTCCCGTTTTTGACGAAGCGTTGGGGTGGATGGGGGCGGCTAGGGCAGTATCGGTGGGCGTGGCATCCAAACTTTTGATGCAGTTTTTGGGGGGTCATCATCACCTATCTTGGCACCAAATTTGGTGGCTATAGCTAAAAAACTGTGGAAGATATTGGCTTTTTTGACTTTAAAATGCGGGGGGTTTGGGGCGGAATGGGGGGGCGTGGCTCCAAAATTTTTGATGCAGTTTTTTGGGGGTTGCTAGTAGCTATCTTCTTACCAAATTTGGTAGTTCTAGCTGAAAGGATGTGCGAAATATGTGGATTTATCGGTTTTGAGTTATCGAATTTATCGATTTGCCAGCCCCCCAGTTATCGTAGAACCCCCATCTTGACACTTTAATTTACTATCCCATAGATAAAGAGAATTGGAAAGTTTCAAGTCTCTAGCTTGAAGGGTGTGGAAAAAACTTGCAACCATACGGACGGACAGACGGACAGACACCATGACGGACATTGCACAAAACCAATATACTCTTTACCTTCGGTATCGAGTATAAAAAACGTCAAACGTCATTCGAAAGACACCCGTGACGTTGTAACGAAACGGCATGCGCAAGTCGCGATCTGTTTTGTATTATTTTTGGCATTAGAGAATCTAACGTTGTTTGACAATGACTTCAATACAAGAGTTTTTTGAGTATAACGCTCAGACCAAAGTAAGCCAGTGTAAAAACTGTAGCGTTCAATTAATTGGCCGACATGCCACATGACGAACCTGGGTTTGGAACCGAAACCGAGGTTCCAAAATATTCAGAACCCGGTTTTGGAACCTCTGCGAATTTTCAACCAACCGAACCCTTGCCGTTTTTTCAGGGGTTTGCAGCTCTGATCTAAACTCCTTTACAAGGCAATAAGTAATCTCAGGTTATATGAGGCATATGGTATATCAATTCTAAATTGGCATATTACCGTCTACACGGTGAAAACTTAAATCTAATGGATTTTAAAAACCAAGATACATTTTTAAGGTTATGATAAACGAATATCAAAGATTTTAAATCGATTATCGAATATAAGATACAAAATTTCAGCTACAAATAATTTGTACTATAAATTGTTTAAAAACATTGTTTGGGTTCAAGCACCTTAGTAAGTCAATTAGTTACTAATATGAAAACATGAGAACGATTCAAAATGCACATTTATGTAAATATGTAGTATACCTAATATATAAGTACTTAAATCATTGAGCTAAAAGTTATGCCGTTGCATGCAAAAAAAATTGACGCAAGCAACGAAATGTACACTGCTACTTTGCTTTTTCATTTACCTTTGTGTCTCATCTTGTGTACACAGTTTTATTATACATTTATTAGCATCTGTTGATCAAATAAATAATACTTAACAAGAAAAAATGCTGAGCTCGAATTTCTCGTACCCTGTACCCAGACTTATCTGATTACAAAGCGTAAATTTTAACGCAATAGCTTAAAAATTGATTTGTTATTACCATACGAAAAAAAAACAAACGAATAAAATTTTTTTTTCAATTTGAATATTTTAATAACTGAAATGCTATATCCCAATTGAATTTATGTAGGGTAAAAATGTGTATGAGAAACTTTTCGGTTGGCTAGACAAAAGGCTTTAGGACGTCACGCTATCTTGTTCTTTTTATTTAATTACCAAACGATTGGAATGAATATAACCGACTGCTTGATACACTTACAAAAATATTTAGTTTCCCATTACGTGGTCTTCAATTTGTTTGAATCTTAAAATGTGTATGCAATAATATAATTTGTAATACCAAGAGTGTACAATTTGTACTCAATATTAAATTAAATAAATAAATCTCAATAACTAAAATTTAAATATATTTAAAAAAAGTAATAAGAGATACGGAAAATGCTAATTACGGTTCGCACGCTTTTTAATAAATGAATAAGTCATGAGAAATTCATATATTTTAATACCCTTGCATAAATTCCTTTCAATTGCAGGTATCACATACTGCGAGTACTTTGAGCGTAATATTACTCACCAGAAGGAGCAAGGCTCGGTTTGGTTTGATCCTCAGGACACTTGTTTGGTTTACACGTGTGCCGCAGGTGATGGTATCGAGCCACAGGCACACATCGTTGTCACCCAGATTGACTGCCATGAGTTCTACTGCGATGTGGTTAGTATTAAAATACAGGTGTTATTATTGCTGTTGACAGAAAGGCGAGAAACTGAATTAATATGTTAAAAATAGTTTGCATACTATACTGCCAGAGTTCCATTTAACGAATCTCAGGGGGAAGAAAACTTCGTTATACAGAAAACTCGTAGTATGTAATGTGTTTTGGTTGGGTTCTGGAAATGAATTCGTTATATAAAACAAACTTCGAGATACGGAAGGTCGACTGTTGAGAAATTGAACTACTACTAATCGATAAATTCGATAGCTCAATCGATAAATCTTTATATTTCCCATATCATTACAGCTTAAGTTATCAAACTTAGTAAGGAGACAGCTACTGGCGTTCCCCAAAAAACTGCATTAGGAATTTTGGAGCCACTCATCCCAATCGGTCCCCAATAAAGATCTGTATCAGCCAATCAGCATACACCCCTGCTTAATCTGTACCCCTTTGCAGTCAGGCCACTTTGTTCCCGTTTTTATACATTTGTTTTTGTCCGACTGCAACCTTTCCACTTGTTTTTATTGCCAATTTTCTGTCAGTGGAGAAAGTTTGGGTTATCCTAAAATGTGTATGCTGAATATGATTTATTATTATTGAAAAAAAAAAATGCTTTTTGCATTTTTATGTTTGAATGTTTCGAGATAAGGCTATTCGGACCTATATTCAGCACTTTCTTTAGGAAAGTATAGTCGGTTTCCTAGTTGAGAAAAAAAAGATTTGAAATTACGGCATGTGCAATTATAAGATAATTAGTGATGGTCCGAATGATTTTAGTTCTAAATTCAAAGCGCAATGCGAAATTAGTTTGAGTAAAAACGAATGAATAAATGAAGAATTAAGCAGTGACGAATTCAAATTAACTTGAATTGCTGAGCGAAAGTGTTTTGTAGCGGTTCTAGGGAAGGGGAAGCGAGCGCTTAAGGACAAGGCATAAGTTATTTTAATTAATATGCCTTCTTCAGGTTTGCCAGAGCTGCCACCTTTAGTACAGTCTAGCTAAAATTTATGTGCACTTGGTCTCAATAAGAAAAATTAACACAACATTGCGTTATTCTTGCAGGGCACAGAGCGGCGAAAAACTGCCAACAGCTGCTGTGGGGAGTGTGTGAGAACTCATTGTCAGCACAACAACACGTTGTTTGCGGTGGGAGAGTCCTGGCACAATGATGCCGACTGCACGCTCCTCGAATGCGTTCGACGGGAGAATGATGGCGAGATTGTCATAAATAGCTATAAGCGCAGCTGTCCGCCAATTGATCCCAGCTGCCAGCCCGAGCGAATATTTCGCAACAGTTGTTGTTTCGTCTGTCGACCGTTGGCAATGCCACGCATCGAAGAGCTGGACGATGGAGAAATGTCACAGGACATCTGGACAGCCGAGTGGTACCGACAGCATCCCTGCGTGCGCGATTGTCAAGTGGATGCGAAACCCATGACTTGTCATTATAGATTCGTTGTCGAATGGTATCAGACCTTCTCGAAGGCCTGCTTCGATTGTCCGCTCAATTTGACGGACTGTTCGCGACCGCATTGCGTCATGGGTGATGGACTGCAGCGGAGCATAACCGTTGTGAATCGTATGATGCCCGGTCCTTCAATAGAGGTGTGCGAGGGAGATCAAATTATAGTCGATGTTAAGAATAATCTGTTGGGTGAGAGTACGACGATACACTGGCATGGATTGCACCAAAAGAAGACACCCTATATGGATGGAGTGCCCCATATAACACAATGCCCCATTTCTCCGCATGCCATTTTCCGCTACAACTTTACGGCGGATAATTCAGGCACACATTTCTGGCACTCGCACACCGGCATGCAGCGAGGCGATGGCGTCTTTGGCTCATTGATAATACGTCAACCGAGGAGCTCGGATCCGCATGGTGGCCTCTACGATTTTGATCTTAGTGAGCATGTACTGGTTGTGCAGGATTGGATACACGAGCCGGGATCAAGCATCTTTGCCTTCCATCATCATTCACGCGGAGACAATAAGCCGCACAATATTCTTATCAACGGGCGTGGTCGCTACTACAATCGCATTTGGGCGGACATGAAGAGACAGCATCGGATAGCAGCGGAAAAATCACTTACAGATGCAATACAGCCGCTGAAACTTAACGTTACAACAAGCTTTAATTATATGGAGCGGAATTTACCCAATTCTCGTTTAGCTGTAGAGCCCATTATAAACGACTCCAAAAATCAAGGTGAGTATTTCTTAAGAATTTTTTTAAGAAACCCCTACTAATATATTTAAGGTGTATAAAAACTAGCAAATGAAGAATAGACTTCATATTGATGGAGTAACAGGCGATCAGCACGCAAACAAGGGTCTGCGCACTACAATATCGCTGGATGCTCTCGCTACGAGAGAACATGCCGTAACAATTCTCAAAAAATAAAAAAAAAAAAAAAAAGAAAAAAAAAAAAAATTTTTTTTTTTTTTTTTTTTTTTTTTTTTTTTTTTTTTTAGAAAAAAAAAAAAAAAAAATGGGTTTATTTTTTTTTAATTTTTCAATCACGACTCGCCAGACCAGCAAAAATAACCTAAAAATGCGCTCTCTGAGAGAGGTCCAACCATATGTTGGACTATCGCAAGTTGAAAACTCTATTTGTAGAGGTAAATTTTGCTTTTTATACTCGTTACCGAAGGTAAAGAGTATATTGGGTTTGTGCAATGTCCGTCATGGTGTCGGTCCGTCTGTCCGTTTGTCCGGCTGTATGTTCGCAACTTTTTTTCACACCTTTCAAGCTAGAGACTTGAAAATTTCCAATTCGCTTTTTCTATGGGATAGTAAATAAAAGATTGGGGTTCTACGATAGCTGGGGGGCTGGCAAACCGATAAATTCGATAACTCAAAACCGATAAATCGACACTCTTGCAGCTAGAACTACCAATTTTAGTGAGCAGAAAGCTACTAGCAACCCCCAAAAATCAATTTCAAAAATTTTGGAGCCACGCCCAGCCGTTCCGCCCCCAGCCCCCCGCATTTTAAAGTCAAAAAAGCCTATATCTCACACAGTTTTTGAACTAGAGCCACCAAATTTGGTGCCAAGATAGGTGTTGATGACCCCAAAAAAGCTGCAAAAAGCTTTGTATGCCACGCCCACCAATACTGCCCTAGCGGCCCCCATCCGCCCCAACGCTGAGTCAAAAATGGGAATTCGTGTATCTTTCAAAGTTGTGGAGTTAGAGCCACCAAATATGGTAGGAAGATAGCTGGTGGCATCCCCATCTGCATAGGAGCATCTTTAAGGCAGCGTACACCCCTGCCGCATCCGTACCCCTTTGCAATCAGGCCTCTTTTTACCGGTTTTAAAACTGTTAACGAGTATACCGCAGTCGGTTGCGTCCGACTGCAACGTTTCCACTTGTTTAATATAACTTTATTTGGCTGTTGTCTGGGGTCAGCTTTCTCTTTAACCCCTCTTTATTACGTTTAAAAAATTTTTAACCATGCTCATATATCCAAGGATATAATAGTTCAGCGAGTGTGGCTTAAGCGCCAAATAACTCCCCTTTTATGATAACTTTTTATAAATCCACACTGCTCGGGTGTGCATTATCCCAATTAGTGAGGGTTGGACCTACCAGCGAAAAACACAGCCACACCTAGAAACTCCCACAAGGGGGCCAACCTCATTGAGCTGCCTTAGAGGGCATACTTAACGCGTGGTACCAACTAAATTATCAAGGGTTGTGTTACAAACATACCATTTAAAGCCGGTGCTGGTACCCATGACCTTGTTTTGGAGTCGTTGAACTTTTTGCCTACTTGATGAAAAGGCATTACCCCCAAGTTACTGTTTTGGGACAAAGACGTTGTGCAACAGGTCTAAGGAGCTTTCCTTCTTAATATACAGCATACGCAGTTTGACAAGTGTAGAAGGCACACTCGTATGCAATTTTAAAAACTTTTCTATATTTATTAATCTGAAACGATTTTAACCAACTTACTTTGTATGTATTTGACTACAACTCTTATAACCAAACTTCCTAAAACTTGCGTTGTAGCGAAAACCCGTTACATATAATGGGTTTTTGATTGAATCGTATTTGAGGGATCTCAAAATTATTTATTTTAATGACGATAGAAATGTTCGTTACACGGATGCTCGGTATATAGAAGTTCGAATGCATACTCGTGGTACATATTTGCTTATAAATCAATAAAATAAAACATTTTATTTTTTAAAAGTAAGTTATATTTTTTTATTCGTTTCATTTATTGCACAATTCAGCTGCTGAAAAAGAGCAAACGCTACCCAATCTGGTAAAATTACTCGATAGTAAAGATCGACTGGGATCGATGCTAAGAAACCATAGCGGATCATTGCCCGATTCAAATGCAGCCCATTCCCGTCAACGTCGTGGAAATTTGGAAAAGATACCACTAGAGCAGATTCCACATCAGGTCTATCATGTGCGGAGAGGATTTCGTTATCGCTTCCGCATCATCAATGCCGAGTATCTTAATTGTCCGATTGTGGTGTCTGTAGACAATCATACGCTGACAGCCATCAACTCGGATGGCTACGATACTGAGGCCATGGAAGTGGGCTCTATTGTAACGTATGCCGGAGAACGTTTCGACTTTGTCCTAAATGCCAACAAGGAGGTGGATAACTACTGGCTGCGCCTCAAGGGTCTAATGGATTGCAGCGAAAGATTCACCTCCGCTTTTCAGGTAGCCATATTACGCTACGAAGGTGCACCAGATATTGAGCCGAGCTCGGAACTGGGCTATGCCCATAATGCCAGCGGGATTGAGCTAAACGTAATGAACCGCGGTCCCGGGTATGCGGACACGAAAACCGTGGCGGAGATGAGGGCTCTACCAATTTACGATAAGGTCCCTGGCATTGATGATGACACCTTGAAGGCGGAGGCGGATTACAAATTTTTCGTGTACTACGATTTCTATCGTAAGGACAATCCCGAATTCCATCACAGCGATTACTATGGCATCGACGCAAACTTCACGCAAGAAAATATCCTCTACACGCCCCAACTAAATCACATTTCTCTAAAGTACCCCTCGGTGGCACTGCTGCCCCAACGACATGAACTGTCTGATGAACTCTTCTGCAATGAGACATCACTTGCCCAGCAGGGCATAGACTGTCGGAAACAGTTTTGCAAGTGCCATCATGTGCTCCAGGTGCCACGCAATGCAGTCGTTGAGCTGATCATTGTTGACGAAGGATTCACTTTCTATGCCAACCATCCTTTCCACTTACACGGCAATGCGTTTCGTGTCGTTGGACTCGAGCGCCTTGGTGAAAATGTCACCATAGAAATGGTAAGTGTATTGTTATTCATTGAACTCATTGATAATAATAAATAAAAACAAGTGGAAACGTTGCAGTCGGACGCAACCGACTGCGGTATACTCGTTACCAGTATTAAAACTGGTAAAGTAGGCCTGATTGCAAAGGGTACGGATGCGGCAGGGGTGTACGCTGCCTTAAAGATTCTCCTATGCAGATGGGGATGCCACCAGCTGTCTTTCTTCCCAATTCGGTGGATCTAGCTCAAAGTTTGTAAAATGTTTGGGAAAGGGGGCTGGGGGCGGTATGGGTGGGTGTGGCATAAAAATTTTTGCTGCAGGTCTTTGTGGAATGTCAATTGCTATCTGCATACCAAATTTAATGACTCTAGCTCAAAGTTTGTAAAAGTGTGGAAAAGGGGGCTGGGGCGGTGTGTGGGATGTCAATTGCTACCTTCATACTAATTTGGTAACTCTAGCTCTAAGTTTGTAAAAAGTAGAGAAAAGGGGGTGGAATGGGTGGGCGTGGCTCTAAACTTTGATGCAGATTTTTGGGGGTCGTTGCCAGCTATCTTCCCACTAAATTTGTTGGCTCTAGCTCCACAACTCTTGAAGATACACGCATTCCCGTTTTTGACGAAGCGTTGGGGCGGATGGGGCGGCTAGGGCATTATGGGTGGGCGTAGTATCCAAACTTTTGATGCAGTTTTTGGGGTGTCATCAACACATATCTTGGCACCAAATTTGGTGGCTATAGCTCAAAAACTGTGGGAGATATAGATTTTTTTTACTTTAAATTTCGGGGGGCTGGGGGCGGAATGGGTGGGCGATGCTTCAAAATTTTTGATGCAGTTTTTTGGGGGTTGCTAGTAGCTATCTTCTTACCAAATTTGGTACTTCTAGCTGTAAGGATGTGCGAAATATGTGGATTTATCGGTTTTTGGTTATCGAATTTATCGATTTGCCAGCCCCCCAGTTATCGTAGAACCCCCATCTTGACACTTTAATTTACTATCCCATAGATAAAGAGAATTGGAAAGTTTCAAGTCTCTAGCTTGAAGGGTGTGGAAAAAACTTTCAACCATACGGACGGACAGAGGGACAGACGGACAGACAGACAGACGGACAGACACCATGACGGAAATTGCACAAAACCAAAATACTCTTTACCTTCGGTAACGAGCATAAAAAAACTTGTTTTGCCTTACTACAGCAACTTATATTGCGAATTTGTAGATATTTTAAAATCAAATGATCTATATTACTAAAACAAATAAATCAAATCGACAATTATCAACCTAGATCAGCATAAAATTATCATTATAATGATTATTTATTTAGCAAAATGGTTACAAGAAGAATAGAAAGTATTAATTTCCATAACCGATTTCCATGCAAGCAAATATAATATAATTTTATGATTGCTTATCAAATTTATTCCAAGCATTTTAAAATTTATATTGCAGGTTAAGCAGCTGGATCAATTTAAGTTGCTTAAGCGCAATTTGGTAAATCCTCCTGTCAAGGACACTGTCACAGTGCCCGATGGTGGCTATACGATCATACGCTTTGAGGCCTACAATCCAGGCTACTGGCTCTTCCACTGTCACATCGAATTCCATGCCGAAATCGGTATGGCCCTGGTGTTCAAAGTGGGTGACGATGATGAGATGATGCCGGTGCCGCGTAACTTTCCCACCTGCGGCGACTATGTGCCCGATCCTCGAACGGATGATGAACAAACGTCAAACGACTACAAACCCTCGAACACAACCGGCCCACCACCACCCTCAGCGGACACATCCGCCAGAATGCGTGCAACGCATTTCTCATTAATATGCATCTTGCTCGGCCTTATTCAGTTGACAAACCGTCTCTGAGTGCAAGTGGAAAAACTTAATGCTATCATGACAACGAATTTTTAGTCATAGGTTCATGATTTTGTAATTGCCACTGTAAAATCTTATTTAACATGATTTTTTAATATTGCAACAATTGATTAGCATCCAGCAGTTAAAACAATTAATTTCAAGTGTCAAATTTTCACACTTTTAACGTAAATATTTAATTGCAATGCGATTTCCAAATGCTTTGCTCTCTCTCCGTCATGAGCATTCTAAGCATGTCTTATTATTATATTTATATTCCGTGTGTCTTCCAACCCAGTTATGGCATAATTCGAAGCTAGTAAATAACTTATACATGGGTCAGTTAATAGTATATAGGTAGTTCAAGTCATGATTTTCTGTGGCTTTAAATTTATCTAGTTTTATTATAACATAAACATCTGTGATTGCATAAATCATTTTCATGTCAAGCACATGTAAATAATTAAATATAAATAACTTATAAGATAAAAAATACATGCAAAACATTTTTTCTATACATCCTATGAAATAAAAATACCCCAAAAATAAACATATGCAAGCAACTTACTAAAGCTTTGCACACTTAAATTAAATGCAATATCTGTAATTTTTTTCGTTCTAAAGTACAATACATAAGGCTAGCAAAAAATATCTAAGCTTGTTTTTTTTTTTTATTACTCTGAAAAATCAAACTAATTTTATTACTTGCTTACATAAAAGTATCAAACGCTTATTCCGGTATAGTCACCTCACCTTATGATGTCTACTTACACCTTAATTGTTCTCGGCCCGCTTTGTATGTCCCGCTTCATATCATTCTGTTAGTTGTTCAAACACATCGTTCTGATCAAAGATTTGTGACAATTGCAAATAAACTTTTTTGTAACGGTCTATTTTTCATTTCGAAAAAAACATTGAAAAATTTTTTTTAAAATTTCTCTCGTTGAAGGCACCCAAATGCAGCAATGAGCTATTGACAAGGACGTGTGATGTCGTCGATTTATATACGTCAGTAGAAATCACGCGTTAGCGGTTAGTTCGTTTGGTTCAATTGGCTCTTAAGAGGCTGCAATAAGCAAAGATCAAAAAACAGACAACAAAGTACGCTAGTTAAACAATTATTAATTAGGCAATTTGTGGCCCATTGAAATGAACTTATCCTATAAAATATTTTATTTTATTTTATTTATATTAATCCGATTTTTGATATTTAACGAAATAATAATGAGAAAATACACAGAAACCTTTTTGATCAATTATATACGTTTTTCGTCTGACGTTTTCGAATAGTGGTTGTATACTATATGACATCGATGAATCGCTGTATTTCGCAACTGGAAAGCTATAATTAATAGCTGTTCAAGCTGCGCATAGAAGACTTAAAATACCGATAGGAACGCAGCTTAATATATATTGAAATATTATATGTAAATGTATATTTAACTAAATAAGTCTTAGACCCTTAGATTCGGTTATACATTGTTGTGATAAGCAGTTCCTGAAAAGCCAACGAACCGGAGAGTAGGCTTATCTGAAGACACCTAGTCTAATACAGATGATATGTATATGTCATTCAATCAACAATATGTATGACCCATGACGACCTATGACTGCGATCGTGATAATTAGCGAATGAAAAATGCATATAAAAAGACTGTCCTCTTGTGGTATCAAATCAGTACTAACTAAGAAGTAGCAAAAATGTACGATTGGACGGGCAAGAATGTTGTGTACGTGGGTGGATTTACCGGGATCGGATTCCACTTGCTGCATCAGCTGATGCAGCATAAAAAGTTGAAAATGGTAGGCATAATGCATCGCATGGAAAATGTGGAGATGATGCAGAAGCTGCAGGCGGATAACTCCAGTGTAAAGTTGGTCTTCATGCAAGTTAATCTGATGGAAAAGTTATCCATTGATCAAACTATTATGAAAATGGGTCAGCTAATGGGCAACATTGATATGCTAATCAACTGTGAGGATGTGCTGCTTGACAAGGATGTGGAGACAACAGTTGGCATTAATTTGGTAGGCTCAACATAAAGAATATCAATTGGCAATTATATTCATATTTAAAATTAACAGACTGGCCTGATGCACATGACATTGAAAGCGATGGCTTACATGGACAAAACCCAAATGGGCTTGGGCGGCATGGTAGTGAATATGTCGTCCGTCTATGGACTGGAACCGGCGCCAGCGTTTGCTGTCTACGCGGCGGCCAAGCATGGCGTCATTGGCTTTACCCGCTCGATGGCTAACAAGCATATCTATGAGAAGAGCGGCGTTATGTTTATGGCCATGTGCCCAGGACTCACAAACACTGAGATGATGATGAACCTCCGGGACAATGTCACCTGGACTCACTCCGAACAGCTGGTGGAGGCCATCGAGAGTGCCAAGCGACAAATGCCCGAAGAGGCGGCTTACCAAATAATCAAAGCCATCGAGATGATGAAAAACGGCAGCATGTGGATTGTCGATATGGGAAAACTCAAGGAAGTTCATCCCCAGACCCATTGGCAAATGTAAAACAATGGATAAAACAAACAAAAATGTCACTCATACTTAATACAACTTTTACTTGGTTTTTACAAATACAAAACTTTCACCTTAAGTTGATTATTAGTATCCTAAAAGTGCAAAGCTTGTTTACATTAAATCTAGCAAAATTCTTTTTTTTGGGAGTATATAGTGTGTTGGATCAAGAACTCCAATATTTTTATAACAACACAATCGTCTTAGACTATAGACGTTGTTGTTGGTCTGGTGGCTTAGGTTGACTTCGGAGCGTCTTCTGGCTACTGAATCAGGTTCTTAAATGTCCCGCGCTTAAGTCTTCTGCTTACACTTCTCCTTGCAAGCTCACTAGCCAGCCGGCCACGGTGTTGCAGCAAACGTGCGTTATATCTGATGAAATATGCTTCGACCTGCTTATCTATGGTGTTCATTCCAACTAGAGGTGGGCACGGGCCGGGCTTTTATCGGGTACCCGTGGGTACGGGCTGAAAAATCATATTTCGGGTTGGGTGGTTGGACAATCTTGAAGACTCGCAAACTGAAAACTCTTCGCCAAACACGAGTCACGAGTTTCAAGAGTTTTTTTTACACGCATCAATCAAAATAACTAAAACTTGACAAAAATGCCATTGATTTAGAAATTTAAAAATATTATGCCACAACTTCTCATTCAAACTTGCCAATTCTAGAATTTTGGAAACAAGCAACTGACCTCAAAATATTGCAAGTTGTGGCTAAAAATATATTATGCATTCCTGTTAGCTCTGCGACAAGCGAGCGAGTTTTTTCTTCATCTGGTTAAATTCTCAATGAAAGACGCACAAGGCTTTCAAGGGCGAATTGGGACAAGCTTGTTTTTTTGTACAAAAATATTTAATTTTATTTAATAAAAATAAAAATTATGTTTATACTCGATACCGAAGGTAAAGAGTATATTGGGTTTGTGCAATGTCCGTCATGGTGTCCGTCCGTCCGTCCGTCCGTCCGTCCGTCTGTATGTTCGCAACTTTTTTCCACACCCTTCAAGCTAGAGACTTGAAACTTTCCAATTCTCTTTATCTATGGGATAGTAAATTAAAGTGTCAAGATGGAGGTTCTACGATAACTGGGGGGCTGGCAAATCGATAAATTCGATAACTCAAAACCGATAAATCCACATATTTCGCACATCCTTACAGCTAGAAGTACCAAATTTGGTAAAAAGATAGCTACTAGCAACCCCCAAAAAACTGCATCAAAAATTTTGGAGCCACGCCCACCCATTACGCCCCCAGCCCCCCGCATTTTGAAATCAGAAATGGTTATATCTCCCACAGTTTTTGAGCTAGAGCCACCAAATTTGGTGCCAAGATAAGTGATGATGACCCCCTAAAAACTGCATCAAAAGTTTGGATGCCACGCTCACCAATACTGCCCTAGCCGCCCCCATCCACCCCAACGCTTCGTCAAAAACGGCAATGCGTGTATCTTCCAGAGTTGTGGAGCTAGAGACTCCAAATTTGGTGGGAAGATAGCTGGCAACGACCCCCAAAAGTTTTGGAGCCAAGCCCACCCATTCCGCCCCCCTTTCCCCACCATTTAAAAACTTTGAGCTAGAGTCACCAAATTTGGTATGAAGATAGCAATTGACATTTCACAAAGATCTGCATCAAAAATTGGGATGCCACGCCCACCCATACCGCCCCAGCCCCCCTTTCCCCACCGTTTACAAACTTTGAGCTAGAGTCACCAAATTTGGTATGAAGATAGCAATTGACATTTCACAAAGATCTGCATCAAAAATTGGGATGCCACGCCCACCCATACCGCCCCCAGCCCCCCTTTCCCCACTTTTTACAAACTTCGAGCTAGAGTTATAAAATTTGGTATGAAGATAGCAATTGACATTTCACAAAGATCTGCATCAAAAATTGGGATGCCACGCCCACCCATACCGCCCCCAGCCCCCCTTTCCCCAATATTTACAAATTTCCAGCTAGAGTCACCAAATTTGGTATGGAGATAGCAATTGACATTGCACAAAGATCTGCATCAAAAATTTGGATGCCACGCCCACCCATACCGCCTTTTTCCCACATTTTACAAGCTTTGAGCTAGAGTCACCACCCACCCATTCCGCCCCCCTTTCCCCACCTTTTACAAACTTCTAGCTAGAGTCACCAAATTTGGTATGAAGATATTCGGTGGCATCCCCATCTGCATCGGAGAATCTTTAAGGCAGCGTAAACCCCTGCCGCATCCGTACCCCTTTGCAATCAGGCCTCTTTTTACCGGTTTTAATTCTGGTATCGAGTATGCCGCAGTCGGTTGCGTCCGACTGCAACGTTTCCACTTGTTTTTTTTTTGGGAATATATAGTGTGTTGGATCAAGAACTCCAATATTTTTATAACAACACAATCATCTTAGACTATAGACGTTGTTGTTGGTCTGGTGGCTTAGGTTGACTTCGGAGCGTCTTCTGGCTACTGAATCAGGTTCTTAAATGTCCCGCGCTTAAGTCTTCTGCTTAGACTTCTCCTTGCAAGCTCACTAGCCAACCGGCTACGGTGTTGCCCATTTAAAGCGCAGCGACAATGCGCTGTTAGCGTTAATCATCCAGTCGGGCAAGCCGGAAGATGACCCAGAGCTATATAGATCGATCTCTCTTGCCTTCTTTATCAAAAGTATGGGAGGGGCTTATTGTTGCTCGGCTTGTAAGGCTTATGGCCAATGTGGCCATTCTTCCTGACCACCAATTTGGGTTCAGGAGAGGATATGGTGCAATTGAACAGGTTCACAGGGTGGTTAACCACATACTCAAGGCGTCCGACAACTATTGCTACGGTTTTGTGTCAATGAGCAGCAGGTTTTCGACCGCGTCTGGATAAGAGGACTGCTCCAAAAAAGAAAAACGCGCCTTCCTGCTCCCTTCTTTAGCCTAATGCAGTCCTAACTAACGGAACTCAAATTCGAAGTCAAGGTGAAGGCAGCGCTCTCTTCTACGCGTGAAATGAGGGCGAGCGCACCCAAAGGCAGCGTACTTTGCCCCTTTTTTATAATCTGGACACGACGGATATACCCACTCCCAATGACCTTGAGGACCTCACTGCAACGGGTAAATTACTCATTGCCACATTTGCACCCGACGTGTATTCCTCTCTGCCCCATGCGATAATGATGCACAGGAGTATATCCATCTGCCTGAGAGCTGGGCTCGCAGGTGAAGCATCAAGCTCACCGCCTCGAAGAGCCATGCAGTCACCTTTACGCTGAGACGAAGAGAAGCACCACCAGGCTGGCTTGATGGCAATCCCCTGGACAGGAGACTCTGTTTCCGTGAACACATTAAGCTCTGTCGGTTCTGTCGGCTGGCCAAGGTTAACTGGATGATTATCTCTAATAGTGCAAACGGGTGGTGTATAGCACTTTGGTTGCTCTGACTTGGGGATATGGTATTCAGATTTGGGGCATTGCGTGTCGGACAAGTCCACGACGTATCAAGACATCCCAGAATTTGGCCTTGCGTCAAGTAACTGGAGCTGGATGGTACGTACAAAATTCAACCTTGCACAATGACGTTGGAATTAGAGATGGGCATGGGTCTAATATTTCGTGCCCGACCCGACCCAGCCCATGGGCCACAGCGCCAATCTTTACCCGCACCCGATGGCAAAAAAAATATCATACCCGAACCCAACCCGCCCGCCCGAAAAATTTAGAACTTAAAACAAGTGGAAACGTTGCAGTCGGACGCAACCGACTGCGGTATACTCGATACCAGTATTAAAACCGGTAAAAAGAGGCCTCATACCAAAGGGGTACGGATGAGGCAGGGGTGTACGCTGCCTTAAAGATTCTCCGATGCAGATGGGGATGCCACCAGCTGTCTTCGTTGCAAATTTGGTGACTCTAGCTCAAAGCTTGTAAAATGTGGGAAAAAGGCGGTATGGGTGGGCGTGGCATCCAAATTTTTGATGCAGATCTTTGTGAAATGTCAATTGCTATCTTCATACCAAATTTTATAACTCTAGCTCGAAGTTTGTAAAAAGTGGGGAAAGGGGGGCTGGGGGCGGTATGGGTGGGCGTGGCATCCCAATTTTTGATGCAGATCTTTGTGAAATGTCAATTGCTATCTTCATACCAAATTTGGTGACTCTAGCTCAAAGTTTGTAAACGGTGGGGAAAGGGGGGCTGGGGCGGTATGGGTGGGCGTGGCATCCCAATTTTTGATGCAGATCTTTGTGAAATGTCAATTGCTATTTTCATACCAAATTTGGTGACTCTAGCTCAAAGTTTGTAAACGGTGGGAAAGGGGGGCTGGGGCGGTATGGGTGGGCGTGGCATCCCAATTTTTGATGCAGATCTTTGTGAAATGTCAATTGCTATCTTCATACCAAATTTGGTGACTCTAGCTCAAAGTTTTTAAATGGTGGGGAGAGGGGGGCGGAATGGGTGGGCTTGGCTCCAAAACTTTTGGGGGTCGTTGCCAGCTATCTTCCCACCAAATTTGGAGTCTCTAGCTCCACAACTCTGGAAGATACACGCATTGCCGTTTTTGACGAAGCGTTGGTGTGGATGGGGGCGGCTAGGGCAGTATTGGTGAGCGTGGCATCCAAACTTTTGATGCAGTTTTTAGGGGGTCATCATCACCTATCTTGGCACCAAATTTGGTGGCTCTAGCTCAAAAACTGTGGGAGATATAACCATTTCTGATTTCAAAATGCGGGGGGCTGGGGGCGTAATGGGTGGGCGTGGCTCCAAAACTTTGATGCAGTTTTTTGGGGGTCGTTACCAGCTATCTTCCTACCAAATTTGGAGGCTCTAGCTCCACAACTCTGGAAGATACACGCATTCCCGTTTTTGACGAAGCGTAGGGGTGCATGGGGGCGGCTAGGGCAGTGTCGGTGGGCGTGGCATCCAAACTTTTGATGCAATTTTTGGAGGGTCATCATCACCTATCTTGGCACCAAATTTGGTGGCTCTAGCTCAAAAACTGTGGGAGTTTTAGGCTTTTTTTACTTTAAATGGCGGGGAGGCTGGGGGCGTAATGGGTGGGCGTGGCTCCAAAATTTTTGATGCAGTTTTTTGGGGGTTGCTAGTAGCTATCTTTTTACCAAATTTGGTAGTTCTAGCTGTAAGGATGTGCGAAATATGTGGATTTATCGGTTTTGAGTTATCGAATTTATCGATTTGCCAGCCCCCCAGTTATCGTAGAACCTCCATCTTGACACTTTAATTTACTATCCCATAGATAAAGAGAATTGGAAAGTTTCAAGTCTCTAGCTTGAAGGGTGTGGAAAAAGTTGCGAACATACAGACGGAGGACGGACGGACGGACGGACGGACACCATGACGGACATTGCACAAACCCAATATACTCTTTACCTTCGGTATCGAGTATAAACATAATTTTTATTTTTATTAAATAAAATTAAGTATTTTTGTACAAAAAAACAAGCTTGTCCCAATTCGCCCTTGAAAGCCTTGTGCGTCTTTCATTGAGAATTTAACCAGATGAAGAAAAAACTCGCTCGCTTGTCGCAGGGCTAACAGGAATGCATAATATATTTTTAGCCACAACTTGCAATATTTTGAGGTCAGTTGCTTGTTTCCAAAATTCTAGAATTGGCAAGTTTGAATGAGAAGTTGTGGCATAATATTTTTAAATTTCTAAATCAATGGCATTTTTGTCAAGTTTTAGTTATTTTGATTGATGCGTGTAAAAAAAACTCTTGAAACTCGTGACTCGTGTTTGGCGAAGAGTTTTCAGTTTGCGAGTCTTCAAGATTGTCCAACCACCCAACCCGAAATATGATTTTTCAGCCCGTACCCACGGGTACCCGATAAAAGCCCGGCCCGTGCCCACCTCTAGTTGGAATGAACACCATAGATAAGCAGGTCGAAGCATATTTCATCAGATATAACGCACGTTTGCTGCAACACCGTGGCCGGCTGGCTAGTGAGCTTGCAAGGAGAAGTGTAAGCAGAAGACTTAAGCGCGGGACATTTAAGAACCTGATTCAGTAGCCAGAAGACGCTCCGAAGTCAACCTAAGCCACCAGACCAACAACAACGTCTATAGTCTAAGACGATTGTGTTGTTATAAAAATATTGGAGTTCTTGATCCAACACACTATATATTCCCATTGCTAGATTTAATGTAAACAAGCTTTGCACTTTAAGGATACTAATAATCAACTTTAGGTGAAAGTTTTGTATTTGTAAAAACCAAGTAAAAGTTGTATTAAGTATGAGTGACATTTTTGTTTGTTTTATCCATTGTTTTACATTTGCCAATGGGTCTGGGGATGAACTTCCTTGAGTTTTCCCATATCGACAATCCACATGCTGCCGTTTTTCATCATCTCGATGGCTTTGATTATTTGGTAAGCCGCCTCTTCGGGCATTTGTCGCTTGGCACTCTCGATGGCCTCCACCAGCTGTTCGGAGTGAGTCCAGGTGACATTGTCCCGGAGGTTCATCATCATCTCAGTGTTTGTGAGTCCTGGGCACATGGCCATAAACATAACGCCGCTCTTCTCATAGATATGCTTGTCAGCCATCGAGCGGGTAAAGCCAATGACGCCATGCTTGGCCGCCGCGTAGACAGCAAACGCTGGCGCCGGTTCCAGTCCATAGACGGACGACATATTCACTACCATGCCGCCCAAGCCCATTTGGGTTTTGTCCATGTAAGCCATCGCTTTCAATGTCATGTGCATCAGGCCAGTCTGTTAATTTTAAATATGAATATAATTGCCAATTGATATTCTTTATGTTGAGCCTACCAAATTAATGCCAACTGTTGTCTCCACATCCTTGTCAAGCAGCACATCCTCACAGTTGATTAGCATATCAATGTTGCCCATTAGCTGACCCATTTTCATAATAGTTTGCTCAATGGATAACTTTTCCATCAGATTAACTTGCATGAAGACCAACTTTACACTGGAGTTATCCGCCTGCAGCTTCTGCATCATCTCCACATTTTCCATGCGATGCATTATGCCTACCATTTTCAACTTTTTATGCTGCATCAGCTGATGCAGCAAGTGGAATCCGATCCCGGTAAATCCACCCACGTACACAACATTCTTGCCCGTCCAATCGTACATTTTTGCTACTTCTTAGTTAGTACTGATTTGATACCACAAGAGGACAGTCTTTTTATATGCATTTTTCATTCGCTAATTATCACGATCGCAGTCATAGGTCGTCATGGGTCATACATATTGTTGATTGAATGACATATACATATCATCTGTATTAGACTAGGTGTCTTCAGATAAGCCTACTCTCCGGTTCGTTGGCTTTTCAGGAACTGCTTATCACAACAATGTATAACCGAATCTAAGGGTCTAAGACTTATTTAGTTAAATATACATTTACATATAATATTTCAATATATATTAAGCTGCGTTCCTATCGGTATTTTAAGTCTTCTATGCGCAGCTTGAACAGCTATTAATTATAGCTTTCCAGTTGCGAAATACAGCGATTCATCGATGTCATATAGTATACAACCACTATTCGAAAACGTCAGTAGAAAAACGTATATAATTGATCAAAAAGGTTTCTGTGTATTTTCTCATTATTATTTCGTTAAATATCAAAAAATCGGATTAATATAAATAAAATAAAATAAAATATTTTATAGGATAAGTTCAATTCAATGGGCCACAAATCGCCTAATTAATAATTGTTTAACTAGCGTACTTTGTTGTCTGTTTTTTGATCTTTGCTTATTGCAGCCTCTTAAGAGCCCAATTTAACCAAACGAACTAACCGCTAACGCGTGATTTCTACTGACGTATATAAATCGACGACATCACACGTCCTTGTCAATAGCTCATTGCTGCATTTGGGTGCCTTCAACGAGAGACCGTCAATTTTTTCCCAAAAGAACGCTATACCCCGGGATTAAGCATTTGATTTTTCAGAGTAAAAAAAAAAAAAAAACAAGCTTAGATTTTTTTGCTGGCCTTATGTATTGTACTTTAGAACGTAAAAAATTACAGATATTGCATTTAATTTAAGTGTGCAAAGCTTTTGGAAGTTGCTTGCATATGATTTAAAAGCTTTATTTATTATTATTTAATATTGATTATCTGTGAAAATTTTATTAGGATCGGCTAAGAGCCGCAGAAATCACTCCAAAACGAACATTCCTTTTGTTCAATCAACTTTCAACAGTAAAGATAATAAATCAAGAATATTTTTTATGCTAACGTAAATTGATTTGTGCTGAAAAACTTTGCATATTTTGACTTTAGCGCTTTCTACACACATTTGAACAGCTGCGAAATTTAAAATGGCACCGCGAAGTTTTTTTCTTACAGGCCAAACAATCTTTTGGGAAGCAATCTCATTTTTACCAATAATACGAACTTTAATAGCATCTGTTCATAAAATATTTAAGATAGCAATTGACATTCCACAAAGATCTGCATCAAAAATTTGGATGTCACGCCCACCCATACCACCCCCTTCCCCAACAATATACAAACTTTGAGCCAGAGTCACCGAATTTGGAAGGAAGACAGCTGGTGGCATCCCCATCTGCATCGGAAAATCTTTAAGGCAGCGTACACCCCTGCCGCATCCGTACCCCTTTGCAATCAGGCCTCTTTTTACCGGTTTTAATACTGGTAACGAGTATACCGCAGTCGGTTGCGTCTGACTGCAACGTTTCCACTTGTTTGACTTAAAGACGCGGGGGTTGGGGCGGAATGGGTGGGCGTTGCACCAAAATTGATGCAGATTTTTGGGGGTTGCTAGAAGCCACTTTCTTACCAAATTTGGTACTTCTATCTGTAAGGATGTGCGAAATAGGTGTATTTATCGATTTTGAGTGTTCGAATTTATCGATTTTGCAGCACACAGCTATCGTAGAACCCCAATATTGACACTTTATCTTTTTCGGCCATAGATAAAGATATTTGGAAAGTTTCAAGTCTCTAGAAGGGTGTGGAAAAACTTGCGCACATACGGACGGACAGACGGACAGACGTTACCTTCGGTAACAAGTATAAATACTCTAGAAAATTGCAAAACTAGATGTTTGTTTTTTAGTCTGTAAGCAAAAGTAGCTTGCGGTAATATTTTAAAATTTGGAGCTGTATCATCGCGATATCGAGCTGCTTTTAGCAAAAAAATTGAATAGGCCTGCAGATGTGTTGGCCAGCACAGCCACCGTCACCCCTGCTTTTGCCACGACCGGATGAGATCACGACGCAACCACGTTGACCACATAAAATGATGCAATTTAGTTCGAGGGCTGCGTTTACTGCAGCGCGATGCTGCACAAAGGCAAAGCCCGTCGGATTGTGGGCTAGCCACACATTTTTAAATCACGTTTTCAGGAACGGTGTTCCCACATTGCCAAAATGCACTTTCTTACAGTGCTACATCGTGTTTGTTATATCTGTATATTATAAATTGTTTTGTTTAATTTTCAGTTGCTTTCTATATTTGTATTTTCATACATTTTTCCTAGTTACGCACAATTTTATAAGCACAGAAACAAAACGCTTGAGTAGTGAGAAAAAATTAAAATACCGAATCTATGGATTCTTCTTTTACCTATCATAAATACAATTTTACCATGTCTTCTTCTTTGTTTGACTTCATGGACTCACAAACCTAACACAGTTCGCAAGTGGTTTCAATAGGTTGAGCTGCGATCAAGTTCCAATAGTTGGAACGTGTGTGCGTTACAAGATTTTTAATCAAATTGGAAGGATTTACTTTATTATATAACAATATATTTATGCCTTTACACTAACATTTTTTGTGTGGAAAATTTGTCAAAAAGATATTTGATATGCTTTAAAATTATAATTTTAAGATATCAAATATTTTAATCACAAGGTCAATCGATTGAACAGATTAATATTTGGTATATCTTATTTATGCTGAAGGTTGCACGATAGACCTCTCATAATAACAAATTTTTTTTTATATTTGTCTGTTTTTTGCTGTTTTAGTTTATATACTTATTCATGTATTCAAAGAGGTAGATAGATCACTTAGGCCGATTCGCGTCCCTAGACAAGCAATACATGTTAAAGCTTATAAATAACAATATTATGGTCTGCATTACATACACTATAAGTCTTTTTTAATATGTACATATTGCACATAAATTCAGTACGTAGTTAACTGCATTTGTTTTGCTCCACCATCACGGCCAAGCGTGCTTCGAATTCAAATTTGCTGTAAGGGCGATTCGCTTGCCAGAATGCATCCAGGATGTGTGCCTGGCAACGTCCCACGCCCATCATTGAACGCCAATCCGATGCATACTTTGGCTCCTTATGCTGGTCGAGTGGTGCATAAACAGGAGGCAATGGACAGTTGTAGTGGTGTATGTTGGCCGGTGGACGCAAATCCTTCAATTCAGTTCGTTGACACATCAGGCATTCGAACTTATGAAATAGCGGATCCTCATCGTCTTGCTTGCCGTTGCTCTTGATTTGATAATAACGTGTCAGCAGGTTGTTAATAAGCGTAGGGTTTTGAATCGGTTGGCTACGATTAAATTTGTGGTTAAGGTATGCATAGTAGGCGGTCTCATTGCTGCTCACATTTCGAAGATATGCGGCCAATGCAGATGGATTGGGAAATTCATCAATATAAATGGCAGATTTGTTATGCGGCTGCCAATTCTATTTCAAAATCATCAGAGTAGAAAATGAACACGTGAGGAGATTGTAAATTTTTCAGGATATTTTACATACGCGTATGCTGGGCGAACCAAAGTAGATAGGAACAACGCCCGCTATTAGGGGACGCCAAAACTTTTCGGTAATATAATCCTCACAAACGCCATTCTCAATTGCAATCATAAATTTGTAGGGTGACAGGAAGCGCAGCAAATCATCAGAATATAGGTTATTCAGATAATCCTTTTGCAAGCTAAATAAAAAAAAGAATAGATATGTTAATCTGATTCTGCCTTACTTCTTTGATTGTACTTACTGCTTTGGCAGATCCCGATTGTGCAGACAACTGCCATAGGAGTCGACACCGATATGCTTCATCAGATCGCGCACATAATCTTCGCGACCAGACATTGTGTTGCAATCGCTCTGAAGGAAAACAACTGGTGCAAGATCATTATTAAACTGATACATCTGCTTGCTTGAATACATAGAGTGATAGTCGAGATTTGTCAGATCGTTAGCATGGGGCAGATATTGTGTGGTAAGCGGTAGATCGCTGTAGCGGCTAAATGTGGATGTGTAGTTAAAGTGCCTTAGAAATTTACTATACGGCACATATGGCACATTACGTGGCGACTCTTCGTGCAGCAGGCCCCACAAATGCCGTGAGCTGCGTGGCATTGGAAAATCATGCGCTTTCATATTGGAGCCATAGAAGAGGATTGCCTACATTTAAAAGAGAGAAAAAAAAGAATATTATTTTATACACAAGCTAAACTTTAACGATACGAACGCGCGCAACTTGAAGACGATTGCGATTGTTGGTTACGCGACATTTGAAGAAGCCACAGTGACGCATCTCATTGTAATCCCAAGTCATGTCGTTTGTCCACCACAGCAGCTCGTGTACACCATCTTTAACCCTTGACGTATCCCGACGCGTTATATATACATATAACATGACAATGGTGCACAGCCAGATAAGCGAGAGCACCGCCATCAATATGAAACGATTGCGCCACGGACGCATTGCTTTTGTTTCCCGCCTCAAGCTTTATCTTTTCAACGCCTAGTAATAGTATATGTGACTGTGGGCATGGCCCAATTCGAATGCACGCGCGCAACAACTGTGTTAGTTGAAATTATACCGCTGGTTCTTGCTTCTGTTATTTTATCACTATTTTACTTTTAGTGCTGTAAAACACTACTCAGTTGTTAGGTACACTCAGTACGTTACGATATGATTGAAATGCACGTTGACATGTTTGTCACTGGTTGGTTTTGTTAATATGTATAGATTGAGGTATTATGAAGTTAATATATAAGTACTAAAAATCTAAATGTTAATGTCTAAAGCTAAGATATATTATAATGTCTAATCAAGATGCTGTGAGTCCCTAAAGCTTTGGAACATAATCGCCAACATTTATTAACAATTTATAATATATAATAATATATTGTATATACATAGTTCCAAAATCATTTTCATAAAATATGCAGTAGCCAAAACTATATCGATATATTTCCGCGAAGGCATCGTTTGCGAAAACCTGGAGGTGGTTTTTTTTTTTTAATTTTCTGTGCTTTAGCTTTTATGGAATATGTAAAAGACAACTAAAGTTGCTGGCGTGAAAATAAGGATTTCAGCGCAATGATTTTACTTGGTTTATCCGTTGTGAGCAATGAAGTGCATTTTTTGAAAGTGGGATATGTGATACTTTTGCTGAAATGCGTCGCTCGCTCATGCGGCTTGAACGTGTAGCGCTATCGCAGCCACGAATACTGTACAGCACTGGAGAACGTCATCATATTATTGTTTCATTTACATTCGCTAAATTTCAGCAAAAATCAACAATAAGAATAGAAAAAATAGGCACTAGTCATGGATGCAGTGCGCTGATAATATTTATAAAATATTAAGGATGCGCCAGTGAAATGATATTAAATCAAATACTACAACGAGACGTGCAACACAAAAACAAATACTGACATAACACGTCAACGTTTGCGGCGAATATTCGGCTTAAAAAAGAAAAGTAAAAATAAAAACAAATATAAATAGCTTTGTGCCCACGTAAACACAATAAGAATGTGTTATGGCCACAGCCCAGCACAATTTACCAGCAACGGAAACAACGGAACATGATGCAAAATTGGAACGAAAACAATCGAACTCGAATTCGCACCCGCATTCAAATTGCAATTCCACATCGGCGACGACAGCAAATTTAAGCTGGCATTCATGCTATTATTGTACACGTGAGCAGTTCAAAAGCATCGGCGAGTTTGTCAAGTGAGTAAAGCTAAAAACAAAAATAACCTGTGCAAGCTGCATTAAAGTGTTCCATTCTACCAGTCACTTGCGAAGCCGCCATTGCACGCGGGAAGGGGGCTCCTATGTGTGCCGCTATGGATTTAATGGTGTGTGTGCCTCATTGCCGCTGGACGGTGTCTCGGATCGGGACTATGATGCGCATGTCGCGAAATATCATGTGAATCAACTGTCGCGTGAATCGCCTCCCGAATGGGGCGTCTATTCATCAGCACAGAATCTGCCGGCGGTGCTCAATGATCCACAGCGTGGCAAGCAGAGTAATCTCTTCACCAAGAAATGGGGCGAGCATTTTGTCGAACGTACACAAATACCAAACAGCAACCGGCTGCCGGATATCACCCATGCCGATTTCACTGTGTATTTAAGCAGCATTGGAAAACGATATCGCTGGCATGAAAGACGCCAACAGCAGCAGCAGAAGCAGCAAATCGATCCAAATCAGCAGCAGGAGCAGCCGCAGCAATTGGCTGATGTGCCTGTGCCGGATATATTTTTGAAATCACAACTTCAGCTGCATCATGCGACCACTTTTGCCCAAGTCTTTCCCAACTATATGCAATCCCAAAGCAACTCCAGCTCCAGCTCCACTGAACAACGTCAACAAACTGGAAGGCAATTGCAGGAGCAACTATCGCATTATTTGGACATTGTTGAGGTTCGCATTGCACAGCAGGTGGCACAGAAATCGGCAGCCTTCTTTCATGCAATGACCACACAGCATGCCATACTAGCTGAAATGCAATTGGCTGCAGAGCAAGTGCATCAATTGCGCTCCTCTCTCTTCCAGCTGCATGACAGCGCCGTTGTCGATAGCTTTCGTGTAATGCGTTATGCCCAACGCCGGCAACATTGCCATGCAACGCTGGACAAGCTGCGTCTAATGGCCACCGTGCATAAAACGCAGCCAATGCTGCAGCTGCTCCTAGGCACCCAGGACTATGTAGCTGCACTCGATCTTATAAGCACCACGCAAGAGATACTCGCTGCGGAGCTATTGGGTGTGCATTGTTTCAAGCATTTACCCATGCAGCTGGGTGAAATGGAGAAGCTCATCGACAAGATGCTAACAACCGAATTCGAACGTTATGCGGCCACTGATTTGAATCGACCCCTTAGCGAGGCTGAACTGGAGACGGACAGCGTCTGCGCCGAGGAGGATAAACTGGTGGCCATTGTGATGGGTTTGCTGCGCAAGCAGAACTTCTCGTTCGTGCAAAGCTATCAGCAGGAGGCGATTGCCACCATTCGAGCTATCATTAAACAATTGCTCATCGAGCTGCTCGAGCGTGGCGATCAGGAGCTATGTTTGACTGGCGCCGGTGAACAATCACTGGAGTTGACCCTCAACGAATGGCTTACAATGCTGCAGCGTGCTAGTCATGTGCTCATTGGCATTCTAGAGCGGATTCGTGCCGTTGTTTCGATCATGCAGCAAACAGCGGATGCAGCAGCCGGCGGCAGTAGTCCTCAGCATGCGGTCAATCTTATCGATTCAGAAGCATTCCTCAGTGCGGCACATCATGAGCAGCTGAGTGCCCAGCTGCAACAGCTGCTTCAAGCCGTCTGCCATTATTGTCACGAACGTTGTGCGAATATTGTCTCACCCCAGAGTTTGGAACGTTGCTCCGCCAGCGAGGAGGAACTGCTGCAGTTATTACAGCTGGTGCGAGACTTTAGCTCCGCTACACAAAGTATTTGTGGTGCGGCTAGTGTGCCGCTAGAACTGGCGCTTAAGGTTCAAGCATCGCGTTATGCACAACGCTTTCATGCGGAGCGCAAACAAAAGTTGGCTTTGCTGCTGGATCAGGAACGTTGGCGTCAGGTGGACATTCCGCATGCATTCCAACGCATTATTGAACGCATGGCCGATGGCGACTATGACATGACGTCTAGCAACACCATTGATAACCACCACCATCACCAACTACACAATGGCAATGGTAATGGTAATCCTGTGCTTCTAGTCGAGGGCAAGCAACCGTTTTCTTTGGTCAGCGTTGCCCTGCTTCTCATCCAGATGCTGTATGAGTATGGAGCGAGTGCGCAACGTTTGCCACTGCTCGCCAGTTATCATGCAAGGAATGTGATTGACCTGTTGCGTTGCTTTAATTCACGTAGCTGTCAGTTGGTCATTGGAGCCGGAGCGATGCGTGTCGCCGGCTTAAAGACAATAACGAGCACAAATCTGGCGCTGGTTTCGCGTGCCTTGCAGCTGGTGTTGTATTTATTGCCACGATTGCGAGCGCATTACGAGAACATGAGCGGATATGAGGCCATCGAACGTGACTATCAGGGACACATTAAGGAGATTGAGCACAAGATTCATGGCATTGTATCTGAACGCATTGTGGCACAGTTGGAAGCATGGGATGCTCGACCGCCGATACCATCGCAAACATTTCGGCACATCTCGCGGCATTTGGTGAAATTGCATGAGGCAATTGCTGGTGTCTTGCCCGAGATGCAAATCCATGAGATCTACGCTGTGGTACATCGCAATTTCAAAGATAAACTGCGGGAACAGCTGCTCAAGCTCAATATCTATAATAATGGTGGACCCCAGCATGGCGTTGTCACCTCCGAGCTAACTTTTTATATGGAAACATTGCGTACGCTTAAGGCGCTGCCAATGGCACAGCTGGACAATGGGATTTTGGAGCAAATTTGGCTTTATTGAGATATTCCATTCGACTTTTTGTTGCCTGCTGTGATTTATGAAATCATGCAATCGTTCAATCAATTAACTTTTTATTACACATGTGTCCAATGTGCTTTTTATTTGTTTGTTTGTTTTATTTTATTTTGTTTATGTAAGCGTGTGTATTTTTGTATATGTATGTGTATTCGAGTTATGAAATTTTGTACTTTTTGCAATTGTGTATATTATATATGCATATATTCCTATACTATATCAGATTCATAAAGCCTGTTAAAAATAAAAATAGATAAATCGACAAGTCGCCTTTGGTTCATACATATATATTTATATTAATATAAGTGATCAAATACAATTACACAGATATAAAACAAGAAATTGTGTTTTCTTTTTGTGTATTTCACTTTGATGGAAGTTTTGTTTTTTATCGAATTCTTCTAAGTAAATTGAAAGCAGCTTAGTAGAGTTAGGGAAGTTACTTTTTAGAGATCCATTTGTATAAGGTGCATCATAATTAAAAACATTTAAGCAGAACTTTAGTTTTTCTTCATTAACAGCAATATGCGAAAAAAGAAAAGCCAAATTGGACAGGCATCTATTTTACTTGACAATAAAAAACACTTATAATTATAGCTGTTATATTAAAAAATAAAAAAAAAAAAATAGTTGATAATGTAATACTTTTGAAAAAAAGTTATTTATAATTGATTACGATTAAAACTAATCCAAATTTTATCATAATTATTTAAGAATTGAAAAAAATAATAGGAAATAATCAAAGAGTAATCCGACTACATTTTATGATTATTTTCGGTTATTCAAGAATAATTTTCTTTTTAGTAGTTTGATTACTTTTTGGTTATTTCGATTATATTTTCAATTCTTAGTCATGATTAAAAAAGCTTAATAATGATAAGTAATCATTTTTTAGAGCCTTGCTTTTAAAGCTTCTGATTTTCACGATTATTTTTAATGGCAATCATTATTTTCGAGCAAGCCTGTTAAGTAATGATTACTAATCATTATCAGTAACAAGATTATTGATTATTCAGTTGTTTATTTGGCAAAGTAATCAACTGGATACGATTTAGCAATAAAAAATAATAATCGAAAAGTAATCCAACTACTTTTTATGAATATTTTCGACTATTCAATTATTAGCACTAAGTTCGTAAAGAATATATACTTTATTTTAACTGTGTGCTGTTGGCGATCTTCTTGTAAATGCACCACATACATATGTATAATTATAGGCCAAAAAGTTTACACGCAATTATTTGTATGTATTTGTAGCGAATGTCGCATGAGCTGTCTGTTTGTATGGGAAGCTTTCAGTACATAAACGGACTGCTAAAAAGTCGTCGTTGGACTACGGACGGGGAATTCCTGTATGATGAGTAAAATATTTGGTTTTTTTGATACAACGTAAAAAACTTATTTTTACTAACAAAAGTAAAAATAGCTTAGTTTGCATATGTGTAATATCAATATAATTGGGTTACTGTGGACGAAGCAGTTGCTTGCCAATGCAAAATTGCGTTGACTGACCGCTGTAGTTCGTTGCTAAGAGGTTTTGCTGTTAATTGACATAGGTTAGTAATTGACATAGTTAAATTGTATTTATTATTGTGTGTCATTTATATGTGTTGTGACTTAAATGTATTTACCCCAAAACACTATCTCTGGTCATTTTATATTTTTTATTTGAATCAGATTCTTGAAAAATTCTTTAAATTTACTTCGATTGTAATACTCTAATCTTTTCGATTTCCTTGCATATGCCTTGTCGAAAAAAGGTATTTTGATTTAATTGAGCAAAACATCGTTTCAGGAAAATTACAAAACAAATAAACCATGAAATATTCTGGTAAACAAATTGCATTAAGATTAATTTATTTTTCTCATGCTATATTTACAAATGAAGCTCAAGTCCCAAGCCCTAAGATCGAAAACTACTTACAAATTTGATACACAATCTATATTTTCTCCTTATACTAGAATAACAAACTCGGCATTTCTTAAGACAATAAAAAAGTTAACAATATAAAAACTTATCTCATAAAACATATTTCGGTATACATACTAACTTTAAGATTATATAGATTAAACTTTAAATTTCAGTAAAAAAAAAACCCACACATTTCTAAAAATAATCGAAATTTTCAAAATCATCTAGGATTGGCGGCATTATGGCCTCAAATATTTCAGTAGGATTTTCTTCAGATTCACTTATTTTGTATTCCAAAGAGTTCAGTTCAAATTCTTCATGATCCAAATCCGGATAGATGGGTATTTCTGGAACCTTGTGCTCATCCTCAACAAGTGAGTTGTTTAAAAGTTGTTCGAGAAGTTTCTTACTTAACAATGGTTCCATCGAATATTGTGATATTGCTAAATAAAAATTGAGAATGTTTTTTTAAGGGTTTTAATATATTATTTACAGATCTACCTAAGAATAAATTTAAAAGCTTAAGTTTTACCAATTAAATTCTAGATATGCCTAAGGTAGAATATAAAAACTAATTCATTTTGTACTTCTTTATCCATTTGGGACCTTCATATATGAAATAATAAAAAAAAAAACCATTCTAATTTTAGCTTTCTCCATTTCTCATATGCAAATCAATACCATGCATAATAAATTTGCCGGATTAAATATGGTTGCATAAATTCTTTACAAAATAAACACTTATATATTTTTTCAATCAGAAACTTACGTTTTTGACAATTTTGCAAACATTTCTCAGTTGGAAATTCCATATAGTCAAATAGATCGAAGCTATCGTTGGGATCAGCTGATCTAGCATATAAATCATGGGCAGCGTCTAATTGCGGTGCTTTTCGGTGACCTTCAATTAATAGCCCTGACTCCCGCTGCTGTTGTTGATGCAGCTGCTGTCTACGATGCTGCTTCTGCAAAGTATCCTTGCAGAGCGACACTTTTGGCGCACAGCTCAATGGCCATTTTGTTTTGGCGTCTTTGAATGGTGTAAGATGTGATTTGTTGCTTTTTATCACGTTGTCCAGTTTGCTTAGAACACTCTTTTTAATTGCGCTTTCGTGTATAGCTTTGCGGGCAGATCTTGGCAGCACTTGGCGCAAATAAACGTAAACACAAATAATATTACAATATTGTATTTATACTTGAATGGAGCAAATAACTTACGATTGGCGCCCGCATTTTCGTTGTCCATCCATATTTGTGGCATGGTTATTTTCAGTTATTTAATATTCACGGTTTAGCAGCAATTGTAAGGCTTTTTATAAAAATTTAACACATATACTAAAATCATTAAAAATGCCAAGCCGCTCTGATGCTTGTAAAATCAGTAGTGTGACCATGCACAGTTGAAAAATAGTAAAAAAGCAGCATAAAAATACTAAACATCGGTGTGAAAAGGCTGTTCATAATAAATGGCTAATGCAGTAGGATCAATATGATATTTTATAACGTATATTTTGTTAAAACCTTTTGCAATAAATGAAACATTGCCCAATTAATTATAAGGTTATTGGTCTTTGCATATGAAAATTTTTCGTAGCATCCAGCTTTTTTCAGAAATGCTCAACATTCAGAGTGACCAGAGGGACAACAGTGAACTAACAGCTGCAATACTCAAAAGAGCAACTGTCAATTAACATAGAGCGAGGGCAAACTGTTTCTTTTTACGCTCTTGAGTTCAAAAAAGACCATTGTATGGTTAGGTCGTGCATCGGTGTATCGGACGAAATCTCGAAAAAAAATCCGTGGGTGACTCGACGTTGCGACGCGTGTGAGTGTGTGTGTGCGTTCGTGTATGTGTTGACTTAATAAATTATTAGAAATGCAAATAAAAGTCACAAAAATGCATGTGCATCGGGAATCGTAGCAATTGTTCTGCTTACTAGCTACCACAAATTTCACAAACGGCAACAGCCGAAGAGCGTGAGCGCCAATTGCAAGACAAAATGGCTGCATTTCAACGCATTTAATACTCGCACAAAAGCAACAAAACACAAGAGAACAACATACACAAAGCATAAGCAAACATGTAAGTATGGATGTGTGTGTGTGTGAGTCTGTAAGGGGCAATGAGTAACACGGCATAACAACGGTTAATTAGCACCACAAATATGTGAATTGTAAATGAATCTCAAATGTAAATACTAAAATTACAATAATAATATTATGAAGAAATGTATTTGTTTATAGCGGCTGCTGCATGCGTGGTTAATCGATGTGTTGAGTTTTTGTTTGTTTGCCCTCAGCAACAATAACAAAGAACAAGCGCATTTTGAGCATTCAACACAAAAATACAACAAAAACAACGACAACAACGGGCTAACACTATTCAATTTCAATGAGTTTGCGCTCTTTCCATGTCTTCTCTTTTTTTCACCACTCTCTCTTTCTCTCTATCATTGTGCGCGCGTTCAAACTGTTATGTTGAGTGGAATTTGAGTTGTGTGTGTTGAGTTTAAGTTTCAAGTTTTAATGCTCTGAGTGCGTTTCGAGTTTTATTATCTTTTCAGCTTTGTTATTAAAATAAATATAAAATATATTTGTACAGCCGCTTAGCTTGTTCTTCCCACAAATTATACATAAATATGTTTGTTATTGTGTTCATACGAACAGAAAATGCTCAATTCTTTTGATTGTCCCTTTCACGCAACTTGAGACCAACAAGAACAACAATAATATACTTCAACACACTCACGCAAGCAACAGCTGCTGCATTCTCAGTATTAATATTCCTTCTCTCACCACACTTTTATCGTCTTTACTTTACAGCACTAACAACAACAACAACAACAACAACATCATCATCATCGTCATCAACAACAACACCAGCAAGGCATAAAACCATAATTTGAAATTTGAAATTGATAAATTCATTTTCGGCCGCGTTGTAATTTTCTTTTTCGGTTTCTCGATTCAATTATGTTTTACGTGTGTTCGCAAAAATAATAAGAAAACATAATGAAAAATGTAATACATAAAGATCGTAAATTATAGTATGTAAATATAAATCCAGTGAACGTGACGGGCTATAAAAATCATATAATACATATAGAGAAAAGCACAAAATCTAAGAAAATACCATAAAAGTTTATACTGTGAATAAAGTGTTTGAAAGTTGATATGAAAAAGTAAATCCTAAATGGAAATAATTGTAAAGTGGAAAAAGTTAAGCAGTTAGTTGAGTTGTGTATATATCACGGTGAAAAAAAAAAATAAACCTACTGCAAACTAAAGCGATTAAAACAACAAAACCAAATACAAAATTGAAAGATTTTAGGCTTTTCGACACGTTGGATCCCATTTGCATATAATGTCATCAACATGTGGATTAAATATGGTTTTCATGTCGATCATTTTCATTATCATCGTAAATGGTAAGTAACAAAGAAAAAAAATATTTATCAAATACAGTCGAACTTTCATATAAAGACCAACCAAACTGCAAAGTTCTGGAAATGAAGTCGTTTTATAAAATACTTCGTTATATGGAATTTCGAAACTGGCTCAAGTTGAAACCGAAACTCAAATACATATTTTTGTACCAAAAAGTTCAAAGTGACTCATTTGAAGTTCCATTTAAATGAACTTTTTCAAAGTTTCCGCTTCACACAGTTCTCGTTTTGTTTTTATTATACGGCATTTCGACATAGATGTATCAGTTGCTATAAATGTATGGGTGTGTGTGTGTTATAAAACTCGGCAACTGGTTCTTGTTGTCAAAGACCTTGACACCTGCGGGCTAAACAAAATAAATATATTCTTTGTTCCACCCCGAAGACTTTAAAAGTATCTGTTAAACTTTGATTCTAAGCACGTTTTTCAAAGCAGTTAAATTTCTTAGCTCGTTAGGCTCGAATGAAAACTAAGCTTTTTTGTTTAGTTGTTTATGGCTTAAAAAAAAACCGTTTTTTAAGCCAAACTTTTATAGTAAATAAACAAAACTGATTGAAATATGATTTTTCTTAACCAGTCGCAAACTTTTGATATTTTGATGAATATTTTTTTCGTGGCAAGTACAAATGTACCAAATCTTTGGGCTAACTACCCCTTGTCCACTTATCGTCAAAATAAAAAAGAAAAGAGAATCCCTTCCTCGAAAAAATCTTAATGTCGCGCACATAGAAGAGAAATAAATAAAGCGATTAAAGGGCCACAAAGAGCAAAGCCAAATAATTAGAAAAGTGGGTACTTATAATACATGATTATATGTATCCCCCTTTAAATCCTCCCTCCCACACACAAACACAATGCATTTGTATTTGTTCTTTTAAATGCTGCGAGTAATTGTTATTGTGCTTTTATGAAAATGTTAACGTAATTTCAGCATGATTGAGCATTTATTTCAATGTTATTGTCGTCTATGGGTCTCGGGCGGGCCTTCGTAACGCCTTGAGTCTGCACAAAATGCTCCCAAGTTGTTCTATACGTACTAAAATGATTCTGCCTTTGTTATGTTTTTAATTGTTAATGTTGTTTGTGAGCTTAATCAAGTGCCATTGGTAGGAGGGGCTCTGTGTACAAAGAGAAATCTGTGTAATGCTCAGTGTAATGTGCTTCATTAAATAAGAATGATATAAATCTTCGAAAGCAGAGCACACGATTATTACAAACCATACACAAAATTACTGTAATATTTTCTATAAGATTGTTAAAAAAAATTGTACGTTAAAAAATGTAATGTGTTAAGTTAACTTATCACAATAATAAATAGATTCATACTCTTATTATAACTTTTGAGGGTTATTGGAAAATACTTCTTTACAAATTTAAAAATATTTTGCTTCTAACAAACAATTTTCCTTTCCAAAACATATCTAAAACTAATTTTACCCCTTAAATACGGCAAAAAATTATGTATTATGACAATTAAAAGCCACTTGCCTTAATTGTTGGTCAAGCATTACGAAATACCTGCGAGCAGCAGCTTCAAGCTAAATAAAAAAACAATCCTATTCAGCTAATTAGCAGTGTGAAGCAACCAAAACAACAACAATAAGCCAGGTGAAAACCAGTTGATCCACTCGACGTTGCGGGTTTTTTTTTTTAAAAAATTAAAAAAAAAAAAAAAAAAAAAAAAAAAAAAAAAATTTTTTTTTTTTTTTTTTTTTTTGGACCAAAACGAAAGAAGGGTCAACGTCTTGAATATCGATTTTAATATAAAAACATAGTGGCGCATAGTTAATTTGGTTTTTATTTTTTTTTTTTTTTTTAAAAAAAAATATTTTCTCCCCCCTTTTTTTTTTTTTGTTTTTTTTTTTTTTTTTTTCTATTATTTTTACTCTTGAGCGTCATTTACTTGTTCGTGTGCAACAACAACAATTTGACATGTAGGTACTGAAAGTGCACGACAGAGACAACAATTGATAGTACGATATGGTAATTTGTATGTGGCTATGTCGTAGAATGCTCCGATCGAAACTGAAATTTCAAAACATACAAAAAAACACAGAAGTTTCACAAATGTTCAATAAATAAGGTAAATTATATGGCTATACACAAGAAATTTTCGTATTTGTGTTTTGTTTCAGACGACGAAAAGACGGACAAAGAAGGGTCAACGTCTTGAATATCCGATTTTAAGTATAAAACTACAACATATATTTGTATGTTTGTATGTATGCATGTGCAATAATCAAAACATGTTGAGCAACAGCAACACAGCAAGAAATTACAAACGAATCAAGTTAATTTTCAGTAAAGAGATTTTAAAGAACGATTTGAGTTAACCAATAAAGGTTGACAATTAATAATACATAATTATACTTTAATCAAGTAAACAATTGGGAAAATCCAGTTCTGAAACGTATAATTTTCAATACGAATCACATTTGCTTTTTCTGTGTATAGACAGCGTCCGGCATCTCGGTCTGTTGGCTCACACGCTCCGCTTATTTGCTGGCAACTGACTTCGTCTGGTGCGCAATCCTGACCAAGTGACCAGCCACAGCGGAAGCAACAGTTTCAGATACAGATACATTTACTCACACAAGCACAGATACATTTATTGATCAAGATACACAAAATACATCAAACTTATACAACTGCTACGTTTCACAAATGCTTGTTTGACTTATCATCATCATCATTATTATCATCAGTCTGGCTTTACTTCTTTGGAGGCGCTTTTTGTCTTGTCGCTTTAGTCTTGGATTTATATATATAAAATGTTGCTTTTGTTATTGTCGTTTGCTTCGGAGCTTAACTTTCTGCAGTTATGAATCATTCAGCCTTATTGCCTTGCGTGTGTATTCATTGATGACTGTTTATGAAGAATTTATCTTATAGGAAAAATAAAAAATAATTTCTTAAAATGTTTAGATACATATGTATAAAAAAAATATGTGTTTTTTTCTTATTACATCAATAATTTGTGGAATATTAAAAAAAATATACGAATTATGATTTGCTTTAAAGCTAGCTGATATTTAACTTATAGTTTTCTATCGTATTGTATCAAAGCACAAAAAAAAAAAAAATTGTGTTTATGTTTTTTATTTTGTGTTAAACTTTCAAAGATCATAACAAATTGGAATAGATATTCAATACATAATATCAGATAAGCCGTCTAAAATTAGATTACGTTATTTGCACATTAATATTTATTGGAATAAAAATAAAACATAAAGTTGTCGCGCCTCGTTAGGTATTTATATTTAGATCAAAAAACTGTCAACAACAACATGCTTTATATGTTTTTTTGTACACAAAAAAACAAGGATAATTCAATATCCCATATTTTTTTTGTAATCACACGCATACACAGAAAAATATGCCGTTCTAAATTTAACAATTTTATTCAAGAATTATTCTGTTTCGTACTTGAAATATTTAAATTCGATTTATATTTAAATAAATCTTTTAGAAAGTCTAAAAGAAATGAATAAAAATCTTGGTTCCATCCCAAATATACTTGGACAAAGTATTCACTTTCTTAAGAAATCCCAGAACAAGTCTAAATCTTTCTTGAATATAACTTATTTATTTATGTACAAAATATGAATACATATTTTATTTTTTTTGCAAAAGCCATTCATTAGCATAAAAATGCCAAATAGGCTGATCTAAATCAGGTTCGCTTAACATTAACTGCAGTTGAAAAGTGTTTGGAACTGGCTCAACAGCTAAAGCACTCGACGCATTAACAAGAGATCTTAGGTTCAAATAAGAAAAATTTGTAATGGTTTTTCATTCTTTTTTTCTAGCTTAAAGTATGAAAATGATTTGCAGCTTTAAAAATGCTTCAGCTGCGCTTATGTATCTACATTAGGATTTCAGTATTGTCATCCTCGGATCAAGTATACAAAACCCGTAAGCCCGATCAAATGACGACGAATTGAGTATTTCATACTCAGTCTAAGAAATTTGGCGCCTTACGCAACTTAGGACAAGGTTAAGGCTGCGTTTAAGTACGCAATACTTGGCGTGTTTTTTTTTAACTTATGTTTGAATTTGACAGTTCTTAAATCAAGTGGGTTTATTCTTACTGTCAGATCTTTAATTCTTAGAATTTGATACTTTATTAAAGAATTAGTAATCTCAAAAAGTACCTTTCGTTCAGAATGCGCAATCTGACAAGTTAGAATGTTATCAACTTCATTTAAGAATTTTCGTTGTTTTACGAGAAATGAGACCGAAAAGTTTTGTTTCAAGTTTGAAATTCTTGATTTTTTTTCAGTGCACTTACAAACACATATTTTACACTTAAATACATTTAAAAAATCAACTAAAAAAGAACATAACAAGTACAAAAGATTTATGTTCAACCATATTGACAATTAGTTTTTTTTTTCGTTTATTTTTTACACTCATAGCAAATAAAAACTCAGTAATAAATTGTTGAACCTTGTTCTTTTTGTATGACCCCATACCAAAGTTATGGGACTAATTGACGTATTTATTGCTAGAAGTCAAATAAGCAATTGCCACAATCTTATTTGGTTTTAAATTTTAGCGGGTTGACAATGCGTCACGCAACCACAAATAACCCTTATAAACTAATTGCTATAAGTACACTTATACACACACAGAGACATACATATATGCAATTATCAGAGCTGGCTTTTAAAATGCGGCAAACCACATGTGAAATCTCCAAGCGCAGCAGTCGTTTCAATGGTTTATTTTCAAAAATGATAATTATTTGTCGACTGCCGTTTGAAAGTTTAAAAGATTGTGCTATACATAAAAAAACGTATTTGTAATATGGCAAAAGCGTTGTCAATTTATCATAAGTCACACATGGTCGGGAAAAGGTCGGAAATTGTGACCTAAAGAAGGAGCTAAAACGGATATGATATGACTCTTTTTTTTTATATGTCTGGGGACAATTTTAACACTTTTGATGAATGAATTTTTGCCTTTGAAAAAAATAATGCATATTTTTATTTCTTTGACAATTCTAAGCTGAAAAAATGGTGACAGGGTATTAAACCCTTTGCAAAGCAAAGTTGCCGTATTTTACTTTGCTTTTTTAATTGTAGTACGAGTCATGTGTGCAACAAAAAAATACTGTCACACCCATTTCTAGCTTATCTTCTTTGTTTGCGCTACTGTTTCCATTTCAACGTATGATTGACTGCGACTGCTCAATAGTATCTGCAGCTGTTTGTTTTGCAACTGACAGATACATAAATGCGCATCCCTCCCGCTATGCTGCAAATGTGTTTCAGTCAGCACTAGAATTGCAATGCCTGTTGACATATATTGTCAAGCACATCTACATACATGTTCATACATTCGTACATACGCTTACATCATTGTATATATTTACAAAAACCTTTGCATGTCTTTTATTTATCTCTTGGAACTCTTTGCTGATAAATCCTTTAAGCTGCCTGCATATGTCAAGCGCTTGGGTGCTGCTTCAAAATTGATGAGTGGCTTTAATAAACGGGCGTGACTTGTAAATAGCGACACAAGCCCTAAATGCATGAAAAGGGTACAGCAAGGGGGCACCTTACACGTGTGCGTCGTTAGCTGTGACAGGTAACAGGATGAGAGCTGCGACTCTCAATTCAGAGTGCTCCACAAATAAAAAAATAAAAACAGAATATCCAAATTGGGTTGCTATGGTTTTCCTGACAATTTGATTTAAATCAAGTGTCAATCAGGGCGTAAATATGGTCACTGAAGCATCGCTTAAAAATAGGCCAAATCATTGTGAATAAAGTTAACAGCAAGCATTACATTGGGCATCAAGGAAACTTTAATATTTAAAAATACTGTTTCAAAAAATTAAAAAAATCTATAATTTGTAATAAAATCCAAATTTGGTAAGGAAGCAGCTACTGTCATACGACAACGAAACGTTTTTTGTTTGTTTTCGTTGGTCTGACAAGAAAACTGTTTTTTTTTATTTCACCCACCAACACCAAAACCTTTCGACAAGCATATTGTTTTTAACATTTTGTTTTCATTATTTTTAATAATTATGGTATTTTCCATTATTTTGTTATTTGTAGTCCTAATCATTAAATAATCATACATTTACACCACAACTATATAATCACTACGACTATTTTCCAAAATAATTTAATTGATTAGTAATTCTAATGGCAATAAAACAGGTAAGGTTTCTAGCGTTGTTCGCAAATCGCTTCATTTTGCTGGATTCGTACGAAGATATTTTCGTGTCAAACGTAACATCTTTCCAGAGCACTGGGCCTCGCTGGCACCGCATCGGACTTTTGCCAACACTTTAGATTAAGACATTTTTCGGACTTCGTCACACACCACAATGAAAGAGTTGTAAGAATTCTATCGATATTTACCGGATGCGTTAGTGGTGAAAAGCCTTAGAAAATGCAAATGTATAAAATATATTAATCCAAAAAAGGAAAAAGAATCGTGAATAAAGCTGGCTTCGATCCCGTTTTACAATTTCCCGCAATCGGAAAAAGTCCCAATAAAACAACCCTGGTCGGGACCCAAACAAAATGTACTCGATAAATGTTCTGTATTTATCGAAATTACCCACCGATTGCATTTTTTAGTGACACGATATATCGCAAGTGCAATAAATGGGAGCATTTAGATGTATTTTCACTATTACGAAATTCGGTCACTCTTTTCCTATAATTGGTGCAGCTATGGCAACGCGTGTTGAAAATTTGCAATTAATTGCCAAAAAAAGTAAATAAATTGTCTTTTTAAATTCTTCCTCAAAAACTGATGTGTGGGAAAACTTCAACATTATTATTTATCACATAGGTTTTCGAAGTTCTGTGCACCGTAGCCCGAAAAGGAGGACGACATCGATGAAGAAATAAATAATTATATTAAGCATAATAGATATAAGAAAAATGGCGATATTTTAACATTTTGGCAACAATGCAATGTTTTGCCATTGTTGCAAGTGCTCTCCAGGCAAGTGCTCAACGTACCAACATCTTCTGCCACCAGCGAAAGGGTTTTTTTCTACTTCTGGTAGAATTTTGGAAGAGAGAAGAACTCGATTAATTGGAAAAAATTTTGAGAGGATATTGTTTTTAAACAAAAATTGAAATTTAATGTTAATTATATTTAAAAAAAAAAAAATATATACACACTTATTTGAAGAAAAAAAATTCGGGAAAATGTCGGGACCCGTGGGATAGACACAAAAATTTTCGGGACAATCGGGATGGAAAAAGCGAATTTGATGTCGGGACGGGATGGGATGGGAAGCAATTTCTTTCCCGATACCATCTCTAGTCGCAACCAAACGTTGGTGGTTCTCGCATGGAACTCTATACAAAACCGACTTTCGGCAATGTTCACTCGCAACAAATATTATGATTTTTGTTTGTCAGTCTTGGTGGTCACTCAGCCATAAGAAGCAATGTCTTCATGTTCGTTACGACATAAAAATACGTTTTGTTGGCTTCGGTGTGCGTCCAGTCTACAAAATCGCCTTGTAAAATCGGTTTGGTCTTTATTTTGACAGTTTTCAAGCTAAGGGCACCAAATTTGGTGGCTATATAGCTAATGAAATCGCCAAAAGAAAATTATCTTTTACTGTAGCTCCCAGCCCTGTCACCCCGTTCTCCTGTTTTCAAAGCAGATTCCTTACCACCCATTTTTATACTAGTTTCAGAGTATTCTGCAGTCGGTTGTGTCGTTAGTGTATAAATAATGTTTATTCGATTCACCAGATTTTTTTTTCGCAGCCTTAAAGCATCATTGAATCGCGACATTTCAATCGGTTATCGATTTTTAAGCTCCGTTTCCATTTTGATGTTTGGCATTTCGTTAGCCAAAGGCACAATACGAATTATTTTCAGAGAACGCAGATAGCTTCTCTATGGACCGCTAGGTGGCGCTCTTGTTAGTATCAGCTGATAAAATGGCTACGGCTCTGTTTTCCATTTGATATGAATATACTTTAATAACCTTGAAAAATTTATGAGTGTGTGTTTTTATGTGTGTATGTGTTAACGCAATGTTATTCAATAAGGAAACTGAAAGGCTGTCAACTAAAAATGCGCCTAAATTAGGGTTGATGTGCAAATTATGACGAACAAATAAATTATTAAAGCAACGCGGTAAACCACAGACACAGAACGGCAGATAAACAAATAAACAAACCAAACAAAGTCACCAGACATAAACATTAAAGTTTTCCAAATTAAAATTGGAACAAGAAGTCCCAAGGGGGTAAATAATGAAAGTCAAGTCAAGTTACGAGCGAACAGCGCAAACAAACATTTGGACATAACGCAGATAAAGAAACAAATACATTATGCGCAGACCTTCCAACCATAGATACAAAAGCGAAATGTGACTGAAAAAAAAAAAAAAATACAAAAGAAATGGGTTTTAGTTGAGTTTGTGCGGGCACACGATGCGCAAAAAGCCGATACTTGTTTTTAATTGTACAATCTATTAACAGATCTTGCATTTGTATGACAGCTTTATCTTATGGTTGATCGATCTGGTCGACTTGGACAAATGATCTAACTGCAACAAACCTTGACCAAAGTTTAAGCTCGATAGCTTTCCATAGAAACATACAGACAAAGCTATATCTATTAAGCACGCGATGCTGATCAAGAATATATATATGCTTTGTGCAGTCGGATATGCTTCACATTTCATGACAAACTCAATATACACTTTTCAAGTATTCAAACAAACAATTTACGTTCAAGTAATGACATATAAAATATGGCAAATTATGTGCATTTAATTTGCTATGACCTCACGCAGATACATTTTGTTTCCGCCAAAGATAAGACACAAGGTGTGCATTGGAGTTTTCTCATTCCTCTTATTTTTTTTTTGTGAAATTTATTCTTTTTTGTGTGTTTGGCTGGCATAGCAGTAGTAGTAAAATTAATAAATGTATTTCATTTTCGCATCAACAAACGCAAACGATAAAAAAGTTGCTTTTCAATGTATCTTCTTCTCTTTTCTGTGTCTATCTTTAACTCTGGGTCAATGCTTTCAGCTACAAATACGCTCTTATAAAATGGCTGTACTAAAGGATTGTTAATGCTGTGAAAATTGCAAAATATTAAAGACAAACAAAACAATGCTTAAAAAGATAAATCGATATTTTTCTTATACATTTTAATATGAGAATAGATACGGCTATTTTTAATAATCAAATTCAATTTAATCTTTTTATCTCATTAATTTAATCTGTCTTATTCTCATTAAGTTAATGTTATATTAAAGTGTTCTTAGCAAAATTTTAAAGTTCAAGTCCGTTAGAGCATTTGCATTTCATCTATTTGCCATTTCTTTGCCTTGCTTTTTGCACGCAATATTCTATGCCGCTGCTCCGTGATATTGTTGCTTGTCTTGCCCTGCATGCCACTTTATGGTTCTGCTGGCTTTGTCTTGCGTTTATGCGTTTTGTATTTATTTTTGTATTTATACCCTTAACCCATCAAATGGGTAAAAAGGGTATAATGGTTTTGTGCAAAAGTATGTAACAGGCAGAAGGAAGCATCTCCGACCTTATAAAGTACATACATATATTCTTGATCAGCATCAACAGCCGATACGATATAGCCATGTCCGTCTCTCCGTCCGTCTGTCTGTCTGTCCGTCTGTATGAATGCGTGGATCTCAGAGACTACATAAGCAAGAGACTCAGATTTGAATAAATTCCCTATACCATGAGCAAACAGTTGCCAAATTATCATAACTATTCGGTCCGATATACACATGGAATCGATAACAAAAAATATCGAATTTGGAAAACGTTAAAATAGTGGTTGAAATAATGGGTAACGATAGAACTTTCTAAAATTTCGTCCAAATCGGCTAAGAAACACCCGAGATATCAAATTTAATCTTTTGAAGTTAAGTCAGTATACCAAAGTCTTATATAAATTTAATATATTTATTGCAACTGGGTTCAGGGTATCTTCTAGTCGGGCTCTCCCGACTACAGCCTTCTTACTTGTTTTTCTTTTCACTTTGTGTCTGTCTCGCACTTTTCTTATTCTTTCTGCCAAATGAAAAAAGGGTGGGTATCTGTACAGCGAGAGGGATATTTTTGCTTTTATTCTTATTGTATCTGCTACTTTTGTGCTGCGCGCTTTTTTGGGCATTGTGTGGCTGCTGTTACACTCAGAAAAAGGTGTGCCTTGTTAATGTTTTCCAGACATAAACACGTTATCGAGCTTTTACTTTAAAGCTTTTAAATACTTTAGTAAACCTTAAATTCGCAGAATTTTACTTATTTATTTTTCAAAACAAAACTATTTCTTTGTTTTTTTTTTTAGGTAAGAATTTTGCAGCTGTGTGGCAAAGTTTATTTTCATTAGTATTAATGCTGCTCATTATGCTCATAGTCTCGCATGTCTAACAATACGAAGGGGTGTCTGTAAATGTGTTCGTATCTGTATCTGTATCAGTGTCTGTATCTATATCTATGTCTATATATCTGGCTGCTCGTTGCTTCTCATTTTTGCCTAAGGGCACGGGAAACTGATTGCTGTTAATAATTGTTGTTGTTTTTGTTGTATACGAATCCTGTGCCAAATTCGGGAACCAGACACAGACACAAACCCAAATATGAATTCAAAGTGTAGCGAAATTGCAAAGGATGCGAACACAATGATAGAGCTGTTCGGGTGGTTTATCCAATCTATGCAATATGGAAGGAATTTCGTGTTTCGGTTAAAGACGATGCAAGTTTGCTAAAAAAAAAAAATAACGAAAGATAAAATTAGTTAAGTACGTCTACGAAATATGTGTTGACTGGGGTTAGGCATAATAATATCCCCAATTAAAGACACGATTAGCTATTGCAGTAACAGTAATATAAAACATACCAAAATAACTAAAAACTGTACAATAAACAAAATCTTTTCAAACAAACTTATTGACTCTGAATATATTGCTTACTAATACTGATAACTCAAAGTATCAATTTTCTATTCATTAAATGCTAATCACATAACTCTGTTTAAATCCGAGTTGTTGTCCAAATGATTCAATCAGTTTAAGATGATTCGCCTATTGATTAGCTTTGGTCATGTTCTATTCAGCTAAATTCGGCTAAATACTTTACCATTAGCTTCAAGTCACCATCAACCAAAAAGCGCTGCGACCCTATCAAAAACTTTTCATTTGATATGCTTAAAATTGATAAACGAGCAGCAATTAACAAGGGTCAAAACCATCAAAAAAAGGTTTAAAGAGTGGGAAATTAATTAGGATTATTTTTGTTTTTTGTCAATTTTCTTTAAAAAAAATTATCAACGGAATTCCATTAGATTGATTTAAGTGTTGTCAAGGGTATTTTTAAAGTAGTGAAGACAAATCTTTGTTAGAATAGATACGAATTATTTGCAATCATCATATATATTTAAACTAATGTTTGTCGTTTGATCGAATTAAAAAATAGCATCTTAAGGTCATTGGTTTGTTTAGGTTTAAAGGTTACTGGGCTATGTGATTTTTTAAAACTGATTTAATCAGCAGTTCCAGCAAATTGAACACGAAGGACGTCAACGACTGAAATTTCATTCTTATGAAATTGCGCTCGACTGTGCCACATTTGACCAAGTTATAAATTTAGTGTGCTCGAGTGTCTCGAGTGTTGAGAATTGTAATGCGAGGAGAAGAAGCAAACGGCGTCGCATGTGTCTTGAGGCATTCGTGTTTGGCTTAAATGCTTGGCACATTGAGAACGCATGTTAACCATGGTGGTGTGCGGTGTAGTGTGGCAACGCTAAATGCGGTTCTTAGCAATTTGCTACCCTTCTGAGCTCAGCTATTGTTGTTGTACTGTTGTTGCCGCCGCTGCGCGTCTCGAATTTCCGGTTTTTGTGGAAAATCAACCTCAAAAGCAGCAGCGCTGCCGTTAAAGGCACTTAGTAGTGGCATGTTATCGCATAGCGGCTGCGAAAAATATACGCACAGCATTGGGTTAACTATTTTGATTGTGAATATTTCGAATATGTATGTATTTACATATCGATGGATTTACAAAATATTTTTCATGTACTTGTTTCAAATATTCACCTATCGTCAAACGTAAAAACGGAATCAGTTATTTGCTGATATATGCAAATTTACATATGTGAATTTTTTGGTCTATCAATAACATATTTAAGTATTCTTATTTTGATGCTAGATTTGCACGTAGATTTACATAAAATGAATCAATATAGCTTCAACTATTTGTTCATCCATTTTTTTTTTGTATGCAAAAATATTCGATTTTATAATGCACAAGGAATTGTATGTATTCAAACTACTTTAATACCCTGTTGGCATATGAAGTAATAAAATGCTTAAATAAAGCTTAATTAAAATTATTGCTGGTGTAGCCATACAAAATCAGTTAGAATATAATAGAGTTGACTCAGTATTACTCACTTTGTTGAGTTTATTTCAGAACGGGTTTTCGGTGACTTTGACAAAGCCAACATATAAATATAAATCCGTTTAAATCGGATTTGAACTCTTTGCTGTTCAATCTCAATTCATTCTCAATCTCTATCTCCCTCTCGTTCACTTTATTTCGATTTGAACTTTGCAAACAATGCAGCGAATCGGTCGTTTGGAAAAAAAAACTGTAGGAATTGAATTAAATAGGCACAGGATAAGTAAACCGTACAAAGAATACCATAAAAATCCAGCAACTCGCTCAATTGCAGCCGGAAAAGCATTTTACTTTTCATTTTATGTAATTTTATTTTTTTGTTTTTGAATTTTTGATACCCCTTCCATTCTATAAAAGAGATTTGGTTCTTAAAACATTCGGTCAAAACGATTACCAAACAATTCTCGGGGGGTTGGCAGCGCCATAAGTTCATTTTGATGTGGCTTATGTACAAGGACTCAAAACTGAACCCATACAAAACAAATACGAAGCTATACAACTATCAGACTGACATTTCCATATATTTCTTTCATATATTTATATTTGCAAACAATTTTCAAAAAAGCCAATGAAAAGGTTTTAAAATTACTTATGTTGTGTTTAGGCAGAAACTTCGACTTTTGCATATTCCAAACAGCTTTATTTTATGAAACTTAAGTAAATTTTGTCTTAACAAATGATGACCTAACAGTATTCCGTTTGGTTGCTGAAATAAAGGGGAAAGCAATAAAATAGTGAAAAATAATAATAATTTATCATTTCTGCTTGTAGTTATGCTTGGCAGATTTAGAAAGTAAGTTTAAGCACCATGAAAAATGCAAGTAAGTTCTTGCCTTTTCAAAACTCGATATAAAATAATGGAAAATGTGGATGTACTGCAAAATTTCATGACTTTATTATACAATGAAAATTATTTTAATTAAAAAAATATATATGTATACAGTATGACCTGGGTAGTGTGAACACTGGTTACTAAATATTTGTTCACACCATCGAGGTTACAAAACAAAGTGGTTTTTAAAACATTTTTATGGAAATGGACTTTATTTTTATTTTTTTCTTAAGCTAATTTGAATAAAATCTGCAAATTAAATTATTTATTTAAGGATGTTGTATTCATATATACATATCAATTTCCTAACAAAATAAAAAGCCTGGATAGTGTGAACAAACTAGATTGTGTGAACAAATTTCAAAACTTTTAATTTCTTCTTGTTCACATTATTCAGGTTTAACTGTATAATAATGAATTAATATTTGGTAGGTACACACTGTTGAATGAACAAGTGGGAACGTTGCGGTATACAAGATACCTGTTCAAAAATAGGAAATTTAAATTTAAGTTGTCATTGTAAAATTTGTTATTTCTGTTTGTTGTTATGCTTGGCAAAATTCAAAAGTAAGTTATAGTACTTTCCATTAAAAAGTGCAAGTATGTTCTTGTTTTTTATTTTTATTATTACATATATAATTTTTTATTTTTTTTAACTCGCCTATGAAATATTGCTAAATGAAGATTTAATATATTCTGAAGTAAGGTTCTGGTCGCATTCTAGGCATTATGCGTATACTAGCCCAGACCACTATTAATTCGTACGACATGTTTTTTAAGGTATGCGCAATGTTTTATGGACTGCATGGTCAAAGTATGGAATCAATGGAAAGGTCATTAAATTTACGTTTGAATGACACAGTACTGTTCTCAACCCATTAAGTACCCATTGAAAATTTTCAATTCTTGTAAAAGTCTACTTTTTGATCTTTTTCCCCTGGCATAAACAAAAAATGCAAAAAGTTACTTCAAACAATTCTAATAGTGTCTGAAAAGAAAATTTTCAAAAATCCCTTCCCATGTATTTTATATGATTTTTGAAAAAATTGCTAAAGATGGCAATTTGCCCACTTTTCATACAAAGTAGTCATTTTTAGTAATTTCGTACGAATTAATAGTGGTATGGGTAGTAGTCATTGTTTCTATGAAAGTGTGACAGAGTTTACAATCAGTACAGCGCTTCTGAAGGTTTGACTAAACTTCAATCTTTGCTATATCCGGTGATTCTCAACCGATTTGGATAAAATTTTCACAAATAATGACTACTTCGCCTAAAGTTGTTGGCTATAAATTGTTCAAATTCAAAACTTTGTTTTTATTTAAAAAGAAATCAAAATTAATTTAAATAAAAAAATAGTTAAAATAATTAAATTAAGTAAAATATAGAATAATATATAAATCTGAAAATAAAATTTAGGTAAAAAATTAAAAAGTTAACGTTAAAGCTCTGGGAAATTCAATAAAAAATTTAGTTGTCCAACATTTGTTGCGTGGATTAGGAAAAACCCAGAAAAACGCAATCAGACCAGCGTTAGATTAGTAATTAGTGGATCGATATTTTACCGAGTGAGGCGCGGTCCGCGCCGGTCCGGGTCGCAACTTTCCACACAAGACGAACCCAATCCTTACTAGGGATAGTAAATTAAATCAGAGGGGAAACGGGGGCGGCAAAAAATCGAAACCAAACCGATAAATCCACATATTCGCCCCCCAGACACCAATTAAAACAACCCCCAAAAACATCAAAAAAGCCACGCCCCCACCCCCCCAACCCCCCCATTTAAACAAAGCCCAACCCCCAGTTTACACCAAGCCAAGAAGGAAACCCCCAAAAAACAAAAAACCACGCCCACCAACCCCAGCCGCCCCCACCACCCCAACCCCAAAACGAGCACCCAGAGGGCAACCCCAAATGAGAGAAGCGACACCCCCAAAACCAAAGTGGGCCACGCCACCCATCCGCCCCCAGGCCCCCAGCTTGACACAAAGGCGTACCCCCAGTTTAGAGCAGAGCCACCAAATGGCCGGGAACCCCAAACCACAAAAGGACCACCCCACCAAACGCCCACCCACCCCAACCTCGTCAAAAACAGGATGCGCTCCAGGTGGAGCAGAACCCCAAATTGTAGAACGCAACGACCCCAAACCACAAAGTTGGACCCGCCCACCCATTTCGCCCCCTCCCCACTTTACAAACTACAAGTCACCAAATGGAGAAAACAACGACACCACAAGACCACACAATGCCACCCCACCACCCCCCCCTTCCCCACATTTACAAACTTGACACCAAATGGAGAAGACAATACATCCACAAAATCCATCAAATGGGCCACGCCCACCCAACCCCCCAGCCCCCCCCCACTACAAACTAGCAGGGCACATGGAAGAAGCAACACCACAAAGATCCATCAAAGTTGGACCACCCCCCCCCCTTCCCCACCTTCAAACAGACAAGTCACCAAATGGTAGAATATAACAATACATCCACAAACCACAAAACCCCCCCAACCACCCCCAGCCCCCCCCCACTACAAACTACAGGGTCACCATTTTTAAAACACCACAAAGCCATCAAAATACCACCCCACCCAACCCCCCCAGCCCCCCCCCCCCTTACAAACAGAGCAGAGTCACCAATAGAAGGCGCACCCCGCCGGAAAATCTAGCAGCGTACACCCCTGCCCACCGTACCCCAATCAGGCCTACCGGTTTTAATACGGTATCGAGTATGCCCAGTCGGTGCGCCGACGCAACGTTCCACTTGTTTTAGTACTAGAATTGAGGCCTCCAAGGAGACAAGAGAATAAAGTTTGTTGTTTTCATTGTCGACATGTGTGTATCGGTAACTGGTGTGAAAAAACTATCGATTATTTGTCCTGTCTTGCGAGTGGTTTCCATGAACTTAAATAACAAATCTGGAGTCTCTAGCTCTTATAGTATCCGAGATCGACGCGTTTATACAGACTGACTGATATCATTTAACCAACTCGGCTGTTGAAACTGATCAAGAAAACATATGTAAGTAAACTTGATGGGTTCGAAGATGCTTCCTTTTGACTTTTACAGACATTTGCACAAAATTAGTATACCCTTTTGCCCATTAAAAGGTTTCAATTAAGATAAATGAGTAAATATAAATGTTTTCATTCAAAAGTAACATAAATTAAAATGTATGTAAAAACTTTATCCAAGTGTATTCAAAATATGTACATTCGTTCATCAATGGAGCCAAAATCTTTGGTTTTGAATGAATTTTTATACCTTTTTTTATTTTGCGTTTAGCAAATTTCTGTTTTCTTTTTTTTATATGGTTTTTATAAAGGCATACGGAGTAAGCCAGGAACAGGAATCCATTTGGGTCCTTGGTTTCTATTCATTCAGCTCATTTTGGACATAAACAACCATGCCCACAGAGGGATCGAATCGACAACTGTGATCGTGATACGATAAGCCCTACTTTTTATAAATTTTCATTGTCACATTCTGTCGTTTTTATCTTTTTAGCTCCAAGCTTCGAGTTTTTTACATTTTCGTAGTTTGCTCTCTTCAGTGTTGGACATGAACATGATTATGAATCTGTTTTGTTTAATGCTATGAATATAATTTTTTACGCTCCGGTCGAACGCATCTATGATTTTCAAAACAAAAGTAAATCTTTTGTTACCTGGTAGTTTATTTTTTGCGTTACATTATTAGGCAATTATTTGTGTGTCTCTAGTTGTCTCGCTTCGGCTGTTCAGCTTTGTTCAGGCTATGAGCACATCATGGAAAAACTTAATTCAATTATTTGTCTGTTGTCTGCAATATGAGAAAGAAGAAGAGGAACTCTTTCCCAAAATGTTTTACTCTGCCAGTCATGCTTATACTGCAGTTATTCACTTTTGTAAGTGTAAAGTAATTTTGTTATAAAATGTGAAACGCATAAAAGGAAGGACAAATATTCTTTAAGATGACAGTCCATGCATCAGTTCGTCTTTTTCTGTGCAAAGTCATCTTTAATTTTTATACCCTTAACCCATAAAATGGGTAAATAAGGGTAAAATGGTTTTGTGCAAAAGTATGTAACAGGCAGAAGGAAGCATCTCCGACCCTATAAAGTATATATATTCTTGATCAGCATCAATAGCCGAGTCGATTTAGCCATGTCCGTCTGTCCGTCTGTCCGTCTGTCTGTCCGTCTGTCCGTCTGTATGAACGCGTGGATATCAGCGACTACAAGAGCTAGAGACTTCAGATTTGGGATATAAGCTATACCATGAGCAGAACAAGTTTGCTTCAAATTATCGATAACTATTCTGGTTTCCGATATACACATGGAATCGATAACAAAAAAATATCGAATTTGGAAAATGTAAAAATGAGGGTTGAAAGAATGAGTAACGATAGATCTTTTCTGAAAATTTCGTCCAAATCGGTTAAGAAACACCGGAGATATCGAGCTTAATCGATTGAAGTTAAGTCAGTATACCAAAGTCTTATATAAATTAATTTTTTTTTTGCAACTGGGTTCAGGGTATCTTCTAGTCGGGCTCTCCCGACTAGAGCATTCTTACTTGTTTTAAGCTATCGACATGAAATTTTGTTCAGGGTCTTCTTATTGCTGCAGATAGATTGAATGTCGAAATCAGCTTTATCGAACATTGCATATAGATGTCACATAGACGCGTGAGGATAACGTTTTTATATGAAAAACAAACCAACCAAAAAACCAAAAAGTGTGTATAATTTTGATGTCGAAGAGACTGCATGAGCCATCCTATAACGGGGGTTTTTTTTTTAAAAGAAATTCCTTAAAGTCGTTTAGGAGAAAAACGCGCTCAGGGTTAAATGCTATGCAACTTTTAAGAAGCCAAAATCAGTAAATCCACCGATGCTCACCTCAATATCTAAGTAAGTTTAAGATCGAATGACCAGAGATTGAGGGAAAAAACTTATAAAGAATTTTTACTTTTAAATAAACTTGTTTGATAAAAACGAAGTTTTCAATAAAGATGGACCAACCACACCCCCTTCTCCACAATCCTCCCCATCACTCTCCTAATAGGCTAATTTTTGCTGCTGGGGAAGGATTTCAAGTGACTTTTATTAAGTTATACACAGTACGACCTCACTCAACGCAAGCTATTAAAATTTGGCCAATTGCGAAAACTGAAGTGGTGTGGGCTATTCTGGGGTTAAATTGTAGGGAAGGTTACCCTCTTGATAAGCGACGACATAGTCCCAAAAGGGGTTGCAATTAAATAATAATCCCTTCTTTGTGCGGTTTCGAATTACCCCAGAAATGTTTAAAGCAAACACATTTTAAGTTTGGAGTTTTAAAACCTGTGACATTTGAAATGTAGGATTAAAATTGTCATTTGAGCTCAAACAATTAAGTTATTTTCATCAGCTAAGACATATACTTGATTTGTTTAAAAAGCAAAAATTTATAATCCTCGATTAAGCCCAATTTCTTTCTTGGCCGTAAGTAAAAACTTCTTTTAACTTTACACAGTGGGTTTTCGTTATTGGGAACTTTATAATATTTAAGAATATATAATGAAATAAAAAGTAATGTTATGCACAAATTCTTTGTTCATTATAAGTCGTTTCTTCTCTCCATTAAAATATATCTTTACTTTTCTTATTTGTGTTGTATTTTGTTATTTTGTTTTCTTTATAGTGTTTTCAATTGACTTCATTTTACTATGGCCATTTGTTGTCATAATAAAAAATTATTGCTATAAGCTAAAATGAACTTTTTATAAAAACTTAATCATAATATTGTTATTGTTGCTTGATTGATTGTAATATATGTATTTGCAAACAAATATATCACAATATCGGAAATATCGGCTTTTGCCTGATTCGGCAATCATTATAACTGTGAAATAAAACTATTTATACACTTGTCATGAAATGTGTAACGCATAGAAGGAAGCGGATCCGAAAATATAAAGTATATATATTCTTGATCACCATCGCAAGCTGAGTCAATGAAGCTTCGGCCGCATGTCCGTCTGTTTTCATGCAAACAAGTCCCTCAATTTCTAAGCTATTTTTTAAGTTGCAGTTAGATCAACCAGAACGTTAAGTAAAAACGTTACAAATGCAAGATATGTAAAGAGCTTGTACTATGAAAAACAAGTAGGCCTGGCAAGTGTACATAATACTCGTTGTCTAGTTTGCAATTAGCTTTATTACCAACACATGGCTTCTTATACCACTGTACAATATAAGAGCAATAGCAGCCGATGCCATTGCTTGTCCTCCCCTCCTACACCCACAAAACGCAATAATATCATTACTATTGCACGATACACAATGGACAAGCTTTAAACATTTATTACTTAACACAATTAAATTTTCACGCCATTTGTGCAATGCTCATTGTGGCAACGTTGACAACAACAAACACAAAATGTAACAGCAACTTCCTATGTATATTGTAGGTGTATATAAAAGACACAGCTGCAAATTTGTTTGAAAATTTAATTTATTCCCTTGCAACAGGATACTTTAATTTTAATACACATTTCATTTTGACTAGCGATAATTAGAGAGCTGAATGAATGAAAAGTGTGACATTTTAATGCACAACGCGTAAAATAAATTGAATGTTTTAGAATGCGACGGCTAAAAAGTATGAGTGAATGTTGTGATATCAACTTACTCAGTCGAGTTATAAAGTTGTACTTGAATACATTCGAATGAATTTATTTATTTTGCCTGCTATGTATGCAAGTGCATGTTCGTAAATCGATTTGCACAAAAATATTGAATAAATATAGTATATTATTTATTTTAGAGAAGTTTATGCACAACTTTTTTGTTTATGGTTTTGTAGATGAGCTTCGAGCTTTATGCCCGGTTCAAATAGCGTGTATTTTAGTTTTGCAATAATCTGACTGTGCGTCTAGCTGGCGACAAAAGGCATGTATTTTGCTTTTGTTAGCTCGCTCGCGATCGGAGCCTCAACTTGTGCGTTAGTCTGGCGCCATATGCAATGTTTATAACGTGTGCTAATTTAAAACTTTCCGCTCCGGCTTCTTTTCTCTAATCCCACGAAATGAAAGTATGTATTCTAAACATTCGAATGTCTCAGGCTGTGTCAATATTTTCAATTGCGTTCTTTACATATTCTCATTCAAACCAATGTCCCGATTATAGAAGAATATGAAACCCGACAAACACTAACATTCATACTCTCTCACATCATAATATGTTTGCTACTTATTGTACTCTTTTCAATTCGAATACATTCTGTTGAATACAGTCATGAGTAATGACTTGCAGCTGTCTGATGTACATCGAAATCTTATATCGCTGTTTAAGACATTATTTTTTAGAGCACTGCAAACCAAGCGAAGCCGACCAAATAGTTCTCTTCCTCTATCATTCTTTCTTTGCCGTCTCCTTCTTTCTATGGTAATTTTTTAATATGATTATAAAAGTTTCAACAATAATTAATAATAAAGTTAATTCAAGCAGGGCAATACTGGCAGCTCGTATTAATTTTATTTAAACCAGCTCTTGCTTTGCATAAAGCGATCCTTTCTCTTCATTTCTGTATTTGTTTTAGTTTGCATTTGCACAAATTTTGCTTTCGCCATGCTCGATTAATCAATTGCATTGAAAATTAAGTTGGCAACTGCTCTGCTTGTCAAGAAGGGAAAAATTGGGTCTCGTATCTTGTGGTTCAAGTGATAAATATTAAAAACCCTTACTATCGAGCATCTAGAAGCAGGCGTTGCAAATACAGTACAACCTCGCGCAACGCAATCCTCGTTACACTCAACTCCTCGATTGCAACACCCGAATTCTTAACGCAACTTAAAAAAAAGTATCCTCATTTAACGCAACTTACTAAGGAAATCGTTTGTTTTAGTTTGATTTTATCAAATTTCTTAATAAAATAAAATTAAATCCTTGCTTTGAAAACAGATTTATTCGATTTACTTTAGTTTTGATGGTTGTGCAAATCTGCACTTTTGCACTGATTCAATACTTTGTGATCTCCCTAATAGTATTGTTTATCAGAAACTCTTGGAAAACACATACCCTTTTACAGCAAAAATTAAACAAAGCTCTTTTAAGAAGTCATTTCACTTGGTTAAGTTCGGCCCGCGCATATTTTTTGAAAGTGAGCTATGGAAGCATTGATTCAATTACTTAGCGACCGCCAGAAGCGTCAGTTAAAATAAATTGTAGGCTTGAGTGCACTGGCTAGATTTACTAGTAATTTACCGTTCACACACATACACAACCACACACACAAAAAAAACACCAAAAGTTTTTTTATTTTATACTCGTTACCGAAGGTAAAGAGTATATTGGTTTTGTGCAATGTCCGTCATGGTGTCCGTCCGTCTGCATGTTCGCAATTTTTTTCCACACTCTTCAAGATAGAGACTTGAAACTTTCCAATTCTCTTTACCTATCGGATAGTAAATTAATTGTCAAGATGGGGGTCCTGCGATAACTGGGGGGCTGGCAAATCGATAAATTCGATAACTCAAAACCGATAAATCCACAGATTTCGCACATCTTTACAGCTAGAACTACCAAATTTAGAAAGAAGATAGCTACTAGAAATCCCCAAAAAATTGCATCAAAAATTTTGGAGCCAAAACATTTTCCCCCCACATTTAAAGTCAAAAAAGCCTATATCTCCCACAGTTTTTGAGCTATAGCCACCAAACTTGGTGTCAAGATAGGTGATGATGACCCCCCAAATACTGCATACTGGATGCCACGCCCACCAATAATGCCCTAGCCGCCCCAACGCTTCGTCAAAAACGGGAATGCGTGTATCTTCCAGAGTTGTGGAGCTAGAGCCACCAAATTTGGTAGGAAGATAGCTGGAAACAACCCCCAAAAATGTGCATCAAAGTTTTGGAGCCACGCCCACCCATTCCGCCCACCTTTTACAAACTTTGAGCTAGAGTCACCAAATTTGGTATGAAGATAGCAATTAACATTCCACAAAGATCTGCAGCAAAAATTTGGCCAAAATGCCACGCCCACCCATACCGCCCCCAGCCCCCCTTTCCCAACTAACTTACAAACTTTGAGCTAGAGTCATCAATTTTGTAAGGAAGATAGCTTGTGGCATCCCCATCTGCATCGGAAAATCTTTTAGGCAGCGTACACCCCTGCCGCATCCGTACCCCTTTTGCAATCAGGCCTGTTTTTACCGGTTTTAATACTGGTAACGAGTATACCGCAGTCGGTTGCGTCCGACTGCAACGTTTCCACTTGTTTTATTTTGCATAGCACTTTGACGTTTTACTGCAGCTCTTGTATGCAGCTTGCCGGCACCGTTTTTTTTTAATACATTTTTTTCTTGTTACAAATTAGGGGTTGAGAGAGCTATTGGGGTTGATAGCTGCAGCAGATTGTGGCTTAATGCACCCGCACCTAAAATTTCAGTCAAGACAGCAAGACAAAAGGCTGTCGGTCTCATACTCTGGTCAACCATGCTTAAAACGAAAAACAAAAAAATATAATGAATTAAAATCTGATATGAACTAGTTTTTCATATACACTCTTTATAGCCGATGGCAGTTTGAAGTTTTTATTTCTGTGTATGGGATTAAAAAAACAAGGGTAGAAAAAAGAAGATAACAAATTATGACAAGATCTGACATTTTGCGCTGAGATGTTTAAAAGATCAAAGGAAAATGCATGTGTGAAAGGCAAATAATGAAGCTCGAGCGAAATGAAAATATTCCTATATGTCTCAATAAAAATCCAGAACTATTCCAACTATGACTTCTAAGGGGCTAGAAAATTAAACGATTAGATAATAGCCTTAAATTTACATTTTTTGTTTTCCATGTTGCTTAAAAGTTAAAAATTAATAACAAATTAACGAAATTTATAGTAATTACCAAAAACAATTTGTATCATTGGCACAACTTCGAAATTGTCTCCTTTAACACTCGTAAATTGGACGTGTTAAATAATCACTTTGCTGGCGGCCCCCAATAAACCATTAAAACGCATGAGTCACGCCCACTTTCACACAAAAGCGTACATACAAAAATATAATAACTAATTATTGTCAATATTATTTAAGGCTCATTTTTGCCAATGTTGCAATCTACACACAAGCACAAAATTGAAGCAAAATTACAAAAACAGCTAAAACGCATAGCTAACAATAGTTGAGTTCATGGCGATTTGTAAAATTCACCCTCTTTTCCACTTTCATTTTTTTCATTATTTGACATTTAGCTTTTTGCAATATAAGCGAAATTTCATTCTGATTGTTTTGTTGTCCGAATTGTGTTTTCCCAATCCCAAAATATGTGATTTCTATGCAAATGCGAGTTTTAACGTTAATTAGATGTGCAGAAAACAAATAAAACAAATGAACAAAATGTTGTGCATTGTTTTGTGCATACGGAAAGAAAAGGTTACACCTAAATAAATAAGTTGATGCATGAAAATGCATGCTATTAAAAAACCTTTCCACATAACTATAAATTGCTAATAAAATCGTAGTTATTATGAATTATTCAAATTTTTCGTAATGTGAAGTGTGTACAAATTTGAAGATAGTTTTTTATGTGTTGTAATTTTAATCGCTGCAATGATTATTTGAGTTGTTTGAATAATGTCTATTGTGAAACTTGGAAATTTAATTTGTAAAAGAAATTAAAAACAGAGAAAAACTTAACATAAACTGTTCAAAAATTTCTCTTTTAAGAAGCAAACCAAAAGTTTTATTTTCCGTCTTCTTTTTGTTAGCGTCTTATAAACATAATTTTATTTTTTTTAACTATATAACAGAAATTTTTAAAATCTTACGTTAATTATACTTTTATTTAGTGCCCGCACAATTTTGTTTTTCAACAATGTTGACTTTGAGCCGTTTGTAAAAGTGGTTGGAATTCCTTAACTGTCGGCTCTGCAATTTTCATTTACATTTATATTTAAAAGTTGCCGCTGAGTTTTCTGAATTCTTAATGTTAGCGCACACAAGATTTTCTTCTGCCAGGAAGGAAACATTTTTGCCGGCGGCACTTAACTCACTGATTTGTTTTTTATTTATTTGAATACTTGTCGCTTTCTTCGCCTAAAAAACTTTTGAACCCTTTTTGGCAGACAAGGTACGGTCTCGGGCAGACGTTTATGTTGTTTTTTTCATATATACAAACTTTTTTTTTTGTCCATTTGACGTTTTGATCTTTTTGATTTGCATACTTGTGCCGTTGGCATTTAACTAAATATTAAGAAATACCACAAATATTATTTGTGTGTAAGACTATTTATAAAATTAATAAAAATTTTTGTTTATTTCATCTACTTGCAGGCTACGCAAAAGATATTTCCGGAGTTGAAAGAGGTAAGCTTCACCCCAGACACATTACGACCATCAATGAAATTTAATGGCAAACGTCTCTCAAGTTCACATGGAACATTCCATTCGGCCAGATTCCTCTCTCCTACCTAAACCCATTTGTGTCTACTTACTTAGCCATAAAAATGTCAAGCAAACATACTTAGAACCTTAAATAGGAGTCTTTTTGCTGGCGTGTTTTTTTCACAAAAAGTAAATAGTCTACATTTCAATTGTTGTACAGTATTATGCAATTTAAATTAGTAAAATAAATGCCAGTGTTTCTCAATGCATTGCATAACACAAAGCTCATATTGCCTGCTAGATAAATTTACTGCAACAAAATTCAACAGTAGTGTGTTTTTTTGGTTTTGAGGTTCGGTCCTGGGAATGACCCATTAATTGGCTAAAAAGCCGAAAGATCGCCCGAGAAACTACCATGTACAGTTTTCACTGCGCTCTGCGACCATTCACACGCTGTCACTTCCCGAACCAGACAGCGAGTGCTCCCAACAGTGCAATTTATTATACCATGTATGTCAGACGACAGCAATTCGTATAGAAAAAGGCACTGTGAACAATCTACACTAAAAAGTTATTAGCATTATGTAATATTAAAATTGTCCTATGACCAACATGTCTAAAAATATTGAAATACAGTCGAACTTTCTTATGCGAATATTAAAGTAACAAAATAACTAAGATATAGAGAAAATTCGAAGTATAAAATTTTTTTTTTTTTAAACATATTGCAGTGTTTTGGTAATGAATTCGGTATACATATTATATTGTTATTTAATTTTTTTTCTTAAGTGTAGTTTATTAATTTATTTAATGAAGCATCAGATTTGTTGATGTGTAAATTTCTTTAAAAAATCAAAAACGCTTTAAGAAATATTTAAAATAATCAATTGTGTAAGTGTATAAATATAACCATAAAAATTTTTTAGATTGTTTTTTTTTAATAAAACTATAGAGCACAAAGAAATTTCAGTTTAAACTAATTAATACGTAATGTGTTCCACTGTGCAGTTTAGGCTGTCTTTGCTATCGTTTCATTCAGCTGTGAGATCCGCTAGTCCATGCAGGTTTCGTTGTTTTAACTGTCTATCGTTTAAACTTGACTAAATACGTGGAGTGGAGTAGGTGGACGATTATGGTGGTCATGAGGAGAAAGGGTCAAAAATGCAGGCGGAGCATCAAATGCAAATTCTTGATGCATACTATGCGGCGCTCTAACTAGGCATGCCAGCTCACAAACCCACACATTGATTTACATGTTAGCTCAATTTTGCTGTCGCGCTGGCCGCCTACAATGGCACAAAATCAATGAAGTTGTTGGGAACAGCAGCAACATCAGCCGAACAACAAGCAAAATGGGCAACAGTGAGGCCTCGGCCTCCTTCACACACCTTACAACCAACCCATACAATACATTTAATTTATTGTTATTATTTATTGAAAATATTGTTTGATGAGCATAAACTTAGCGTGCGAGCGAGCGGTGTGTGCTGTGTGTGCTGTGTACATTGAACCGGTTTAACATTGGCCACGCCTTAAGCTTCAGTATCTCAAGGGACAGACAGAGAAGCAGCAGCTGTTGTTGTTGTTGTTCTTGACCTGATGTTGTTAAACTTTATGCCTCCCATTTGTTTTCTGAGGATTAAACCGGAAAACAATGTATGTTTGTATAATGGGCGTTGGCCCAAAATTGCTGCATTTGTTCAACTTAGCTTAATTATTTTCAAGTGAAGTCAATATATATATGGAAGTTATCTTATAAAACGAAGACATTTTTAAGGTTTTTATATGAAAAATTCATATTTACAAAAAAAAATATGTACTTAATTTCCCTCAATTTATTAGGGGAATTTAGGAATTTTTAAGAAGGTTTGACAGTGTCTCCATTTATGATAGCAAGCAGTGTGCAACGTAGATCTAATCGACGAGGACTAACACCACCGGACTTGCCTTATATGGCCATGAAAATCATGCGACTTCGTGTAAGGGATTCAATAACCATTGCGTTTAAATACATCGGTTCAAATCTGAAAATGTCAAGGAATAAAGTACAAAATAAGCACTCTATAAATGCATCGAAAAAATTTAGGATTTTTGCTTTCTTAATAAGTAATAAAAATAAAAGTAAAACAAAACTCAACAAACTATTCTTTTTTATAATAATGCGTTCATACAGACGGTAAACTCGAAACCTGTTTCCGAACAGGTAAATGCGTTCAATAATTGGCTGATGCAAATCTTTTGGGGAAGCCATAACCTATATTTCCAATAAAATTGGTGACTCTAGCTCAAAAAAGGTGAAAGATACACGCATTACCGTTTTTTAAGACGCAGTGTGGCGTAGGTTGGGCATAGGTTGGGGGCGTGGCATCAAAATGTTTGATACAGATCTTTGTAGGATGTCACCAGCCATCATCCCACTCAATTTTGTGACTATAGCTTAAAATGATATTCGCATACCAGTTTATAAAAGGTCAGAGTGGTGGGGGAGGTGTTGGGTTCGGTATGGGTAGGCATGGGTAGGTATGGCATCAAAAGCTTTGATGCAGTTCTTTTGGAGACGCCAGAAGATATCTCCTTACCAAATTAGGTAGTTCTAGCTGTAAGGATGTATTTAATATTTCGATCAACCGATTTTATCGATTTCCCAGTTCTTCCCGCATGACGGACATTGCACAATACCAATATGCTCGTCACATTCGGTATCGAGTAAAGTATACAATGCAATTTAGTAAAAATAATTTTTAAATCAAGACCTTACATAAGCACTTTCACCATTCCATTTGAATAATTTTGATACACAAAGCGAGCAGCGAACCGCAAACCATCTGAACCGTTTCAATTGCTTAAGCAAAACCCAGACTTTTTTGTTAAAAAATTTTTTTTTTCGCCCTTTGGCAGGCAGCATCAAAACAACAAGTTTGCCAACTGCATAACCATGTCTCGTTGTCTTTGTGAATATCATGGGGTAAAAAGTATCTCGACAAACATAAAAAATGCTTCCACTGATTGCGTGGGCGTAGACGAGCAACACTATTAACTGGTCATCCCTCCTCCTAATACCAATAGTCTGTACTATATTTGTTCAATTTTTTTGGGTATTTGTTTCCTCTTCGTGCTGTTTTATGGTACTTGTATCTATGCGCTAGTATCGCTTGAGGGCACACGGCTTTACCTCAATCCTACGTTTTTGTTGCTCATAATCGCATCAGCTGTAGATATGTAATATGACGTGGAAGAAATGGTCGCCATATATCACCCTGTCGTATCAACCCTACAAATAAACTCGATTGCCAAAGCGATTTATTGGTAAAATCTAAATAACAATAATCAGGGGATTATTCCAATGGAGATTTAAGTGTTTCTTGTGCTATATCAATAAATAAAGATTTGTATTATTCTTTTTGAACTATTTTTAGTTAATTTAACTACTAACTTTAGTTTTAAACATTTTAAAATATAAATTAGAATTTTATTAGATTGAATCATTCAAGTTTAGTTATTTATACGAAAATCAGAAGGCATGTCGTGGCCTTGAAAACACAAACACACTTAAAAATCAGTCTCAGGTACTCACAAAGTACAGATATAACATCAATATGTTAAACCCTGTTATGTTTCCTTTCGCCACCTGATGATATTATTATTTAATACAGACTAGCGGACATCGTTAATGCTTTCTGTTTGTTACATTTATTTGCAGGAAACCATTATACCCTTATAATGGGAAACCATTACATTGGTTTAAGGTGTAAAAAGTTCTGTATGAAAAAAAAACCACGAAAAATTCGTTTGTTGATAATTTAACATTTGCTTTGCAAAGATTTATTGCAAATTGTTAATGCTCCGTAGAAAAGCTTTTAAGGATTAGCCTTTATAATATTTACGTCAACCATAAGCTTATGTAAATTCTATTACAATATTTTCTATGTAAATTATTAAAAATCTATCTTGTAACGTTAGACAAGACTGTATAAACAAAAGAACATCATCATCATAGCATCGAATCCCCCTTACTTGTCATCATGATTCAGCACAACAGCCACGTAACAGTTCTGGCAAAAACTTTCCTGCTGTGTTTCTTGTCTGAGGTGAGATGGGTAAGAGCTCTGAACTTTTTACGGCCAAACAGATTTGCTGCCCGTATCAGTAGCAAAGCAGACGCTGTGGCTATAATGGACAAGAATGAGGGGGAACTGCCATTTAGCCACCATTTTGTTTGTTTTGTGCATTTCTTGTGCTGCTTTGTTTGCCTTTTTGTGTGTGTGTACTTTGAAGGACCCTGCAGTTCTGTTGACTAGGCCAAACATGGGCGAGTACTAGTCCATACCAATGCCGTTTCAATGTATTCTATTCCATTTTACTAGAAAATGTCCTTGGAGTAAAAGTCTCAATCGCATTTACGTGGACTAGTCAAAAAAAGCATACCAAGTAGACTAATCTATAAAACAGACCATATGGACTAGTTAAAAAATCATACCAAACAAACAGTTACAGGTTACATTCAAGAAATATTCCGCGCTATGTGATTCGCTTAAAATAAGACTTATTATTATTCATTAACAAAATCTTAAATGTGCTTTCGCTAGTCTGTGTCACTCACTGTCTAGTGAGCGCTTTGGGGGTATAACTTTATCAGAAGAAATTTCCTACAAGTCGAAATTGTGCGGTGTACTGAAACTGATTTTTTAAAATCGCGTTATATCGAAAACGCGGTGTAGAAGTACCGGTTATACGAGGGAGAGTGTATAGTAAATATCTAGGAAAACAGTGCCCTCTTTGAACAACATATAAATAAGTATATGCAAAAAATCTTATACTCAATTATTTTTAACTTTTAACATCCGGGTACCTTAAAACCAAATAGAACGTTCTTGAGTTATTTCTATTAGAAACGTTAAAAATATAATTTAAATTATAAAAGTGTTAGAAAAAGCATGAATATTATTTAGATTAAACTTAATGAATATGAACTGTGTTGGTATGTTTGGAACCGTCGTTCACTAAGCGGATGCCTAGCGATTGCGGTCAGTTATATGTATTGTAAATTAAAATTGCTTTTAAATCGTTCATTTTTGTTTTTTCTTTCGCTGCAACGAAAATCAAAGAAACACACCCAATTACTTTTTGCATTAAGTTTTCGATAAAGTTTTGCATTCAAAACCGCAGGCTAATTTCTATCTACACGCTCACTTACGCTGCCTGATAGCCCCGGGTATATTCATATCCATTGTCGCGACGCCAAACTCCGTCTACAACTGGATCTGAAAAACATTATAGTGTCGATAAAAGTCCGTTGGTTGCATGCAATCTGTATATATTGTGGTGGCTGATAAACTTACTTTAAATGTCCAATTCTTCTTAATGCGAATGCCCTGCGCAATTGACTACAAAAACTAATTATCTAATGTGCATTGAAGCATGTTAGAATCCTATAGTCGAAATAACTTGAATAGTACATGCCCAAAAATAAAGTACATATATAACAATCACAAGTCGATTAGCTACAAATGTAGTTATGTTTGCGTATGTAAGGAGGTTACTTCTTAAATTTTCTTAAAAAGTACGACAAAGTTTATAAAGGAAAGATTCATTCCCATTCGATAATTTGAAAAAAAAAAAAATATCTGCGCATACTTATATTCCAAATCTAAAGTATCTTGTTCATTGAAGAAACTGTACATACCTGAATTTGAATTTGATTTTACTATAGCTTGGCTTTTGACAATAATTGCCTCATAACGTTTTTCAATTTCAGCCTCTTTAAGCTTTCTAGGGTCTTACTGAAAGCTTTGTATTACTTTGTTTTGTTCCTGCCAAGTCTAAAATTTTTATGGCATTTTATTGTTGGCGGAGACCATTCTCATGTTGACTAATTGATTGCCATTTGTTTGGCAGAAACTTTTTTTTTAATTTTTGTTTATGTTTTGTTTATTTTTGCTTGGATCTTACAACATCCAGTACTTCTAAAACAATTATTAAGTTTAATTTTAAAAAATAAAATAAAGTAAAATAAAACTATCTTCGGGATAAATATAGAATTCGTGAGGTTGTAATTGCGTCACTAAAATTTCTTCAATCCTTTGAAAAATTCCATTCGCAAATCTTTAAAGCCCGCCTTGTTCAATTCCCAGTTTTGATTAAAATTCACACTGGATAATGGACTGATGGATTTGGGAATCTTTTAAACCAAGCTCGAGTTGCATTTTGTGATTTGATCATCATTTGAGGCACGTGCTTATATGCGTGAGATGCGTGTTGTGTCAAGTTCTGAAATTTTTTTGCTTTATAATTTCTATAAGATGTACAATAGTCGCCTCTTGGGCGTGTATTTTATCATGTAATTCTGCAAATCGATCTTTCTCGGATCGTGTCACATAATTGATCCTTCTCTTAAGTTTCCTTTGAGTACTGCGTAAGATATTTGGATTAGAATTAAAATCACTTATACCTTATACATTTGGTAACTAACCGAGCTATCGTGTCTACGCCCTATTTGGCTTTATTGGTAAAGTTATTAACAGAATTGCAAATATATTTAAAGACTCAATCCCAAATCAAACTAAGAATCATTGTATATGCATCATATTAAATGTAAAATTAGTTTGAACATAAATAAAATTCGTTATACAGTCGAACTTCCATATAACGAACTTCCGTATAACGAATTTTCTATATAACGAAGTCAGAAACCAGAACCCTGCAATTTGATTCAGTCAAAAACCCATATAACAAATTTTCTCTATAACGAAGTTTTTTCTTGTCCCCTTGAGATTCGTTATATGGAAGTTTGACTGTATATATATATTATATTTTTATATTTAATTTATATCAAAGCTTATCTGTGTAATATAACACAGTCATTGAGTAAATATTTTATACAAGTGTTATTCTGGTATTGGAGTATTTCGCAGTCGGTTGCGTCCGACTTTAACGTTTTTTTCTGTTCTATGTGTTAATCAATGCTGTGTCTGCCTCCGTTTGTCTCCTGTCTGGTGTCCATTATTCATGTTGGGCGTCAAAGATACTTTCTTTTTTTTTTTGCTAAACTATGTTTTTATAATTAAGCTGTGTATTTTTGCTTTGCGTGCGTGTTTTTATTGTTGTGCGTCCTGTGGGCGTGGCTGCTACTCGTAATGCCTATATTAACAGCTTGTGTGATAATGCCGATGGGCAGTCTGTGCAATAAAGAGCATTTTTCTGACTCTATCAGGAATGAAATCTCGTGTAATGAAGGCAACATATTTGCAAAGCACACAATTCATATATGTATATTATCCCGTCTGTTGTTGAATTGTGCGTAAAATGTATGTGCCCTTAGAGGTGGCAAAATAAAAAAGGGAGAAAACAAATTATTAATCAATTTTTCATACATTTCAACCACTAAATTAATTTTAGATAAGCTTTAAAAAAAAAAAAAATTAGCATCCATTTATTGGGAAAAATACAACACCAGCCCATCCCAGTTTCATTTGACAGTAGCATTTGCCTTGAAGAAAAACCAGTCAAACATTTTTAGTTTGCCAGTATAAAAACACTGTGTTTTTCAATTCTATATTGCTGTTTCTTTGTGTTTGTTAAAGCCATTTATTTCATTTCATTTGCTTTTACATTTTGTACTGCAAAGCCAATACATACATATATGAAAAAAGAAACCAAAAAAAATATATATAAATGAAAACACCCACAAAAGTCACGTTGATGGTACGGCAATTTCAGTTTTCCTGACGTATCTGTAGAGTTTAATTTTTTTTTGCAGCCAGTTCACGAATTCGTTTTATTTGCCGGTAGAAAGTGGATGATTTTTTTGCCCTTGTTTCTCTGGTCTTCTTTGTTTTAGATCCGAACAACGAGCGCAAAATGTCGTCCCCAAATGCAATCAAAAGCTGAACATCTATTATTCAAAACACTTCCGTTGTTTATTCAAACAAAGTGTTGCAAACGTTAGAAAGTACAGTTTAAAGGAGAATAACGTACCGAAGTATGACTGTCCAAAAAATAATTTGCTATTGCGGCAAAGTATTTAAGGTTCGTCTTAAGAGAAATCCCATATTTTCAAACCAATATATAATTGTTTGAATTTTCTGTCGCCAGCTTTGAAATATTCATTATTCCTATCGTATTTCAACTAATGTTATAATAAACACGGACCAAGAAAAACGCATCACCGGTACAGCACACATAACAAAACATAAAGGGTAACTATGGGAGGCCGAAAAAGTGCTTTTACGAATTTTTCATCGTCTTTTGTAGTTGCAGAAGTGATGCCGTTCTTGTGGCATGGGTAAGCGGAAAGTGTCAGATGTAGAAGTCAAGGATGTCAAAATTGTCGAACAAGTACGAATCGTTCGCTGCCAGTTGTGACAACAACTGAAATTGGAATAAAGGCAAAAATGTTTGCAACATGAAATAAATATGAAGTGAGTGTCGAGCAGTTGAGTCAGTAACCACGATAATTGAGTCATGGGCCTGAGATAGGGTCGGATTTTGAGTTAGCGTGTAGAAGAAATTAAAATTTGTAGTCTGGTTGTTTTCTTTGTGATTTGGATTCGATATGCGTGCTATGTTTTTGTTTTTATATACAGACCAGTTCTCAAACAAATGACACTTTTATTATAAAACTTCGAACATATTCAAAGAAAAATGAAAAAACTCAAAAACAACTGAAATTATGTTTGTTTTTAAATTCTTTCTTATAGTAAAGTCAAAATAGCTTATAAAATAGATATCATATTATGGAAAAATGTTTTCTATAATATTTATATATAAATGTTTTCTTTACTTATTTAACGGACTCCAGCTAGTTTAATGTTTAGCCAACGAGCTTTGAATTACAATCGGAAGACGATCCTACCTTAGTACCTACAGAATAAAAAGTTAAAATTTTAAAAAATATTGTTAGCTTTTAATTTAGGTACGTTAGCGAAAATTTTTTATTTGTTTTATTTTTATGAAATAGTGTTTCTTAACCATTATGAATTTCATTCAGTGAAAGTAATTTTAATGATTCGTTGCCTTTAGCCTGCCTATTGCTGCTGCTGTTGACTTTTTGTCTCTTTCAATTCGTTATCATTTTAATTGATTTTTCTTGTCACTGAAGTTGTTCAACCTAACAATCAAAACATTAGGCCAGGCTAGATAGACAGATAGATGTGCATATGCTGCGTTGTTTTAATTGATGCATTTATTGGTTATCGACCGCTGCAGATTGGTCAATTTATCTACATATGGTATGTATGTGTGTACATATGTTTTGAGTTTCTGCTCGCCCACATAGCATGTACATGCAATCTATCTACTGGCACTTTTCGTTCAATTTCTTATTTGTATTTTTGTATCTTTTCTGAACTTTTTCTTTCTTCCTCTTTTTAGTATATATTGACCCAAACTTGTCCTTCAGCTTGACTTGCAGACAGTGGCCATTGAACTTTGACTTGTGCTCGTTAAGTGTTTGCCAATCTGAGTGTAAGAGTCGAGGATGCAAATTGCAAGAAGACATGTGTGTGTATACGCATACATGTGTATATGCGCCATTAAAAAGCCAAATTCACTTAAATAAAAACGATTATTAATATTGCATATCACACAACATCACGAAGAGGAGGAAGGGCAACCTGAGAGCTGGGCGCGCCCTCGGGCTCTCACTTAATTGAGATTGATGCAATTGCATAAGAAATTCGAATAAATTATTTGCAACTCACACAACTGCGCTGTTTGTATTTTGCATTTTGCTGTTTTCGTTACGCAAACCAGTTTGTGCCGTTTTGTTGCAACTTTGCGCAAATGACTCATAAACACGGATCAGGTCCAGCCACAGAGTGCAAAATAATCACAGGGTGAACCTTCAAACTCGTCCAAAAAATTATCTCCAGGCACACTGTTTTGATAGATCTTGACAAAGCTGTTGTTAATTGCAATTAATACTTATTTATTGTTATCATAATTATATAATTTTTTTGCTTGAAGTTCCAAACCAAAAATTTTATAAAGATTGATTGAAAAGCTTGCTTCAAACTATTAAGTTTATCTTGATAAATTTTAGGACTAAAAAACAACTTCCAAATAAAGAATTTTTGTGTAACGAATACTTTTCCAGAACCCTCAATTTGTTTCAATCAAAAACCCATTTTATAATACGAATTTTCTCTAGAACGATGTTTTTTTTGTCCCCTTGAGATTCGTTATAGGGAAGTTCGACTAGCATATTGACTATTTTTTATGTTGATTTCTTTGTAAGGTCCACTCTAAAAATGACATCAAACAAGCTGAAAACTGCAGTAGGCTCCAACAGCGTCAGCTGCATTTGATTAGCGACTGTTATATGGTGCTACATTCAAACATATGGATGTATTTCTGGATATGTACTCATATACACAGATAAGTACGTCTATGTACATACATGAATGTGTATAGTAGAAGATACTATATAAGAGAATGGAAGATATTTATGTATGACAAAACGAAATGACATTTGAAACATGTGTCAAGTTCCACTGCACTTGAATGGTGCTTCTGACCGAGCTCCACTCTAGGACTTATACATGCACATAGTATGCCATATGCGTGTACATATGTGCTTATGTTTATATATGTATGTGTTTTGCGAAATTGCTAACATGGATTTGGCTTCTGTGTGTCGCCTGGCTAACATTTGGCTTCCTTGGCAGCTGAGCGCAGCTGAAGAGGCAAGTCATGAAACGTGTTTGATGATAAACACGACCATGAATCATTTCTCTCTTCCTCACACAGGCCTTGTTTTGTTTTGCTTGATTTGCATATGTATGTAATACTTCTATGTATGTTTGTATTAATGTATGTTCACTAAATCTTTGCTCTGTTTCGCTTCTTGTTCTTGTTGCGCTTTTTATGATTTGCTTGTGATTTTCACGCCTCGTTTCGTTAAGTTTGCGCTTGTTTCACTTTCGAGCTTCACTACACACAGACACACACACACGCTATCTTAGCAGCGTTTGTGCCTGCTCTTATCTGAAGCTAATGTTCCGCTCCCACTTACCATCTGTCTCTCTCTCTCTCTCTCTTGCTCAGTCTCGCTTGCTCATTGCGTGCTGGGCGCTTTTCTGCTTTTGTCGCCCATTGGGGTCTCCATATGCTGTTCTTGTTGCTAATGTTGCTCTTTTTGTTGTTATTGTTGTTGTTACTCGATGCATGCCCAGCGGCATGTTTTGCTGATAAACACGAAAAAAATTCATAAATTCATGAGCTCTTAAATTTAGCTTGAACGCGTATTTTCCTTTTTAACTTATTCAAGCTGTTTAAATGGTATATCACAATTTCTGATATCATTTGTTGAATGCTAACTAAGTCGGAGATGTTGAAAAGTTTCTGAAGCAACAGGGACAGCATCCAAATGTTTGTACAATAGCTTAATGAAATATTTGTACATTTAATACAGTTTTCAGTTTCTTATTCGAAATTTTGGGATATAAGGTATGTTTGTATATATCTACACTTTATTATACTCGATACCGAGGGTAAAAAGTAGATTGGTTTTGTGTCTGTACGTCGGTATAAATTGAATCATTTTCGACACCAGTAAAGCTAGAGTCTGGAAACTTTGCAAATATATTTTTCATAGCTGGGAAAGATAAAGTATAAAGATTGGTTTTCTACGCCTACTGGGGATCTGGAAAATCGATAAATTCACATATTTCCCACATCCTACACCTAGAGTTACCAGATTTGGTAAGGCTTATGTCGTCCCCAAAAAGAGCAACGACTAGAGTCAACAAATTTGAAATCAAGATAAATCGCTGCATCTCCGAAAGGTCTTCATCAGCCAATCTTAAAACGCAGCGTACACCTCTGCCGCATCCGTTTTTAAACAAGTATCGAGTATACCGTAGTCGTTCGCGTCCGACTGCAACGTTTCCACATGTTTTTTTTTTTTTTTTTTTGGGAAGACAAGTTGCAGCTTGCTGTGTTACTTTGTTTAATGGCATTTTATCAAATACAATTAATCGTAATTGCACATTTATCCACACACAAAAAAAGCGAACATATGGAAATTTAAACAGAAATTGCAGACAGTCAACAAAATCAACAAAAAGCTATGCATTAACGCCTGCTCCAAGCTGCCTTTTCCGTACATTCTTGCCTCTCTGCCCCCTGCGACAAGCATCCCATCCAAAAGCGCCCAAGCGAAACTTGAATTACTTGGCGCTCTTCTGGCACATTAACATTTTAGAATTTGTCGTACAAAGCAACGACGCGTCGTGACAAATGGCAAAATAACAAAATTTAAGAAGTTATATGTACTTAAATGATAGAAAGGAAAATTAACGAAGAAATATAAATATAAAATATATAAAAAAGACACCAGCTAGATTTTGGTTTGCCGAATGTTTAAAACTTTTTAAAATAAATAAAAATTAAATCAAATCGTATGCGAGATAAAAAATTAAATTTATGTATTTTTTATTTTAAAGATTTTCCAATGGAATGAAATTTATAAAAGATTTAACATTATTAAAAAAAAAATTAGCAAAAAATGGTTTTTATATCTTGGCACATATACAAATACATTAACATACAAAAAAACCTCACAATTGAGTTTTTCCGTCGATGGCAGGGGAGGGGGGTACATACATATGTATGTAGATGAGAGCATTAAGCGAGAGCCTATCACAAACATACATACAAAGAACATGGAAAAACACATGGAAAGTAAAAATTGTTGCATCTATCGCTTCTTTTTTAGCCTCTCTCACTCTCTCTACACACACACACACACACATTGAAACACCCACACATAGCTACTTTTACACACATGCTTTATGAGGTCAATTACCTGTCATTTGCATGACTGACAGGCGAACAGGCTAGTGTGCCTGGAACTTCGTAGGTGGGGCGTGTGGGAGGCCTTAAGGGTGGCAGTTGGGTAACAAAAGGTGTCAGTTACCAGGTTAGTGCTTCCTCTTTTTCTTGTTTTCCTTTTTTTTTCAGGGCACTCTCTGATTCCTTGCCGTTGCATAAATCGCAGTCAGCAGCACTGAACCTCAAACGAAGGTCATCAACGTCAACTTCGTTTGGATTTATTTGTTGTTGTGGGCTTAGTTCTCTTTTACTTTTGCTTGACAATCTTTTTTTTGCTGGCAGGCAATGAACTCAATTAATTAAGGCTTAAGGCCTTTGACATGTGTTGGATGTCGATTTTTTTCATTTTATTTTTGTTTTTTGCTGTTTTTATTTGCAACTCAGCAGTTAAAATGCAATTTTTCTTGCATATAGCCTTACTCTATTCGATTACAGAAACGATTCCACTACAAATATTATTAAAACATTAAAAATCCAACACAAATATAAATAATGTTGTGTAAGATTAACAAAAAATAAACTTGTGTATGGACGTATAAAATAAAATTATCAAGATTCTTAGACTTAAGTTTAGAAATAGACTTATCGTTTGACCCAACTGGGTTATCAGTATTTAACTTATGAATGTTATTGAACTTTGTTTGATACACCGTATATAAAAACGTATTTAGTAAATTTTTTTTAAATTTCCGAAAATGGTTTTACAAACAACTTATTCAAAGCAGACATATGCATAGAACAAATATCAAACCATCCATTAAGGATTGTGCTTTCGGAGAGCATTCGGTATAAATAAATAAACTAATAACATATCCGTGTAACAATTGTTGTTTTTGATGATATGATATGATATGATTGTTTGTAAAATAAAAATATAAGTTCAATGGATCTTCTCTTTAACGAACTTTCGTACAACAAAGTGTTCTATGAAATCAATTAATTTTTTAGAGCATTGCAATATGATTCAATAAAAAAACTTTTTGTCTCCTTACGATCCGCTATATGAAAGTTTGATTGTAATAATACCTTATCAACTGGCAGGCAAAATGCTCTGAAAATAGCAGAATAAAATACACAAAAGCTGAAAGGTCATAAAAACCGTAAAAAAAAAAAACACAAACGGACATACTATGTACCATTAAAGATAGATTGTAAGACGCTAAAAAAAAAATCCACTGAAAGTCAAGAAATAAAACCAAACAAGTAGAAACGTTGCAGTCGGACGCAACCGACTGCGGTATACTCGTTACCAGTATTAAAAACGGTAAAAAGAAGTCTGATTGCAAAGGGGTACGGATGCGGCATGGGGGTGTACGCTGCCTTAAAGATTCTCCGATGCACATGGGGATGCCACCAGCTATCTTCCTTCCAAATTTGGCGACTCTAGCTCAAAGTTTGTTAAAGGTGGGGAAAGGGGGGCTGGGGCGGAATGGGTGGTTGTGGCATCCAAATTTTTTATGCAGTTCTTTGTTAAATGTCAATTGCTATATTCATACCAAATTGGGTGACTCTAGCTCAAAGTTTGTAAAAGGTTGGGAAAGGGGGGTGAAATGGGTGGGCGTGGCTCCAAAACTTTGGGGTTCGTTGCCAGCTGTCTTCCTACCAAATTTGTTTCTAGCTTTACAACTCTGGAAGATACACGCATTATTTGACGAAGCGTTGGGGCGGATGGGGGCGGCTAGGGAAGTATTGGTCGGCGCTGCATCCAAACTTTTGATGCAGTTTTTGGGGGTCATCGGTACCTATCTTGGTGCCAAATTTAGTGGCTATAGCTCAAATACGGTGGGAGATATAGGCTTTTTGACTTAAAAGTGCGGTGGGCTGGGGGCGGAATGGGTGGGCGTGGCTCCAACATTTTTGATGCAGCTTATTGGGGGTTGCTAGTAGCTATCTTCTTGCCAAATTTGGTAGTTCTAGCTGTAAGGATGTGCGAAATATGTGGATTTATCGGTTTTGAGTTATCGAATTTATCGATTTGCCAGCCCCCTAGTTATCGTAGAACCCCCATCTTGACACTTTAATTTACTATCCCATAGATAAAGAGAATTGGAGTTTCAAGTCTCTAGCTTGAAGGATGTGGAAAAAACTTGCAACCATACAGACGGACAGGCACCATGACGGACATTGCACAAAACCAATATACTCATTACCTTCGGTAACGAGTATAATAAAAACAGCAACAATAAAATAAATTGCAATGCAAAGTGCGGCAGATAGATAAGAATGCAAAAATTTGAACTTTTGAGGGAAGCGAATAGAAACAGAAAGCAGAACAACTACATACATACTTAAGACTGTCAGTGTGTGCGAGTGTAGATTGTAGATGCTGGACTGTGGACTGCGATAGTAAACGAATAAGTTTCAACGTTGCACGTCTCTTACTCTTTCACAGCCCAACTCTTAAACTCCCATCGTAAGGTCAATCCCAACTTCTACTCTACACGCACTAACAGAAGTCAAGCGGCTGTATAGGAATCATTGCTGAACGCCTGCCACATTTACATGCTTAGCTGGTTGCCGGACTGTTCAGTATTGTTCATACAATGCGCGCATACCGGAAGTAGAAGTGCAGCCTCTTTGCCAGTGCACAGTGGTTTATAAGGGCAGATTATGCTAAATAAAAAGCATAACAATTTCTATAAAATAAAAAAGAATTTCGAGTGTGCTTATCATTTATAATGATAAGTTCTACACCAGTTCTAAATATTTTTAATTGGTCATTTAAATATCCTAAAAAATTAGAGAAAGAGGTAAACATTGAATTTATAAAGATAAACATAATGAAAATATTTCTTTCTACACAGTCTCTGTACCAGTGCTCGCTTTGAGTTTTCCAGATGAGTTGCTTGCTAATGCACACGCACATAGTACAATTTACTATTCACACTGTGAATTTCACAGTGCACAATGTGGAATGCATTTGAAATCGTCAATGCCATGGCCATTTCATTTGTTGTTGTGGTTGCTGCTGCAGTAAATGAAATGCAGCGCTTGTGCTCTATAACCAACATACGAATATGGCCACGTAGCGCCCATTGCGCTTGTGGCAATCAACAGTACAAATTCCAACAAACGAGGAGCACCTAGAGCCTATGAGCCTATTAATAAAAAGAAAAAATCCAATATTAAAAAAGACAACTAGCGAAATAATAAAGTAATTAAAAATTCTCATTAATCGAAAAAAGCCAAATTCTCATCACTGCTGCACAGTGTCAGTTGAGTTGAGGGGATTAGTATCGTGTGATAGAAAAAGGGTTGGGCGTTTTGAAGGACATGATAGAATCAGAAAGAGCTGATACGTCTTTGTTCCTAGTCCTGTTTTAGTGGTTCTCAGTTACTCGCTGTAACCGCTGGGAATTACTGACATTTGTGGAAACTTCACCAGGTGGAAGCAAGATTCCGCTTAACGGTCACTGCTGCCAGAGAATCGCACGTGATTGCAGCGGGACCCTAAGGACAATCAATGACAAATATCAATGACAAATATCGAGAGAAAATGTGTTCTTTGCCTTAATCGAATTTCTATCAGTAGATTCATCTAAAAAATTAATGCTATATTTATAAGAAAAACAAAATCGAATTCGATTTTAATTTTGTAGAATTCATTTTTTAAATAAACGACTATGAAAGATGTCAAAATTAAAGGTTGCTTAGTATTAATTATTAATTATATTATTATTATTGCCTGATGTTGGACCCTGTCCGCGTTTTGTAAACATGCTCACATACCTAGATACACAAACGGTTGCAAAACTACATGATTGCAAAACGAAATAAAGAAAGTAACGCCCATTTGACAAGTTTAACAATGAAAATTATAAACAAATTAGCCACACAGACAGCAGGATAGTGTGGTCTGGCTCTGCTTGCCTAAATTAACGCCCCTCAAGCTATTAAGCAACCCCTAAAAGTCCTCAACTACTCCAGCTGTTATCTAAGTTAAATCTGCTTGTAATATGTTGAAAATAATTCGCATTAGTAGTTTTAAGTTTAATTCTGGATTATCATAGTTAATTTCAGTTATGTAAACTTCTTATTAAATTGTCAAAACAATAAAAGTTCATTAAAATAAATTCTAAAAATTGTACTTGAAATTAAAAATTTCTTTAGTGATAGTTAAAGTGCCCCATTCAAATAAAATGTTACTTTTATTATTTTCAGATAATTATCCTTTAGCTTTCAAATATCACCATCCGTTCATTGATCTCAACATGCTTACAACAGCAGATTTTTATACTGATATAAAAATATTTCTTAGGAACATAGAGTTGTGCGTTTATACCCAAAATTAATATGTATATAAGTTGTAACTAAATAATCTTCGGAGCTCTATATATGTATGTTGTTAAAGGCACTCAGTAAAGCTCTTTAAATGTCCAACAGGAATTGTTGTAGTCATCTTATGGATGCAAACAGTTTAAATTTATTTATATTATGTTAATTGCTATATCCTAGGCTCAGTCGCTGGCCAGACAATGGGCCCAGACATAAAACCTTATTCAAATATGCTTAACTGCCTTTTCTAATGTTTGTTTTCTGCTACATTTTCTCTTTACAGGTGAGTTGATGCTGCCGCAATCACCCATCTGGCTTAGGATAAAAATGTACTCGTATTTCATAAAAATGCAGCCACAGGCAGGATACGAGAAATATGACTCTGGAGTCTGGAGACTCGACGCTAAAAGTTTGCTTTTATTATCTGAAACAGAACAAGCGACTGCCAGTTGACAGTTGCCAGGTTCCTATTCTGTTTTGTTTTTTGCTTTATCTACATTTGTGTCTCTGTCTTACTCTTTTTTTTTGCACATTAATAATCGCTTTTGTGGCCCTCTCTATCAGTTGGCTTTATGTTTTGTGTTTTATTTTATAAATTCAAATTTAATTAGGCATTTGGCATTTAATGATGGAAAATTGTTGGCTGGCTCCTTCTCCGCAAGCCGCCCACTGCCCCATGCCGCATTCACCGTTAGTCTAAGGATCTCTTTTGCTTTTCTTTCTTTCCTTTCCTAATGGTGTTTTAATGTTGCTTAAAGTCAGAATTTGAACTTGTTGTTCTTAGAAGTATACTTTTTCGGTTATGTTTAATTAACGTTTAATGAGCAATCATCACAAGGCCAAGAATATGATTGTATACTTTAAGGCGTTGTTTTTTGATGTTGTATTAAAGGGATGATGAGCCGAATTTGTTGGTCACAAATTCATATAACATCTTTTTAGCACCTTTTTGAAAAACTTTTTGATACTTTTAATATTCCTCCATTTTAAGGACCTTTTTCAAATCAAATTAGTTTTCTTAGGTGTCACTAAACCAAAATGTTACGTACTTATTACGTAAATATTTAGTGTTATACTTATGATAATGTTATTTTAGATGTCTACAATTCCTTTATTCTGTTTTGATGGGTTCACAAAACAACACAATACATCGTTCATATATGCACTTAACCCATTGAGTTTACTCACACGTTTTGACGGATTACTTTTTTGCATACCCTACGGTACCCTATACACATTTAAGTTTGGTTAAATACTATCACGCTGAATTGCAAATGTAACATATTAAAAATGAACTACGTATAAAAATGTTTAATTGTCATTGTCTTACTAAGACTAAATTCGCCACAAAAAGAATAAATTATTATTAAATTAAATTATAAATTTTATTTGATTAATATGATTTGATTTGCTTAATATGACGATTTCTCACTTTTTACGTTTGGCAAAAAATTCGAAAAAAGGTTTTCAGAAATTTAATATAGCAAATAAGTTATACCTACGTATCTGAGGTGATTGAAGATTGTCTTGTTGTCGGGTTCTTTTGACTTGAGCGCTTTAACTTGCCTCTCTTATGTGCTTTGTATGCTTTATATGCATTTTGGTGCGAAATGTTAAAAAATATGACAGCATGACAGACATTTCCTGTTGCAGGATGTATCGCATACACACATACCTAAAATATTTTGTGTGTGTGTGGCGAATATAATAACACACACACACGTTTAAGTTAAGCTATTTGTTAGATATTTATTTCGCTAGTTTCTATCTAAAAGGCATTTTCCATTTAACATTTCTATGCCAAAATATGTAGTGCTAGCTAAAATACGTCAAAAATACCTTCTGTGTCAGCTATGAAAGTCACAAAATTCTCTTAAGGAACAAAACAAATTGTTTATATGCATCAAATAAAACCTGGCTGGCTGATTTTATTCTAAAGATGATGCAATATCAGTCTTAAATTATTAAAGTGCATCTTTGAATGGCTTAACAGGAGAATTATAACATTAGAATACGAATGTTTCTCATATTAATCACAGTAAATGACATGCTCATATAAAGTTTTGATAAATTTTGCCAGTCGCACAACATTCAAATGAACAGGGATGAATTTAATAGAATAAGAATTTCAGTTGTATGTACTTGAATACATTCGAACGTATTCTATTATCTTGTCTGTTATGTGCATGTGCATTTTAAGGTCTTAAATCGATTGTCAAAAGCACAAAAAATCAACAAATCCGAGTGCACTGAGTGAAGTATTATTATTAAACTTATGAGTTTTTAATATTTCAGCGCATCATTCAATAATAGCCTTTGAAATAGATCTAAACTTTATTTTTAGAGTGTTCATGCACATACTTTTTTTTTTGTTATTTTGTGGTCGAGCTTCATGCCGGGCGCACACTTGAATATATGCGAATGTATTCTAAACATTCGATTGTCTTAAGCTGTGCAATAGATTTTATTGCGTTCTTTACATATACTCATTTTAACTTAATGTCACTAATACAGAAGAATATTAGTCTTGACACATACACACACATAACATCCTTATTCTCTCATACCATATTGTGTCTGCCACTGATTCCAGTCTATTCCATTCGAAAGCATTCTATAGCAACACAAGCTATGAGTAAAGTCATGCAGATGTTTAGTTCACATAACTTTAAACATACTTATTTTCTGTACATAGAATGCCAGTAAGCATAAAGTTGGTTAATAATAAAGATTTCAAATTTTTGCAAAATCACGGAAATCAACAAATACTCGCAGGTTTATAAAATGACACACACATTCACGGTAGACTAGAAAATACCCTGTATTTAGAATTTCAATGTTTTATTAAAATTTTGCAACACGTTGACTAAACTTGATATAGCAAATCAGATTTCCCTTGATAAGTTAGAACGATGTGCAATACCATGAATCTGTGTTGTTCTGTTTTGATGCCATTTAAAAAACTTTTTAGTCAAGCCAAACACCTGAATATTATTATTATTTTTTTTTTGCTGAGATTTAAAACTGATTTCAGCAGCGAATTTAAAACTGCGTTTATTCAAGCTCTTTTATAGCTGCACGGTATTAAAATAGCAGCCCTTGTGGATGCTAGTTCTTTTATTATTGCCGGTTTCATAGCGTAAATTTAATAATTCATATTTTTGCAACGTGTAATTTCCGCTCATTTGAAATATCAACGACTGTTGAAGTTGTTTTTCTTTCTCTCTTTCTCATTCACTCTCTCTCTCCCTCTCCCTCTCCTTTTTCCGTCAGTTTTTGCTTAGTTTTTTTTTATAGCCCTTCTATCCTTTTTCAGAGAAGTGCAAACACAAGCGGCGCTCAGCCATACGTGCCTGTTTCACTGTTCCGCTCTTTGTTTGTGTCTGAGTGTGTGTGTGTGTGTGTGTTATTTGAATTGAAACGAAATAATATTTACTACTCAGTCGCTGAAGAGTGAAGTTTCAACGGCAACGGGGCCATAACATGCCTGATGCCAGGCTGCAAATCAAAAAGGATAAACTGTGCTTTAGCTAACATGGCAAATGGCAAAGCCTCTATATAAATATCTGTATCTGCATAGAGAGAAGTCGGTCTGGGATCGGGGATTTTTAGACTGCGCCTGTACGATTCAACATGATTATGAATTCGTTGCGAAAATGCAAACTTCCGCCATTGAGTTGTGGAGTTGAGAGTTGAGCTTGCCGCTGTCGCTGCCGCTGACGTTGCCGTTTGTGCTTTGATTTTCAGTTTTGCGAATAGTCCGGATTTTCCATACGACTGTTCTGTGTACTGTGTCCTGGGGTTGTGGGCGGTAGATTCTGGTACAAACATACGTACATCGAAATAGCATGAATGCGTTGAACTTTTGTGCAAAGTGCAATTGCATTTTATTTCATGTGCCTGCCTGCCAGCCTGCCTGCCTGCACCCTACCGCTGTTTTTTTTATTTCCAATTTAAAATGCCAATTCTTTTTTTTCTTCTCGTTTTTATTTTGATTTTGAACAGCCCCCAACGTCATTTGCCTACACTTGAGTGCTATAATATCAAAAGTTTGGAATAGATTAACTATATTATATGGTTTGTCATATTCAATTTGTTACAAAAAAAAATATATATAATATATGTTTTTATTAATTTTTTTACGTTAAAATATATGTATTAAGAAACAGATTGCTTGTATAAAAAAGCCTGGAGTCAACCAGGCTTGCGGAATAATTTTATATTTATTTTGTTAAAAAAATGTTTGAGTTTAGTTGATCCAACACAATAAAACCAATAATTAAAAAAAAAACATTGCTTCTGATATTTATTTAATTCAACTTTTAAGTACCATACTTTAATATATTCAAAGTTAAACTTGGTTTGTTATTATTCATTTATTTATGTTATTTTTATTTTTTTTAAATATAAAAAATTAATTACATCTTCAACCCCGATAATCCGAATTCTTAACATTGTTGACTCGTTAACGCAACTTTAAAAAAATTACCTCATTTAACGCAACTTCCTAAGGAAATCGTATGTTTAAGTTCGTTTTACTACTTTCTTCCTTCTCTTTTTTTTTTTTACATGCTTGCGAAAATGATAATATGGAGAAATCGTTGTACGCGTGGTTTCTAAAACAAAGAGAGCGTAATTTGCCTATTTCTAAAGAAATCGTAAAAAGTCAGACCCTAATTTTTCAAAATAAAAAACAATATGAAATTCTTGCTTTAAACACAGTCTTATACGATTTAATTTAATTTTAAGGTAAGCGAAGGCATCTTTTATTAAAAAGGTCTCTGGCCACCAGAAAATTTCACCTCAGTTTTCGCAATTGGCCAAATTTTAATAGGTTGCGTTAACCGAGGTCGTACTGTATTTGAATTTTAGGATTTTAAATTCGTTTGTATAAAATGATTAATGCTCGTTAATACTTATTTTCTTTGTTTGCATTCATATAATTTCTTGTAATTTTTTTTGTTGGTGAAGTCAATTTGGTAGATTGGGCGTATATTTTCATTTAAATTAAGATTTTAAATTACCTTGGAATAACTAAATCTATAGTTATAGAAATATACAGAATACATAATATTAATTTTCTAATGCTTCCGAATAACATCTTTATTTAAAATAAGCAAAAGTGGCTTTTTATGAGGGGCATTGCTATAAGTCAAGAGCATTAAGTGTATCAAAAAGTTGGCATACCCAATATTATTACCCTGCATTGAATTTCTGTTGCTTTGCTAATGAAAAGGACTCGTTTAGAATGTTAAGCAAATAGAACGTGAGTAGCAGCAATACATGAATAAGCGAGCTGGTTGACTCATTCACTAATGTATGCGTGTTCTGTATAATCCTGTTATATAGGACTATGGCAGAGCTATCCGGAAAATACCAAACACACACACACAAATACTCACTGGCAGGGACATGTCCCTGGCACTGGCACCGCCATTGCATTTTCATTTTCCGCGAACTGTTTTCCCAGCAGCATTTTAATGCTCATTATGCATTTTTGTTGCCGTTGCCGTTGCTGTTGTCATTGCCATGGGTATAACTGATGCCGAACAAGCCCAACCCTTTCGCAACCACAACACCACCCCCATCCGTTACAATATATACACCAATGGCTTTTTTCCAACTCGTTACTGCCGCGCACACACTCCTGTTTATTATGTTTATTACTATTAAATAATTTGTATGCAATTAATTTAGTAACCGACACACACACACACTCACACAGGCAGCGTGAAAGCTGTCTGATTATTTGCATAATGCGGCCAAGTTTCGTACTCATTTCTCATTAGTGACGAGAGAGTAAGCGCTACTTTAATCAAACTGAAAATAACACCCTAATTACAGCCAACGGCCAACTCAAATTGGATGCTTTCAACTGTATTAAATTCTAGAATTACACAGATCTTTTAGCCATCTTTGTTGCTTTTTGGAGCGTTTTATGCATAATAAAGCAAACACTATTTAATAAGAAAGACACTTAAATAATTTATGTTTTGTTGCCTTTTCTAATTTCAAGGATAAGTATTTGTAAAAATAACATTTGCAACTGTCAACAGGGTATACCCAAGCTATGGTCTTTTAATGTATTTGAAAATTTGCTTTTGCTTTAATAGCAGGGATTTTAGCTAATGCATACATACATACGTGTATAAATTTGTATAGTTAGGTAATCAAATGAGCTGTTTTTGCCGCTAGTAAGCAAGTTTCACAGGCATGTTGATTTTTGTTGTGTAAGTTTACCGTTATGTAACTGCAGCTTATCTATTCATAATTCTTAATAATTTGAAAGCTCGAAAGCCGCTTTAACGAATCGCGCCATATCGCGTATCATGCCAAATACGAGAGGCTCGAAACAGTGTAACGGAACTCTTCTAGCGTCACAAGAGCGAAGATGCTGTACACGACACGGTCAAAACGCGTACACTGAAAAATTAATCAAGATTTTCCACCTTAAATCAACACTTTTCGGTCTTATTTCTCGTGTAAGACCGAAAAATCGTGAATAAATTATGAAACGTTCTTAAGTGTTAAGATCGCGCATTCTTAAATTAAGATCGTTTTGAGAATGAAAAGTACTTATTTCGAGATTGTTAATTCTTGAATTAAGAAGCAAAATTCTTAGAATTTGAGATCTGACAAACTGTAAATGAGATTGAAGTGAACTTAGAAATAAGATGTTAGATCTTGAATTTTAAGATTATTAATTCTTGATTTAAGAACTGACAAATTCACACATACCGTACTTAAAAGCAGCCCAGCCGTGTATAAGTGTTTGCGTAAGGTTGTGATTTTTTAAACAGAAATTTTCACTTCGTCAACATTAAGGCTAAGAAGTCGGGTTTAAAATCCAAGAACTTGTATTCTTGATCCAAGTATGACAATACTTGATTTTATAAATTCCTGAAATTCTAGGATTTAGATACATAGCGCAGAATAGCATTTATACAGCTGCCTATCATTCTCATGCTTATGCTAGAAATATATGAAATTAGAAACAACCATTACAAATTCATCTGTTTTTGCTTACCGTGCTTCGTCGAGTGCTTTAGCTTTTGAGCCACTTCCTATTACATTTTGACGGCAGTTAATGTTTATGTTAAGTGAACTTGATTTAGATCAGTTTATTCGGCATTTTTATACTAATTAATGACTTCAAAAAAATTTGAGCAAAAATAAACTATTTTCATATAATTTTTAAGAAAAAAAAAAAAAAATTCGTAAAATGCCGGTGAGATTTGAACACGCGACTCGTACTTGATTCAAGAATTTTCGTACTTGATTCCAGTCGCTCTGAGGATCAACTTGATAAAAGTTCACTCAGTACTTGATGTAAGTATTTCGAACTTAGATTGGCGGTTTTATGTATTTTGGACTTATATTACTTAATTGAAGCCTCCTTCCGACAAAATTTGGTTTAAAAAACTACAACTTTTAAAGAAGAATCAAGATTTTTATTCTTGTAATAAGAACGTTTACTACTTATTAAATCGCCAAGTTCGTTTCAGTTTTATTATAAGACTTTTTAATGTTGGATCAAGAATTATACTCTTATATTAAGAACTTTCAGTAAGTTATAAATAAAATAGGAAATTTTCTAGACCGTTTAAGGCCTGTTTTGAGATTTTTTAAGAAAATGAATTCTTAATTCAAGTACATTTGGGATTGAATCAAAATTTTTAATCTTAAATTACTCGTTAAGTTCGTTTTAGACTTAATTTAAGATTTCCTAAGTACGAATCGTACTTAAATATTTCAAGTACGAATCGGGATAATTCTAGATTAAAAATCTTAAATTTAGATCGTAATTTTTTTTTTTCTGTGTACGTTATACAACTGGCAAAGGCGTTGGGATACGTCCAAAAAAAGTCGAAAAACTTACCGCCTAATCACAAAAATTCCGGTGTGCCTTAACAGGAGGTATGCTCAGTTGAATTTTTTCATTTCCCAGCTTCTAACAAGCACGGTTGTTTTCGCGGTTATTTCCAATCTTTTGGGCTTGAGACAGCCTCTTTCTATTCATACTACGCTAATAGCTTCATTGAGGATGAGTACATTGAGTACATGGAACGAAGGCGTTTGCGACGCATTACAGACGTACCGCGAATGCCACGGTGGACGCTGCGCTAAAAGATAATTTGCTGCACATTTGCACATGGGTGGGCGTGCCATCTTTGAGGGATATCACCAGCAATTTTCCAACCATATTAAAAGACTTTCTCGAAAAGTGTTAAAGACCTACGCATTCCCCGGCAGGGATGGGCATGTTATCCAAACCTTCGATGCAGATTTTTGGGGAAAGTAACCAGCTACCTTGAAATGTGGGAAAAAATGTGTGCTATATCGATTTGCATATCGAGGTGTATCGACTTGCTTTCGATTTTTCAGCCCCACTAGTGGACGTAGCGTTCCTATATTGACACTGTCTGACGCATAGATAAACCAAGTCTCTAGCTTTTTTTGTTTTTATCTATACATAAATTATTTTTATTTTGGTTTATTTAAAATAAAATAAGACAAAGCTAAACAGCAATAACAGAAATTAATATCTATTAGAAATTAGAGAATTAGAAATTATATCTATATGTTATACCATTTTTTGTTAAATCGCCCGTGCTAGACCGTTCCGTGCCGAACCGTGCCTCCTAAAGAAATTGTCGTGTTGGGCCGCAACATTTTCCAACCGTGCTTGGATCGGTGCCTCGAAAAGGAAGCCCATGCCCATCTCTACCTTGAGCTTGACGCATGTCTTGCCCGGACCATAAAAAACGCTGTGCAGACCTAATGCTTTGGCATTTTAACGGCCAATAATTGTCAATATATTCTGGACTATACTTTTGTTTCCAATTCTAGCTGACTTTTATTAAGGCACTGCTTCCCAAACAATACACAGTCAACAAAGAAAAATCACCTATTCTCAACAGCAATATACCAGATGTATGTGGCTGTGGTGTTGAATGTGTATTATTTGCGCTTTCGCCTAAGTTACGGCAACGTGCCGAAAATTTGTTTTTTCTCTCTTATTTTGTTCTTTTTTGTTCTTCACATTTTTTGTTACTTGTGTGCACTTTTGGACGTTTTTTTCTATGGATTTTGTATTATTGTTTGCCACTTTTGTTTTTGCCGTTTCGCTGGTTTTAAATTTGAGCTTGATTTCCATAATAATTAGTCATTTGTTTGTTTGTTGCGCCATTTGTCTTTGACCCATTTTAAAAGTAAAAAATATTCACAAATCTTCGTGATTTTTCGCATAGCAACAATTTCAATTGCACAGACAATTTGTGTCATCAAACTGTGCACATTCAGTCTAATATATTCAGGGTTAATAACAAAAAACATTTAACTTTACTAATATGTACTTAATTTGTGATTTAATTGGGCTAATTTGTGCGGTTCTCAAAACTATAAATTGAAATTTGACATTGATATACATATAAGAAAAGTATTTTATTTTTGTTGCTTATTAAGTGTAAATTATTTGATAACTTTTATTTGATTAATACGTCATTAATCTTGCAAAATGAAGCTGTCATCTTAAATTAACACATAAATAATGAAATAAATATGTATATCTTCTAAGTATTGCCACAGATCAATACTTAACAAGTGGATACGTTGCACTCGGACGCAACCGACTGCGGTATACTCGATACCTGTATTAAAACCAGTAAAATCTAAATACATTTGTAATTAAGAAAACTTTGAGACTGACTGTTTTTGCAAATATCAGTATAAGTTCTATGCCTTCATAGTAAAATGCTCAAGAGTTGAAAAATGCAGCTGAGATATGTATATAACAACGTTTTTTATTTCTTCTGTCGTTCTGGCCTTAGACTCCGATTGCTTTGAGACTGCAGTGTCAGTTGCAATTTCGCAAAACATAACCGCTCAACACCTCACATTACTCTGCCGTTGTCATGATGTTTATAATGACAGTAATAATAAACATACAACCGGGCACTAGAGAATACAACAACAATAATATCTAAAGAGGACTGAAAATGGTCCAGGCCGAAGAGGACAGCACAGACTATGATGATGAGCGCGTTTGGGATGAGGATGAGTATGGCGTCGTTGACAATCACACAACAATAATAAGGGAGCATGAAGATGGGAGACAGAAAGAGAAAGAGCTGTGCGTGTGTGTTCTACATGTTTTCTTTGTGCGTGTTGGTGCTGTTGTTGTTGTTGTTGTTGCTGTTAGCGTTATTGTAAGCGTTGAGTGAACATATTGTCGTTGTCATTGTTGGTTGTCACAGTTTATATAATCAAATCTCATGCTTCGTTAATTCGAAATGTCGTTACTTGTTACATGACACAAGCTTGCCAAGCTCCAAGCCACCAACTACATACTATTGAAGCAGGCGCTAAAAAAAAGAAAAAATAAATACAGTTTGCTCCTCTCTCTCTTCTCTCTGTCTTCCAGCCCACTCTTTTCCTGTCTATTGACAAACCATAACTGTAGCTAGTGAAACGTAAATAATATTGAGGCGCTAAACGAATCGAATTGAAACCATCAACGATTCGTTCTTGCGTCTTGTATCTTATTCGTATTTTAACAGCGGATGCTACGACAGCTTCTTATCGGGCCCTTTCTGACAGGGCCAGACGGCCGCACACATACATGTGCACCACCGACACACAACAATAACACACACTTGCTGGATAAACAAGTTGGCTGCCCGCCCAGCTAGCCTCATTGATTGCATTGCACGTACATCATTGTACATCCTATGAAAATCATATTTTGCTTTTGCTATTCGCATCGTTTTCGTCATATCAGTGGTAAAACCTTACTGTCAATTTGAATGCTCTTACATTTGTGCCGTTGATAAACTGTATAATTTATTAAACAAGTCGTAAAAATTTTGAGTATACTATAAGAAATGTTTGTAACTAATGTAAATTATAGATTTTGAAATACATAGTTTTACCTTCTGTTAGAATACCACTACAGTCGACCCTCGGTTAACGTACTTAATTGGTTCCAGCATCTTGTTCGTTATCCAAAAAGTTCGTTAAGCAAAAACATTATTTCCATATAAATCATTGTAAAATAAAATATGTAATGCATTCCAGGTCGAAAAAAATACACTCTAAAATGCTTGAAGTTGAAGTTTTATTGACACCGGCTGAAATTTTACATGTAATCACAGCTCGCAAATAACTCTCAACACATAACAAAGTGTCTTTCTGTATACATGTACTATGTGTGTAATTGCTGTACAATTAGTTATATACAGTGCGAAGTAGACCGACGCGCATACAAAAGCAAAAATCGAGCATACATACGCAGAAGACACAGGACGTTTGTGCTCACCAAAACGGTCTTTGGAAGACACGAGCAAAAAGAAAGCGAAGAAAACTGTCTTTGCTTGAGCATTCCAGTCATTTATCAAGAACAGCGATGAGTGTGTTTTCGTGATCCCTCTTTTCATTATGTCCAAATGAAACAGATTTTTTCGTTGTTCGTTATGCGAAAATTCGTTCGTTAAGACAGAAAAATGTGTTCGTTATACGAAATGTGCGTAATGTGGGGTGTACGTTAACCGAGGGTTCACTGTATTCTAAATCAAAAATATCATTTACAGCACTTTTTTGGTAAAACTTTATTTGTTTCTTTGAGTTTTCAATAAATACTTGATTTACTTATTGAAATGAGCTAAACAGTTTTATAAATAAATAAAATCATTTTGTTAAACAAGGCGTTCTTAATTTATTCTAAATTTCTTATATTCCCAGCACCTCCTTTGTATTACTGTCGAATCTAAAGGGGACAAGAAAAACCATTGTTGTAGAGGAAATTCGTAAAATAGAATGGGGGTTTGATTGATCCAAATTGCAGGGTTCAGCAAATAAATTCGTAATATAGAAAACTTCGTTCGTTTTGCGAATGTTTGACAGTATATCTTTTGTATCCGTTGTTACCTGACTCATTGTTGAGTTATAGCAAGCTGTATTGTTTTTTATATACTTATTTGTCGATCTAACGAGGTAAATAATAGTCGTAATATAATATATTTGCAGTCGGCTAGATCGATGATGTGGACTGAACCTGTTGTAGATTTATGTTGTTTGGGGCTGTTTAAAAGCGTTTCCAAAATGGTGATATACGTCGGACATTGTCCGACATACGAAGGGACA
>JAEIGR010000016.1:1632500-1775000 GCA_018904305.1 Scaptomyza montana | reverse complement strand
GAAGCCCTAAAGGTAAAAAGCAAGAAAAAATATATTTGAAAAAAAACCATCTATTGTCTTCACTATGCAAAAGGGTGATTCTACGGAATGATTTTGCATACGGTGAACGCCCACTGCCACGATAGTGCCAACCCCTCAACAACACTGCCCAATGCAAAAAGAAAGAGCTAACACACATGGGAATAAATGGCTGAGACTTGGGATTTTAACACCAAACTTATTACGGACGCTGTAATGCTGTTCGAAATTACTTAATCAAAGTTGGATTATCTGCAAGTAAACACACTGGGCAAGATACTTGAGTCTGAAAGTGGGTTCTGGTTTTGGGTATAAACCTCAGCCTTGTATGGCTTTCATTTGAATTAAAAGCGGCAAGCATCAAGTTTGACAGATTTCTGCAACAGCATGGGGCATTTGGCACATTACATACATACTATGTGCACATGTGTGTGTGTGTGTGTGTGTGTGTATAAGACCATCTACAAACGAAACCGTATCTCCATCTCCCACGTTCACAAAAGTATGGCCAACTCAGCTGAACTAAATTAAATTCCATGTCTAATGCTCGCACAAGGATTAGGCCTTTGCCTCACCACCTCCTCGATGGATAATATTAAATAATTTTTCCGTCAGCTCACAGAACACATATGCCATGAAATTCGCTCATTGTTTTGCATCGAGTGGAGTGGCTGGCTGCTTGGCAGCTTGGCAGCCTGGTAGCCTGGTAGCTTGGCTCGACGTAGCCACAGATTAAAGTCTCCTGTGGTGAACTTAATATAAGAGCACAGGACAACAGCAAGCGCTGTGGCAATAGAGTGTTTAGGTGGGTTGAGCGCTCAACGTAAATCTTTTTTCGAGTGCGAGACATTAGCAGCATTAGACAACAACAACAACAAAAGCAGCAGCAATATCAAGCATATAGTTAGAACAGGACTTACTACATCTATAAATAGAATAGCGCAGAAACCACTTCCACAACCACCACTCACCCACAAAGCAACAAACAACACAACACGACAAAAAATGCAAAAAAGATGGGCGGAGCGGAAAGCGCCAAATAATCAAAGGACTTAAGTCGGCTCAGCCGCAGATATTGCTGCAGTAGGGGTGGAGTAAAATTTGATGTTTTGCGGGGGTGTATCCATTGCAGTAGTTTCGAAAGGGGGTAAGCCGCATTTGTAATGGTTAGTTTTTAGGCATATACTGCATTATCTATTTTAAACTTACAATTTTGGCGCACTGTATGAAGTGCCTGCGTTCCTAACATCGAATAGTTTATAACCACAGCAGAATACAGTTAAAATAAATAAAATCGCTTCAATGGAAAGTATCCAACTGTGTAATACTCTAATGCCAATGTAGTTTAAAGACTTAAGCTCAATAAAACGGAGGCAGGCTTAAACCTTTCCATTTCAATAACTCTTGCATCTGGTGTTGTCGATGTTAACGATATCTCAGTCTAAAATGTGAGTTCAATCGCTCTCTAATAAAATCACATCCGTACTTAAAATTCATAGATCCCTGAACCAACTATTATAGGCACAGCATAAGTTATCAAAACTTAAAGGATGCATTACCAATTTGAAGCAATATACTTTAAACAATTTTGTTTCAGTTGCGTATAGGAACAAAATATTAATTAATTGATAGCCAACTCCGGTTATTGTTCGTGACTTATCGTAAGCAACGTGACACGTGCAAGTCACTAATTATATGCACATATTTTGGACACAGGTGGCAACGCTGGATCAGCTGTATATTTGTTAGTGAAGCAATTGGATCAATTTCGACACATTTGAAACAAAGAAAATGCAACAAAAATCTAAAATAAATGGTACATCAAAGTATGGTGGATGTCCTTGGCGTCAGCCCAACTTCAACTATGGCAATGGAGTAATCGGGCTGCACGAGGAAATCGAACATTTCTATCGTTACATTTTGCCCACACCTATCGAGCATGCCGTACACAATATGGTAATCAAACGCATCGAGGGTGTCATTCAATCTCTGTGGCCGCAAGCGGTTGTGGAAGTCTTTGGCTCGTTTCGCACTGGACTCTTGATGCCTAACTCAGATATTGATCTTGTTGTTATAGGTAAGTATCGTTAGAAAATCATTCGAGCTTTGGTTATTTTAGATGAAATTAATAGACATATAACCTTTAAAAGTCAAGAGTTTCTATAAACTAAGTTGTTTTGTCACGTACTGTGTACATCCCCGATAAGCTTATAAATCAATAGAAATACTAGTCGGCAAGATAGATAATAGTTTATTATCAGAAACTTGCAGTTTCTTGATGTGGGATACGGCGCAGCTCATCAAGGTGAACAAACCATGCAATATTATAGGAAGAAAGATGACTTTGAATATGTATATGTGTAAGTACTATAATATGAATTTTTTAGCTGTTGTTAATTTTGATATCCGGTTTTTTAGCGGGTATAATAAACAAGTGTTTTTGTTAGCTTTTTATCAAATTGCTACCCTAGATATCGCACAGAGTCTACCTATTTGACATGAGATTAGCAGCTTGTTTTAGGCCAATCAGGGAGGCAGGATTTTCAGTTTTATTTTTTAGTCATACCTTAAATTAAACTATATATTCATTATCCAACATTTTATGAAAAAATTATCTACATTGATAGACAAAATCAAATGTTGTTCCCATTAGAACTGTGAATAGCAAAAATGATATGCGCGGAGTTCGCGAGCTTGGATTTGTTTAAGGACTAAACCATCTAAATAATTATCAAATGTTCGCATTTTAAATATTTTAGTTTTAAGGTCCAACTTAAAAATAATGTGAATGAACTTGCTACAACCAGAACTCTTTTGCATTTAACTTGCAGGACTTTGGAATAACCGCCCACTATGCACCCTCGAAGCGGAACTTAAAAGAAGCGGTATTGTCGAGACAGACACGATGCGAGTGGTAGCATCGGCTGCCGTGCCGATTATAAAGTTTACGGATCGCGAAACAAAGATCAAAGTGGATTTGTCCTTTAATATGGACAAAGGCGTACAGTCTGCGGAACTTATTAAAATGTTCAAGCGTGATTATAAGAGTCTTGGGTATTTGGTGATGGTGCTTAAACAGTTTATACAGCAGCGCGATCTGCACGAGGCATACACAGGCGGACTCTCGTCGTACTCACTAATACTTATGTGTATTAGTTTTCTGCAAATGCATCCGCGTGATATTTGCCACAATGACACCAATCTGGGCGTGCTGCTTTTGGAATTCTTCGAGCTATACGGTCTACACTTTAACTACTCGCAAATTGGAATTTGTATAGCGAATGGTGGCAGTTATGTAAAATCGGATTTTATGTCACCTTTCAACGATTCTTGGAAGCTGTACATTCAAGATCCTTTGCAGCCGGACAACGATATTGGACGAAACAGTCGAGCCCTCCTTTTGATCAGGCAGTCCTTCCAATGGGCCTACCGTATGCTCAGTCAAGCTGTTGATTCACAAAATCCGAATACAACTACATCCGTACTGGGTATGTTGATTTGATCCTATTTTGCTTTATATGTTAAGGCATTTAGGAAATATATCAAAGAATATTTTTAACAGCCGTGACTGTCGCTGTAAATGCAGGCTTTTTCGGCCGTCAGTTAACGCAGCTATAATCGTGATTTTAAATTTGTAACCATCGACAGAAGCAATTGATATAAAGTTCTTGCAACTTTATAGACGCTTTTTGAAACGAGTTAGGATAGTTAGTTCCACCACCGAAATCAGTTGAAAGCGAGATCTCGACACTTTTTATTAAGTTAAAATATTAAATTTCATGTTTATTTTACGACAGGTCGCATTATTCACATTAACGATAAACTGATTGACTACCGCAAATGGTTGTGCGAGCGCTTCGATCACTTGGTTGTTGTGGAGTCCATTTCACTGTTGCATGGAAAGATAAATGCCGCTGAGTATGTGACCTTATCAAACGGTGATTTGGAACAGCTGATTCATTTACCACGGTTGACTAATACTTTGAAGTCCAGCAGCGGCAAGGAGAACTGCACAACTACACAGCCAGAGTCAGGAGCCTAACTCCTAAACTAAACCTAAAAAAAATACAGTAAGTTAATAATTTCAACAAAACTAGCTTACACAATTTTCAAACTGAGCAAGCAAAGAATTGTTTACAATGTGTTTTGGTCCGCTGAATTCGACCTTTAGTCCCTTTTTTTGTATTGGCTCTAGTTTTACTTTCATAGAAAAGATAGCCATTGACGCCCCTTAAAAATATTCCTCGAAATTGTAATGCCTCCACCTCCTGGTTGCCCGCAATTTAATATCGAAAAGGCCTCTTTACTTTACAGTTTTTAGCTAGAGTGACTAAATTTGTTTTCAAGCTAGCTGGTGACGTCTCCCTTAGATATGAATATCTTGACAAAAACAATTCGTATTAAATCCAATAAGTGTCATTTTTTATGTTTTTGTAAAAAAAAAAAAATTAAGCTTTATATCAAGTCTGTCGGATAAGATTATCGTTTCAAATGAATTATAGAAATCCGAAATTTTTGAAAAATGTAACAAGTTTTCAGCGCTAAATTCTTATCGGTTTTATACCGTAGCCAATGTTTAATAAAGGACTTGCCGTGGCTCAACTGTGGCAACAGCCAAATCGATTAAATGAATTTGTCAGTTGCAGGCTATCAAATTTAATATGAAATATATGATTTCAATACAATTTATACATTTTCTTAATGGGGAAAACCAATTACATTAAAATCTTAAGAAAATATAATAATTGTTTTGGTTTTACCTGTATTTAAAAATGTTAATAAACACATTATGCGTTTACTTCATAGAAATTTTAAGTTATTTTATAAACTATTTGTACACAAAAAGATGAATATGTGTTTAATATACATAATTAACATTAGTAAAATCATTGTAAAATGAAATCGATGTGAATACTAAAAATTATATAAAAAGAAGTTATTAAATGCTTTTAAATGTATCCGAAATATCCAACTTAAAATACTTGCCAGTACAATGCTTCAAATGCGAGTAAATATTTCGGTATGGCAAACTTTAGGATCACAGTTATGGCTGCTAGAAGAAAATGCAAACAGGCTTACACAAAAAGTTGAAACCTGCGCAAGCCGAGCTACAATTTATTTGGCCTAAAACAATAGGCAAATGCTTAACTAAGCGGCTAAACAAATAGCGGGCATAAATCCTTTCACTAAAACGCGCACTCGACAACACTACAAAACAAAACAAAAAATATAAAAAAAAAAAAAAAGGCAAAAAGCAATAAAGGGCAAAGTGAGCTTTTTGGCACTTCAAATACTGCAGTCGATGGGAAAAACGAAGAGCAGCTTATAGACAATTCAAATCAACACTGTACAGAGTGTGTGTTTGTCTGTGTGTGTCATGTCATTTTAATCAAAAACGGCGCAACGGCAACATGTTGCGGATTATCCGGCAGCTAAACAACACCCCAAGAATAGAGCTGCAGGGATAGAGATAGATAGAGAGTGGATGCACAACTCAAACCCGAAGCCGAACTCAAGCGGTGCCAGCGGTCCCAGCGGTGTCGTCGATGACTGCTGAATGGGCTTGAATGAGAAGCGTTTCGTGTTGAAAATTGCCAGCCAGGCAGCCATCCGTATGACAATTAAATGCGCAGTGAGGCCCAGCCTACTTATGCGCTTTAAATATGGTGGTACAACATACACATACTATAAAGGACTTTTTTTTATGTCCAATTGCTTTGCGAATTTATTGAACCGCAGCAAATGTCATTGATGTCAACATCATCATCATCATCATGGTATCCGTATCCATATATGTACCTCCTGTCTTTTCTTAGCAACAAGTTTTTAATATTGCAGCAGGAGCTCCTATCTTTACAGGCGCAAGGAAGATAGGTACTGGCAAAGCGAGAGATAGGGAAGACAATGGCATCATAAAAGTACCTTGAACAATAGCGCTCTAGTCGAATCCTCGAATCGCACATTGCTGACGTATTCGCGTATTCTGCGCACCGATTTTATAAGAATTTAATATGCGCCATGTATTTGTAAACTCTATCTATTAAATATGGATATCTAGGGTATGAAAGGTTTCTTCATGCGGAATGGAATATTTTCGGCCTGATTATCAACGTCAACAACATGGTGAATCCTTCCCATTTTTTCAATGTTAAATTTTTTCCGACTCAAAATTAATATGATTTAAAAACATCAATAAATGATATTTGTTATGGAAGTGTTATGGTATTTAAGATGTGGTTTGTCGTTGATTTTAAACATTGTGGGGACATGGTATCTGTTAGTCGGGCACCTAAAAATTGTCAAAATAAGATATTGGATTTCATTCTTTGGCACATTTTTTGCGTCTATTGTATATCATTTACGACTGCGCTACGTTATAAATATCAAAAGTTGGTGTAAGAAACTAACATTTTCTTTTTTTAAATTGATCATAATTTTTTGAAAATATTTAGAGGTAACAAGTGTATAAATATAATATTGTGTTCTTGAGTGCCTTATAAGAAGAAAGTTCATGAATGAAAGCAACTTGCTAAAATATCAACTTCGAAGTTAATTTTATTCTATTCAAAGCATTGATGCAGCTTATGATTATTTATAATTTATTCTTTTTATCAAATAAATTACACACAACTTTTTTTATCGTCTTATAAATAAATAAATTTTTACATTTTTTAAATTGACTACAGCTTTAGCATTGTAAATGATATAATCTTACGGTTGGCCCTACCTTACATTGTCCACGGTATTTTCTTCATTACTTTGTAGCCACGTTTATGAAATAAATACTTCCGTCTCTTTGAGCGGCACCTTGACATCGATGGTTGACTTGCTGGCTGTGGGCTTTGGTAGTGATGCAGACATACACATATATCCTTACATAAGATCTCATAGGCTGGGTTCAGTGATTTTGCAAGGCAGAAATAAATCAACTGCATGTCCTGTTGCCGTTGTATCGTGTATTTATTGTTACGTTTTTTAAAGTTTGGAATTTTTAATTTATGGCTCATCCTTCATTGTTAAAAGTTATATTTCTTCTTTGGCTGCTTTGCCATATCCTTGATCCGGCCGCTTATCGCTGAGACATGGAAACAAAAAAACAAAAAACAAAAACAACAAGAAGCTGCAAAAGGAATACATCTTCTCATACCTAGGAAAAGTCGTAATAAAATATTTTCGACAGCCTCAGCCCTGGGCGTTGAGCCCGTCAGAGGCACAAAAATTATGATGTATGTGCAATAAATAATCCCAAATAAATAAATTATCACTATAGTTGGGTGTGTGTCCGTGTGTGAGGCGCCGAGTGGCGCAACTAATAGTTGCCGGTAAGGGAACGGGTTCGGCATCCACATTGAATATGACTGCGTCGCATTGGGCTGCTGCTTTTGCATTTTGATTTGTTGACTCTCTATTTTTGTCCTTTCCGGATTTACCATACTTTTCACGGCGGTTTTACAGTTTTGCAAGGGTGTTAATATGTGCGCCTTGTTAGTTTTTTGAGTATTTTTCTTTTCTTTATTCTTTTGGTTATTCTTTCTCTCGGCTCTTTCTCTTGGCTGCTCATAAATCAACGCTTGATTTGGCGACTTACATGTGTGTGTGTGTGGATTTGTCCTTTTGTCTATTTGGCTAGCACACGGCATCCTTTTGTTTTAATGCGCCAAATATACTCATCGCCGCCCGGCAGCGTCACCTACCTCATCTTCATCGTGTGTTTTTTGTTTTTACTGACATTTTTGCATGGGGTTAACCCGTTTAACCCTTGGCAACTGCTTTTGGTTAACCACGGACAACGTATCTGACATTTTTCCCTGCCTGGCTATGTATGTATGTTTGTTCATACATAGTATATGAATGCCGACATATTGCTACGACACTGAGGTCAACCTTTTTCATGTTTCGTGTTCATTGGCTTGCTGTTCTGAATGGGAATTTTCGTTCGCATTATTTGCTCTAGTGCATTTTCATGTTAGCACTAACATACATATTATACATATATATTAACATATCTCAGAGATAGTTGATAATACATATATTTTAATTAATTTCTGTGTATGAATCTGCCTAATATTAATCGTTTGCATTTGTCACAAGGAAATAAAACAAGTTACATAAGCTAAATTTAACAAACGATTTTTTAGTGGCAAAATATTACATACTTAAATTTATAAAAAGACGTTTGGAGTGGTGCAAAACATATTAGTAAAAAATATTCGCTTCACAACCCTTTGACAAAGTTAAATATTGCTAAACTTAATGGAAAATTGTTGTAACTTAAAATAGTGCAAACATTTACTGGAATTCCAAAAGAACAAATTGGAACGCTCTCGCAATAAAGGCAGCAATTTCCATTTGATTTTTTTTTTCAATTTAATTTTTTTGATTTTCTACATTTTATCCAGTGCGGCCAACATTTTGCCGTAAGTGTCTTTGTCGCAATGTCGTAAATAAAGTCGGGTCAGGCTCGTCGCTGAACATTGGAATTTATGCGCGTTGATTTATTTGCTGTTAGCGATTTATTGCTGCCGCAGGATGAGCGCAGAACTACCTACCAAGCTGGAGTGAAAGAGAGAACGATAAGGAGGGACATGCATACATATACATATACATATGGAGAATATGTGATGTGTGTCTGCCAGCACTGGACAGGAGAGAGGAAAAGGACACACGTACGTATTGGGCATGTCCTGGTTTTGTATACGAATCCGAACACGCAACGCTCGTTATTAAGTTTTTAATTTATGGCCATGTGAATTTTTAGTGCCTACCCGTACTTGGTATGCATATACATACTATATATTTCGGTACTATTTGGCGAGAAATTATATTTTAATTGAGCGTCTGCTGCGGGGCCACTACCTCTTATTCCCGCTTGCCCCTCTCTACACACTTTTTGCTGTCAAATAACCGCCCTGCGCTGTCAGTTTGACGCTGACAAGCGTTACAAAAATATTGAAATTATTATGATTTTGCCAGACACCCAAGAAAAATGTATATTAAATTTTTGACGCACAATGCGCATAGGATGTTGGAGCGGTGCGGGGGCGTGCCAAAGCTTAGCAAATGTGAATGACGCTGCGCTGGCAATGGCTTTGGCGTTGTTGGCTTCCGTCGGCGTCCGCAGACACACACACACAAACACATCAGTTGTAATTTCTCTACTCATTCTGTAAACAATTCAGAAGAAAATTATAATATAAAGTCGAAGGTGACATACCCTTGCAGATTCGAGTTAAACTATCTCAAAAATAACTTTTTTACACTTTTATATTTGTTTATTTTGATTTTATTCATCAAATATTTTCTTGAAAAGCTTTATGATGCTTTGCCACTTGTCAAATTTGGTAACGATTTGGAAAAAATCATAATGAATAAAAAAATGAGCACTCACATTTAGACAAATACATAAACTTACAATTGAAATGTGTAAAGAATAAAACAAAGTAACAATAATATTTCTAAGCATGCGTTGACGACACCAACCAATGCCTGGAATGCTCCCCGGTTAGCCCAGGGCTCTTAACATGAAATTATATTTTGTGTGCTTGGGTTTGTTTATTTTATATTTCTGGTTTTTTTTTTTTAGTAGCAAACCTTTTTTTGGTTCCTTGATCGCCCCGTGGCTCTGGGCAACTGTGGAATCACATTAAGCAAACATTAAAATTTAATTTCGCATGTAATGAGGCATTTGTTTGTTTATTTTTTCATTTTACACCCCGGTTCGTTGAGAGATTCTGGTAAATTTTGGGCTTGGTGCTTTCTGTGCTGGCAATCGCACTCACGTTTCTATCACTTCTGCATTGGTGGCGGAAAGTTTCCGTTTTTTTATTTATTTTTTTTATGAAACTAAAAGTGTTTTGGTTAAGATTAGTCTTGGAGTTGACGTCAGGAAATTCTTACATAAATCCATACACCTTAAAGAGTAAAAGTGACGCTGGAAAAAAGCTTGATTATAGCAAGCTTATAGGGTTTTATTCACGAATTTCACGAATTTATCATTAAAATGCACAATACTCATTTTTGACTAAGTACTCTACATTCATAGAAAAAAAAATGAGTTGTTATCTCAATTTAAGTCGCTGTCAACAACCTGACAATGCACAATGGCAATATGCATCCAAATACCATTTGCTCACAAAACTAAAAAAAGGCTTCAGTAAAAACTTAAACCACATTCATCGTACTCAAAACCACAAAAGCGCAAATGCTTCCGTATTTTAAGTGGACGTGCGACAATCGGTGCATGGACAAAGAAAAACTTAAGATCTTTCCGAGGGATACTTATTGGATGCGGTTTTTATTAATTTTGTAATTGCGGGAAAAAAAATGTAATTCAATGAATTTTCATATTAATTTTTTAATTCTTCGTCTTGTACTTGATTGACAACTGATTGCCTTGAAAACTGGCGTGCATTTGGAATATTTTAATACCAAATACTATTTTTTCATCAACTCTCATTTCTTTTTGTGCAACCCTCGCTGGCAGAAACTATAAGCGATTATTAAGCAAACAGCTTAAAATCTAAACCAATTTGAAAAGCGTGTGAAGAAACGCAGAAACGTACAGTTGATATACATATAAAAAATAAAAATCCATTAGTCTATGGCTCATTAAATCAAAAATAGCCTGCTCCATTTTGCTAATGGACATCCCGCACACACCCTCACAAACACACACACGCCATCTTGAAAGTTGACTAATTTTTGGGGCGAACAGCGGCGCGACGGCAGCAAACGAATCGCAGTTAGCTATTGTTTTTGTTGCTGTCTGGTGCTGGTGCTGCTCCTGCTGCTGATCTGACAGCCACTTAAGCCAACTGGGAAGGCAGCGCTGGAGGCAGAGCAAGAGTCGCAAGAGAGTGAAATAGAGACAGAGCTAGCGGCAAAAGCGCGCTGAATTTTAAAAATTGAAAATAGCACACAATTTACCTAATTGGCGGGGGAATGACAACGGAATAGCGCAATGCAACGGTGGCACGGGAACGGAGGCAACACGAGTGCCATATTACGCGAATAATCATAAAAAATGTTGAAGATGGTAGTGATTATGATGATGATAATGATGATGATGTGCATGCTGCGCATAATTATCACCATGTGTGAGTGTGTCTAGTTGTATAGCTTCATGCTAATGCGCTCCCCCAAATCACACCTGTCAATCTCGCAAAGGTGTAGAAAAAAAAAGCTGAATACAGGAGGCAACAAACAGGCGTCGCATGCGCATAAAGGCAAAAATAAATGCAGCAGCCCCCAGCGGAGGCATAAAATATTTTTAATATCAAACAAAAACAACAACAGAGACGGCGAAAACAAAGCTTATCAAAATGTGTGCAAAATTAGCTGATTGTGGCACTGATTTTAATGGCCTGGGATTAAAAAGATAAAGCTGTGTTTAAAAACCTGGAAACTGATTTTTGTTTGGCTAATTTAAATGCGTATGAAAATAAAAAGAAAGGTTTTTAAATACTATAATATTTTTTTATATAATCCGTTCTACATTTGTAAGATAGCAATAAATAACAGATTTTGTCCATAACAAACAGCTATAGCCTTGCCTATGCAGTGTAGTCGAATGCTATCTATAAGCCAAGTGCTTTCAAAACTCAAAGATGGTCGGTGATCTGCCCATTTGAAAGAACTTCTTCAGGTTTGGCCCAAAGATTCCAGCCCCAGTTTCTCCGTTGTCCAGTTTGAATCAAATCTGTTTACCAGACTTAAATTGAATCGGTATTGCAGGGGCTGGGTGTTACTAAGGAATTCCTGTCATTACATTTCGTATGGAAAAATAGAGTTTTATTCTGCTCATCTTATAGGCGCAAAATCATGTTAACGTATATGGATTTTAGTATGATCCGTTATATATCAACTTTTTAAAATGAGACTATTGAATGTTAATGGGGATTGGTGGTATGGCAAGTGCGTCCGTAGGGAAGGTGCGCAAAAATCCAGTTATTCCAATGCATACAAAGCGTTGCAGCTTACCAAGTTCAGCAGCTGCTTTTATTTGAATAGCAATTTCCCACAATACAATAATACGCTTTATGGTGGTCGTCATGCATTACCAGTAGATCATTTCATGACTTTACTTTAGATTATATCATAAAATTTACTTTTCTCCGAAACAAAGCTTGAAATCAGACATGTTGGGGCTTTAATATGCCACCTTCACTAGCCTTTTAACTCGTGTAAAAGTTTTTTTGGTCGATGAAGCTTACATTACATTACATTTACGAAAACGTTAATATTTTCTTGTATGCTTTGTTACATATCTGCTTTAAAAGGCGAGCACTCCAACAGTAATGTATGAAAAATGGTTGTTTTTTTTTACAAGCAGGCTTCAACATTTTTCAGTTAAGTTAAAGTTAAGCAATTTACGTAAATAATATCTGATTTATTTAAAATTGCATTTCATTTGCTTAGGCGTTGAACTCACATTTTTGCGGTTTCATTTTAGCCAAGGTTTTTTCTTCCCTTTATTGTTGTTGTTGTGGCTGTATTGACCGCTAATTACATTTTAATGTAAATTAATGAATGTGCGCACTTAACTTGGCCACATTGGCTTCATCTGTTGGCCCGCCAACTTAGCCAAACGGCTGAGTTGAGGGGCATAAAGCAAGAGTGTTCAAATTCACCACCTCGTCTCAACTGACTCACCGCAAACAAGTCCATGGATTGACAGAGACACACTTGGCTCATTAGCCGCTGCTTCGCTTTGAAAGATAAGTGAGTATTTTGGCCTCAAAATTTTGATAAATGATTGAAATAAATGATGCCGGCTTTGGCTTTCTGCTATTGCCAAATTGACAGAAACTTCAAATCGTGATTGCTGCATTTTTTATATGATAAATTTTAGTATATGCATATGTTTACGCTATTTACAGATAATTGAAATTAAAATAAAATATTAATTTTAATTAAAAATGTAATCACCATATCACATGGCTTTCTTCTATAACCTTGTGTATGAAATATAAAGTTCACGCAATATTGAAAAGCATTTATTGAATAAATATATATATATATATATATATTTTTAATAGAATCTGTTATTAATATGTTATTTCTATTATACTAATAAGGCTACTTGCGTTCCAACAGACAAATCAAAATGTTTGGGAAAAGAAAGGAAATTTAATTGGTGTTAGGGCGTTGCAATAAGATAAAAACACACAACACAAAAGTAAAACAAGTGAAAACGTTGCAGCCGGACGGAACCGACTGCGGTATACTCTGATACTAGTATTATAACGGGTGGTACAAAGTAGTTCAAAGATAGTTTAATGCGCATCTTGCGGGACATCGCCGGCTTACTTGCCAACAAATTTGGTAACTCTGGCCTAAAAACTGTCAAAGATATATATGCGATTGAGATTTTACAAGGTGGGGAGGTGGCTGGGGATGGACGCCTACAAGTTTTTGATGCAGTTTTTTTGGGGACGTCCTCTGTGGCAGATATATGCGTTTTCCATTTTAAATTGGAGGGCGTGGCATCAAAACTTGGAAACCAAATTGGATTTATCGATTTTCAGTTATCGATTTTATTGATTTCCTAATGTGTTTTATTCATTACTTTTATTCCACCGAGCTAACTTTTCAGTGACAATCTCCAACAATAATGCCTAAGCCATTAAGCAAGTTCCAAACACGGATTAAGATGGTTTTAATGTAAAACAAAGAAACTTTAACTCAGATAAGCGCAACATTTTCACATTTTAATTCTGATTTTGATTCTTAATATTTAGTCACGTTACGGGCTTAATTTTACATTTTGATACTTCGTACTTCAAGAATTTTAAATTGCTTTTTCACCGAATTTTAATTTATTTATTTCTTTTCTTTTTAGGAACTACATACATTATTCAATTTTCTAAGGAAATTTTCTTTGAAATAAGCTATTGTATAACTAGCTCTCTCATTAGAATGCATTGTGTCCTAAACTGAATTCTAAATAATAGTATAACATGAGCCGCTGAACATTCTGCGGTGCAAAATGCACAATGCATTTTCTTACCGTAAACCAAAATGGTATACAAAATTTGCGCTTGTTAGTGATTTCCGCTAAGAAAATGGCCGGGGTGACCATAGAAGGAACTACAGCATGGGTACTCATTGCTACCATTTCTTATTATTTTGACTATTATTTTTATTTTTTGCTTGTTAACAAATTTTATGCATTTCTTAACTTACTCGGAGGCGAGTTAACGAGTACTTGCAACGGCTGTGGGGAATCCAGCTTGCTTATTATTCTTTACGCGGGTGCCCACTATTTCTTATTTATTTATTTTTTTTTTTAGAGAAGAACGGCTCAGGAAAGAGAGCGCGAGGTTGAGTGAGGGGGTCCCAAAAAGGGGGGTTGGCCAGCATTGTGGTTATCATAGTTTAACAAGTTTTCAAAGAGCATGAAATTTCTTTGGCATGGCTAAAATGCAAAATGCTGAAAATGCGTGCATAAAACTTTTTATCGTTAGCACAGAAAATGCTGGAAAATATTGCATTAAAAGCAGCCACGCCCCCTCTTCTACTCTGACTTGCTTGTGCTGCAGGTGTATTGTCCGAACTGGCGCCATTTTGTTTGGCCAGCGCGCATTTTGTTAATTTTCAGCGCCAAAAGCTAAAAGAAAATTGCCTTCGCCTTCAAGAAAGTCTGTTCGTGTTCACTCTTTTTTTTTTTGCTTTCTAGCAGCATCGCCTTTGGTTGCTGTTGCTGTTGTTGTTGCTTGGTACTGTGGGGCAGGCAAAATGAATTTATAATTAGATGACACCATCCGTGCGTAAATAATAATTTTTGCCGTATATTCTTTTCTGTTTGTGTCCTCTTTCTCGCTCTTCTAGTTAGTTAAAACGCGCGAATGAGTTTTCTTGAGTTGTTTGCCTTCTTTCGCCATGCTTCAGTCGTGCTGTGTGGTGGCAGCATTGTGAGTAAAAATTTTGTGGCGGCACAAGTTTTTTGCCTGCCTGGCAAATTCACCAGTTCCAATGACTGCATTCTCTGTGCGTAAGGTTGAACAACTTTTTATCCAATGCTGCGCTCTTACTTTTCATGTACTCTAAAAAAAGTTATCAGGCTGGATATATAACGTAGTAACTAAAATTTTGATTTAGGCTCATAAATATCTTTGTATATATATTTTGAGTTTTTATTTGGTTTTGTCATAAGTCAATATGTTTCAAGCTCCGCTGTAAATATTTCAACAAGAAAACAAATCCCGAAGTGTTAAGTAGTACATCGGAGTAAGAACTTAACAGTATATTCCTTAACTTTTTATTTAATTAATAACTCAGTTGTTTCATCCATTTACTTGATTAAACTTAACACAAATATTAAAAATAAAATAACTTAAATGACAGAAGAAATCGAATTATGGATTTATGATTAAGAGGCTATTGGCGATGGAAGTACACGATGACAGGACTATAATCTTTACATTAAAAATAATGAATTATTATATTTTTTTAAATAAAGCGCATTTCATCTTCGATATGCCAATGATGCTTGTACCTGTTTTCCATTGGCGCGTTTAACTTAGTTTTTGTTTTCGCCATTTCGCTTATTTTTTTCTATTTTTGTTTCTTTCTTTTATCCAAGTTGTGGCGCTTCTATCAACGTGCGCACATCTTCAACTTGTAGTTTGCCTGCTCCTTTTTCCCGTCTCTCTTCTTTTTCGCTGGCTTTCGGCTCTGCTCTGTTTGGTTCTGTTCTGTTTGTTTCTTTATCGCGCATTTACCAAGTGCCAAAGTTTTCTCGTTATAAGTTTTGTAGCCTTTGTGTGTCTGTCTCTCGCGCGAGCTCATCTCGCTGCTCGCTGCTCTCGGTTCGCAGTTCTCAGCTAGTAAAGCTTTGGCAAGCGCCGAAAACTTTCAATATTTCTTCAAAGTTTATGAGCGCTGCAAATTCGGTTCGTCCCAAGCAACGCGCTTGGGTTTGCGAATAAAAAGTAAATAACAAAAATGAAAATAAAATAATATTATATTATTTTATTGTTGTTTGCTGGCGCATAACTTTATGGCAAACACTCCCGCTTTTGGGCTCGCATTATCCCAGCCAAAGTTTCGGCGCGCAAATAAGTAGAAACCCTGCCGGATGTCGAGCTCCTGTGTGCGCATTTTGCCCCTGCCGCACGCTCATAACTTTGGCTCCATTTGCTGCGCCATTTTGCAGCACCAACATCAGCGGCCAAATCTATGCAACCAACCAGCCAGCCAACAGTTATGCCAGCGCACAGATAAGCCAAAGTATTTATAGATTCACATGAAACTCCAAAGTGCACTTTAAATTCTTGCAAATGAGTGGCTCTGCCTCATTGCAACTCAGCGGATTTGCTACCCTTCCTTCACACTTGGCTCCTATATAGTTACTGAGCTCTAAGTTTTGAAGCCATTTCTAACAACTAAAGTTAAACGGCATTTTTTTGGTTGCTGAGGTTTGTAAATACAAGAGCATTCAAATAAAAAAAGGCTAAGACGTAACAATATGTATTTATTAGTTGGCTCATTTTATTTTCTAGTTTTTAACTATAGGTTAAGGATAGATAGTTATATATTGTAACCTTAAAGTGCAAAAGAACACGATTTTTGACAAATTTCAAATGTATGTCACATAATGTAAAAATGTTTTAGAGGTTTTTTTTTTTGGAAAAAAAAAAATCTTTACTTGTCCCACGTCAATTGTCTGATGAACTACCTTAGAATTCGAAAATAAATCAATTTTGAATTAATTTTAATTAAAGTTCCTAAAGAGTTTAGTTTTGTCATTGTAAAGAACACATAATTAATTTGAGGCAAAAGAATATGGGTAAAATTCTAGTTTCGAGTTTGCTCTGATTTGACATAATTTCTTTATCATTAAATTAATTTTTAAACATTTTACTTAAGCTGACACTAAAGATAGCAAGATAATATTGAATAATTGACCAAAGTAAAAAAGCGATTTGAAATTTTAAAAACTGTATTAATCAATACATTTGAAAGTGGCAAATATTTATCTTGTGATTTTGGTGTTCGATATGCAATTAAACTCCACTATGATCAACGATGATTACTCATCAAAAAATCTATATTAAATAAATACCAATTTTATTATGCACATACGAGTGTATGTGTAAAAGGCGACACACGCTTCCTGGCTATCTTTCCGACTATCTGTCTGCTTATCTGTTTGTTCATTTGTGGGCCGCACTATTTGTGCTTAATGCAGGTTCCTGCATTACCGAAAACGGAAGCCCGACAAGATACGCGCCATATGCCAAATATGCGGCGGGCATATGGTAAACATTTAAATAAATTGCATTTATTTAACGCACGACTTTATATGAATGTATATGTATGCAGGCGAGCAATTAATATGCAATAAAAGATAAATAAGCAATACTTAATAATAATAAAGCGTAATTATATTCACTCAGGGCAACGAGTGGGGCGTGCCCCAAAAGATTTATGTGCCACACACACACACAGGGACACAAAAGCAGGAACTAATTTTCAAGGTCATTAGAATGCGCAAATAGAGCTTGAATACTTAAAAGAGAGAGCGATAGAGACAACAACTGACATTGGCAGCGCCATCCTTTTGTTGTTAATGTTTATGATAATCATAACAATAGGCCAGTTGCCATTGTTATTGTTATTGCTGCTGTTGTTGTTGTTGTTGTTGCTGAAGCGTAACCCATAAATACTAAACACAGTCAAAACAATTGCACAGACGACGACGCGACGTTTATAGACAATAACAAGGCAAATCAACGCAATCGATAGGCACTTTTGATGTGGGCCGCCATTCAGCAGCAGCCTACGAAAAATCCCCCAAACAAACAACTAACCACCTCCTCCCCACCTCCACCCTATACTTTCTCAAACCTCTCTCTACAACTATTGTCCGTATTGGCGTCGGCGGCGTTCTCGTTGTCGTTGCCGTTGTCCTTTTTTGCAGGCGTGCAGCAAATGGCATAACTTCCGTTCTTGCTTTGTCGCTGAATTTACGGAAATTATCAATAAATATGCGAGACCAGGCAGCCCACAAGCCCACACCACATTTTGCCCATCTTTATGCCCCCGTCGGCCCACTCCAGTTGTGTCCAAACTTTTCGTACGCAACTCGCAAATTTTTTCAGTGCTCGACTGATTTTTATGCTGCATGGCGTCCAGTTTTGTGCTCGCTGCTGCATGAACCGGAAGCATCATTATCATAAATTATCATTTTGTAGGAATTGCATCCGTTGTGACCCAAACAACAACTACCAAAACAGCAGCAGCAACATTGACAGTTTCAATTGCCGCTTCACTCCCACCAAATTTCTGCATTTCCAGCCTCATCATATCCTGCACATTGTCATTGTTATTGATATTTATTTAACGCGCAAGCATTTTTCTAGTTTTAATTTATTGCTATGACAAATTCGACCAACACCCATATTGATGTTGCAGTGCTTTCATCTATTTTCTTTTACTCAGCTCGTATTAAATCCAAAAGCAAATAATTGTTATTGCATTTTTAAAGAGTTCGACTCTTATGATTTTAACCTGTTCAACTTTTTAATATTAAAGTACAACTTGAGTTTGTGAATTATAAAAAACGAATGTCACGTACAGAAAACTTTGCTGTAGCCGTCAATGATTCAGCGGATAGAAAAACAGCTTGGAATGAGACGTGATTGAGGCAGCGCCACCAAAAATTAAAATAAAATAAAGAGTGTTGTAACAAATCGAACAGACAGGCAGATCGAACGGTAGGCATATGATTTATTCAAGCCATATGCGAGTAAAAGTTTATCTATATAGTATAGCATAAAGATAAAGCCAATCTGTAGACGCATTCGATGCGTTATTGCGATGCAGCCTTGCATGCCATCACGTCAGGCGTTAAGTGAGGCGCCGTTGCCAAAGTTGATGCGTTGCATGCATATAAAGCACGTTAATAGAACGAGCACATAGTTCATATAGAGTTCAAGTCCCATTAGCCAAGCTTCGTCCGGGAATAACACATCGATATTGTTAAAGGTGATCAGCACTTGTGATATAAGAAAAACTAATACACTTCCCGAAAAGAACATCAATGCCAGATCCATCCAATTCATAGCCATAAATACAATCGCATGAATAAAACTCAGCAGGGATACACCAGCAAGTTTATATGGATTCCAGTAGTTGAAGCCGTTAATAATGAAAAAACACAGAACCAGCATAAATCCGTAAATTAACAGTGCCACAGAGATAGTCATCATCACACGTCCAAGATTTGCTTGCATCAGAAACACACCCAGACCGAAGGTCATCATCTCGTAGAAGGAGACTGTGGCTAACCAGTACCAGGGCCATTTATATTTAAATCTTTCGCTCATATTCATCACAGTCAGCAAAAAAAACGCTCCGGAGTAGCAAATCAATGTTAAGGGTATATGATATTCTGTTTTACAAATTGACATCAGCATCCATTGTGGTATGGCAAATATAAATAAATATATAGCAACGTGCAGTGTATTTTTCACAAATCTTCTCACACTAAAGTCGAACGGACAACGATTATCAGACATAATGTAAAGTATATTAAGTATCTATATTTAAGAAAGTAAACTGACTTTTATAAGCACAGAAAATATTTGTTTGTTGTTTTTTGAGTTACAAAGCGAAGTGAAGAAGTAGATAAGGTGAAGCGCTTATTATTCATTGGAAAAAGTAACTTTTCGATTTTTTTTTTTAAGAAAAAGTACTGTACGTCCATAATATTTAAATTTAAATTTATTAAAAAATATCTCAAATTTTTATTTAATTATAAAAATTAATTTTTCTAAGATTCCTGCTTACATTAATAAATATCATTAGCGCTTTACGGGTAAGGAATTTGGGATTATTTTAAAAGCCTGAAACAATTAAGAAATGATTATTTTACTATGAGCAAAGAGTATAGAATCTCAAGAGTTTGTAATTGGTAAGAGCAAGCAAAATAACTTTTTCATCTTAGGTAGACGGAGTCAGGCAATAACGGTGTTTTGCTTTGTTTTGCCTGTGAGCGTTTTTGTTTCAGTTGCCCTATCACTCAGCGGCCCGTCAATTGTAAGACAAAAGGAGGGCCAGCGACAACCAAGAACGTTAAAAATGCGTAGTAGTTGTGTGTATGTGCGTTTTTTACATTTCTGCTGGGCCTGCTAGATTCTATACTCTTTGCTATGAGCTAATGGGACCTGAAATCTGTTCTTAATTCCAAAAAAAATTCAACATTTAAAACTAAACACAAACAATTCTTAAAAGTTCCCGTTTTGCCTATATATTTGAATTCAGCAGCCAAGTATACAATACCCTATTTTATTAGAACAAATATTAACAGTTTCGTAGGGATAAAACAAAATCTTGAAGCAAACTTAACAAACAAACTTAAGATTTGAATTAATCGCCTGAAATTACTTTAGAAACAGTTGTCAGTTTCCGTGTATATACTTGTGTTATTTATTTTCTTTCTGCAAAGTATAAAAACAAAACACATTTAGGTTTGTTAAAAAAAAAAACTGTTAGAAATGACTGATTAACTGACAGCTAAAATTCTAGACTTGAACTTAATCTTGTTTTAAAACATTTTAAGTATACAATTAGGTTTTACAACGCTAACTAGTAAAAAAGAAGAGTCAATGTTTGCAAACCACTTTCCTAGAAAAATCACCAAACTTATATATTTTTATTTGCCTGGGAGGAACAACAAGATTTTATGGAATGTCTGTTTTTTAAATTAAATATTATTAGTTGCATTATTTGTTGGCTTAAATAATATATTTTAAAACTATTAAAAAAAAAGTTCTTTCTTATCAAATATATTTTAAGTTTACAAATTTACTTATAGAGCGATCATGGTGTCAAAAGGTAATATGTACATATCTTTTCTAAGGCACAACTTAAAATTGTAGATTTTCAGAAATTGCACAAGTCTGATTCAGTTTTTTTTTTTTAAGTAAAAATACTTTGGAGAACAGCTTCCATCGGCTATCTCGACTAATCACTTGTGTTAGAAATGTTTCCAAGGATTTTCATCCTTTAGCCCCATAAGCAATAATTTGTTTTATATTTTACCAAAAACAAATCGCTAAAAAAGCTTATTAACTTACATTGTTATAACATTAAGTTAAAAATCTTTCGTAGTCAGTCTCACAGAGAAGTGTTTGGATTAGAGAAAAAAACAAACTCGTAACAGTGTTCGCATCCTGTGCTTTGAAAAATATCCATGCCGGCCAGCTTGTTTGTTCAAAAGCCCTCGACACAATTTCGCAACTAGTACAGTACCCAAACTCAAATCTCACGCAGCAGCAGCAGCCGCAAAAGTGCCGACTGCTACTTCGTACCTCAAGTTTTGAGCCATTAAATTGAGGCCGAAATGAGAAAAAATTTTGAAAGCCGAAGCCCTACGATAGAAAGCAAACGAAACATAAATTGAAAAATTTGTCGCATAAGCCGACGACCGCATGAAGGACCAAGAACACACACACACTTTCAACACACAGTCACAAGGACACTTGAGCGGCCAAAGTTTCTTTGAAGTTGGACAGCACAAAATAAAAAGCTGCGTTCAGTGGGCGGGCAGTTTGTCTCCAAGGAAATAAAAAGTAATAATAAAATCAATCTGCGGCTGCTGCCGTTTTTTCTTGCCAAGCTTAAGCTTTATTCTATAAATACCTCAAGTACAGGAGCTTAATAAGTATTGAGTCCAGACCATATACAAAATAAAATTAAATGAACATGTTGCGTAAAAATTATTGGAAAATATATGTGAGAGACGAAATAATGAAATAAAGTAAAGCAAAATCCCGCTATTTGCGGTTGGCAACAAAATATGTGAAAAAAAAAATCAAATCAAATATGGGATTGCCTGTGGTTGCATTCTGTCTTTAAATTAATTGAAAAACCCGCTTAAAATTGCAAACGGAATTTTATTTATTTTCATTTTTTTCTTAACAGCTTTCGCTCAGGCTTGTTTGTTCTGTTTCCATCCCTTTCGCTCATAATTACAAACGATTAAAATCTGTGAAAATTTATGAAATTCCATAAATCAGTGGTCGTCCACAGTGTTGCCGGGCAATTCCTTTGACAATTATAAATTATGCGTCGCTGAAGGCTGAAGGGTAAATTGCTTAACCACAAAAATGTCACCATAGCTCTTTACCTACACCTTCCCTTCCCGCAATCCCACCCACTTGCACATGTAGTTTGCATATTGCCATGTCCATACAAAACCACCCTTTCACTGATGATATAATTATTTATTTTTTACAACCACCAATGCATATCAAAATTAATGCAGGACCCTAAGCTTTACGTATTTATGCATATAAGATTTATGTATATTGATTGTATGGCATTCTGATCTTGACAGTGCAACGATGCGTTAATTTAAAGTCCTTCGCTTCAGGTTGTTCTGGCAACCTGTTGTAGATGAGCCAAGCGACCACAAATCCATATGCCCAATTAGTTGGTTTAATGGCTGCAGCTTTTAACACAGTCTCACACTCAGCCTAATGGAACTCTGTGTGTAATATTTGAGGTTGTTAAAAGTGGACGCTGTAATTTAATTGACAATCAAAACTATTGCGTGTATTATTGGAATTTTTTTTTTTTTTTTGTAATTAAACTAAGAAGTGAAAATACATTATGATATTAGTTTTACACACTTATTGCTTAGCATAATTATTTTAAAAATAATAATAATTATAATTCTTTGTGGTAGTTTCCAAAATAACAACTAAGTTTCTGTTTCAATGACATAAGAAAAAAGTGCACAGAGCTAAACTTGATAAGTTTAAAAAAGTATTTTTGAGGCATAAATTACTTGAGATGTTATTTTTCGCAATATTTTTCACTTCACATTTGTCGATATTTTTTTTAAGACTTCCACGCATTAAATAAATGTCGATTTTATAATATAAAGGGGCTTTTAGACAACACCAGCAACCTAAGAAAGATTTCAAGTCCTGGACCTGCCATATAGAGTTACAATATATGGATTGAGTTCACTGGAGCTGAATCCATCCGGTGATGTAATCATGAATGTTAATTAGTTTGTTTATTGTCTTATAAGACAGATATTTTATTAATACATTATAAACTTTCATAAACATTTCCGACGGCTAAACAATTTTACCCCTCTCCATAAATTATTGTTTGTTCTGAGGATTTGAAAACATAAGATCGTTGATAAAACGAGCAGCCCAGTCCAGCCGACTTGGCCATAAAGTACAGAAATAATCAACTTTAAATCCAACGATTTACAACTGCTCCTCTCCGTCGCGCTGGTTAGCAGAGGGCGAAAGCGGATTTGGCAGCGTATTTACAGGCGGCTTAACGTGCGTGAGGGTTGCATTTTTCGATTAAAGGCACAGAACATGGCACTGATACAGATAAGCTACAAAATTTACATACATCAAAGAGTTGCTGCGCAAACGAGCCAGAGAAGAACAGCACACAAAAATAAAACACATACTCACAAACATGTATGGCTGGGCTTTCTGTTCGCACAAAAACTTGACATTTTGCACTTGGTCAGGCATGGACAGGAGGACAGCTGTGGAAGGGGGTGAGCGGGGCAGGCATCTGAAGGGCTGCACACAACTTAAGGCGACATCGATAGTCCAAATACTTTGCTTAAATGTAAAAAAAAAGCGAGAAACCACTCGACAAGCTGTTGGCATACATCCCACATTCTAAAAAGACACTTGAAAGTATGCTACAGTTGCTGGCAAATGTCTCTCACACCAACACACACACAAAAACACACACGAACACATTTAGAAACCTCAATACCCATCCTCAGATATTGCTCCATGGCACCATAAAAGTTGCCCGTCATTTATCTTCGCTGAGTTTCTTTTTTTTGGTTTTTGACCCATAAAAAAAAAAAAAAAAAAAAGAAATCGTATTTGAGCTACCGCACATTGTAAATACTCTCTCAGATCGACACAAAACATATAAAAAATAAAAAGTTTAGCTATAATCAGGTTCTTCACATTTAAAAATTCTAAAGATTTTTCAGTTTTCAATTGCGGCTTATTGCAAAAAATTAGCTGCTTTTATTAAAAAAAGGGACTTTCATCACTGTGTTACATGTCAAATCACTGCACTTTAAGACCCCCAAAAAAGGGCAATAAAATACATTAACTAGAGATGTTGACCAAAGTTTGTGTTGCTGTAGCGTTGTTGTTGCTGTGTTTTTTATCTTTTACAATTAGAAGCGCTGTTCATGGGTTTGTTTTCGCTTTGGCTGATTTGTTTTGCTCTTGGTCAGATAATATGTAATTTTCCCTGGCCCCTGTTACCATGTGATTAAGGAAGGAAATTGTTTTGGACACAACACACAAACAAATAACGGGCATAGGGATGAACAGGAGGGTAAGGAGGGTTCAAGGAATACATTGGGCTCGTCTTCACTTAGGGCGTAGTTTTTTTTTCGCCTCTGCTGGGGGTCGTGCTTATCGCCTAAGTAGCATCATTTAACTGCTGCCTGTGGTTGGATTTCTTTTTACCGTTCATTTTTATGGCCTGTTGTTTTGCACTGTAATTTGTTGAAATGAATGTTTTGCCAAGTTTCTCGAAAACAGTTGGCCAAACAAGATACAAATCTTAAAAGTTTCTTTACCATGAGATGAATAATTGTGAAATCTAGCGAAATGCTGGCATTCCAAATTAAATCGAATTTATCAAAAATGGAAAATATCTCTTCATCACATATTTAGCTAATCAATTTATTTTTTTATACCACAAAACAGGGTAATGAGTTTGTCAGAATCGAACGCAAAGGAAGAGACATAAATATATAAAAGAAGGACGAGCAGGATGATTGGTGTCCGTGCGTCGTGTTTCAACACGATTCCGGCAAACAACAAAACACGGAATGTGGGTACAGAAATACACGAAAGACAAGCCACCATACAAATTGACCATATCGTACTATCAATTGTTGTTGCGTCGTGCACTTCAAGTACCACATAAGCTCATTTGCTTCAAAAGTGGTATAACGCAAAAGTTGTCAAATTGTTGTTGTTGTTGTCGCACCGAACAAGTAAATACGGAGTAAAAATAGGACAAAAATACCAACAACTGCACAGAAACATAAATAAGAGGGGAGCTGCTTACGACGTCTAACGTCAGCTACAATAACACCAAACACAACAATTGTTAAAAATAATAAATTAAATTCAATTTATGAAAATTATGTAAAAAAAAATTAATCCATGTGAAGGGTATCAAGTCTGGCATAGCCAAAATTAACAATGCGGCACTTGTTTTTTTAAATTTTAATACCAAGAATCAATGAAAAATGGCAAAAACAAGTTAAATAAGTTGTGCGAAGGCATGCATCAGGCAGAATAAAAAATTTTCAATGTCTAAAAGTTTCAAAAAATATTTAAAACCAAAATTTTTAATTATATTATTTATTTTTAATATTTATGTCTGATTTCAACGATAATATTATCAGTGAATTTATATATATGACATGCAAATTACCTGAAACAGTGCTTCAATTAAAAATTGCACATAAATTTGCTCTACTGTATTTAAAAAGCTTGCATGTAAACATTTTTAACTCTTTATAAAACTTTATTGAAACAACAAAGTAACATACAAAATATCGTATTTATTTAGTATAAGTACCTTAAACAGTTTTTTAATAGCTACCGGAACTTAAATTTCCGAAAGTAATTAATTTTTTAGTTAAGTACATTTTATTCGCTTTCTTATTCCATTACCAGCCGGCAATCAATAAAAAAAAAACCCAAACTGCCATCAGTATTATTGCCAACATTTCCTAATAACATTCCTGACAAGCCAACAAAAAACATACCCTCCAAAATTACAACACATAAACAAAATACCAAAAATAAAGAGGGCGTTTACGTATTCAACAATAACTGTCAAATAGAAAAAAAAATAAATATATAACATAAAATAAATGAATTTATGTGACACAATAAAAATAAAATCGAATAAAAATGGTCTTGGTCCATTTTTATTTTATTTGCTTTGTCAAAAAAGGATATGTAAAATGAAAGAAAAATTATACCTAATAAATGAACGCAAATGACATACATACAGCATAAAAGGACCCGCATAGGCAAATGACATAACTGACAAAAAATCAAGTCTCAAAAACCCTGACCCATTCCCAGCCGGAAGGTCAAGTTCAAATACAGAGCACCGATAATTACGCATAATTAGACAACAAATAAAGAGCAAGATTTTCATGATGTTTTTTTTTTTTTTTTGAGAGGAAATTAAAAATATTTTCTACTACTTTTGTAGTTTGCCCGCATTGCCATCCAGTCTCGTTTTCTTTCAGTCGTGTCGACCATGTAAATAGTTGGCCTCGATCTTTGCCGGCGATTGCAGATATTTGCCTTTTGATTAATTTGATTTTGAATGTCGCATTGCTGTTTGGCATTAACCGCAATTAAAGCCCAGATGACAGATTGCCGCAGTGACCAACTGAGATCGACCCTCAGCCCCATCCACGAAACCCCTCCTCTATATCTCTTTCTCTCTATACAAAAATAGTACAAATGATGTTCGTTAAGGCCTACATCGAGGGTTGTTTTCCAATCTCGTTGATGTTGTTGTTGGTGTTGTTGCCACCGCAGCGTAATAAATTTAATGATTGTTAATCTTTAATAATTTGCCATGAGAAAATGAACAGCTATTGATTGTGGTTTTTCTAGATAGTTGGACTGTTTATTTATGTCACATTGCTAGGGGTAACAGATTAATATTCTAAAATATTATAAAACAGATTATGGCATTCTATTGTGTACACATAGAAAAAAAGCTTCTAAAATAAACTTTGAACGTACTAAGAGATTTTAAATCACGGATAAACAACAAATATCGATTCGTTTTTTATAATGTATGTATACAATAAGCTTGCCGATACATTAAATACTTTAACACTTTTACTCATATCTCTCTGACTTCAATCGGTTCGGTTATAATTAGTATGGATTAAGAATAATAAACGTCAATATTAAATATAAAATCTAAGATCTACAATAAGCTTCTTTTAAACACAAAAGTTCGCTCAATTATTTAAGTATTTTGTATTCTTACATATTAAGAACAAAAAGACTTGGTCCAAGAACATAAGGATTTTTTTGATGTTTAAAGTACTCTTTACTCTTGAACGTACGAACTCAAGATATCGTTTAATTATTAAGATCGATTATTTTGACTTCAACAATTTTAGTCATCGTGAGAAATGTTTGTCATAATGTTATCGGTTCAGTTATTTAGCTTTTTCAGTACGATTTCGGAACGGGCTTATACGAGTTGAGGTTTTGGCTTCATTTCCGAGGCTATAACAACTTTGTTAATTGGTCATAATATCGTCTAAACAAACTGTAAGCTTAAAGGAGTTAATTTATTCTCTATTTATTAATTTGCAGCCAAACTCTCATTAAAGCAGTAAAAGCTTGATAATTATAGAATAAACTTGTTTACTTTTAATAAGATCCGCATTTATTATTGGTTTACTTCTCTGTGTTACGAAGGACCGAGCACGTCTAATAAAAGGCACAAAAAATTATCTAAGTCTCTGTATCAAATTGGCAATATTTAATCCCGCACAGGAAAGCACAAATTTGTCGCTGCCAAAATTGCTGGTAAAAAAAACAAGAGAAAAGGCCGAAAAGACTCTTTAAACTTTTGAACTCAACCCAAAACGCAATGCCATTTCAATAACCTTTTGCTGTCGCTTGTCTCTGCGTCTGTGGAAACAGAGATTCAAAAAAAATTTACAGAGATGGGGATTCCTTTTGTTCTTATTGGAGCACGCGCTGCAAATGCCAATACAAATGGCGCAAAAAAGCACACGCCGCGTGAGGATACGGCAAAAATAGAATATAAAAAAAAAAAAATAACACAAACCTAACGCAGGGTTGCAACCACTTTTAAGTGTTGCTGTTTGCTCCTCTTCTGCCTGCCGTTGTTGTTGTTGTTGCTGTTTGTTTGGCTTTCGCTGGGAGCAGTTGGTGAGATTTTTTTTTCAAACATGCGCACTAAACGCTAATAGTTTGCGTCTGGCACTGGCCCCAAACAACCCCCAGCAAAATGCTTTGGCGCGCTCCATTTTGTTTGTGTAACCCGTACAAAAGACAGGGAAAAAACGAATATATGCATAGAGCTCACAGCTGTTAGATGATTTCCGTAGCAGGTTTGCTTAAATAACCATTTAAAATTATTTCTGCATCATAAAATCTCTGAAAATTGTATAGTGTATATGCAGCTTGGGCTGAGTACAACTCTCGGACTCTGTTAGATCTGTTTACATCCTGTGTCCCGTGCCGCAAGATTGATTCACAGCGTGACCAAAGGTCCTGCTTCAATATTATTCACGCGTCCGGCTGGACATGCGAACAACATCATAAAAAATAAGGGACACGTGCAACGCAATGTTTCCTTGATGGGGCGATTTTTTTTTCTATTTGGTTGTGGAAGGGTCAGCTATTTAGTGAGAGGAGGGGAGGGTGTTGCTTGTTTGACGACATTGCATGGTTTTATATTGCTTGTTTAATTTAGTGCAGGTCCTAATATTAGTTTTATTGGGCCTTATATATATAAATAAGCGAACGGTTTATCTTAACAAAAGTTAGCTTATAACACTTTATTGTTTTTATATTTATGCGATTACGACTAGAAAAAATGAAAGTTTTCAAAAATAATATTTGCATGTTTAAATGGATCCAAAAATAATAAAAAGAAAAATTGCCATATTTCAGTTCTTTCAAAAACACAAATTTTACATAATTGAATGCCAGGTAATTCCTATAAAATTTGTATAGAACTCTTTTTAATGCATTACTTGAGTTATTTGACTTACATCCTTAACCAAGTATTTGTCCTTGAATGAGCAATATTGATATACATATACATGTTACGATTTTGGAATGACTGCAGATTTTGCTTTGCAATTATTTTTTTTAGTTTACATTAGTATGAGTATCGAACATATTACATTTACAACTATACAAGTTTTTCAAGTAACATTTTTGCTTGGGAACGGTTGTTACAGTAGGAAACTGTTATATTCAGTTTTTCTCACTATGCTTTTTTCAATAAACATAATTCTTAAAATTTATTTTTAAATATTCTAATGTAATTTAAGCTTTAGTCGCTTGTAAGTAAAAATTATGCAGCATTTTTAATAACATTAATAAATATGCAACTTATTCGATATTATTCGCATTACAACATAAATCTAATTCCTCCGCAAAGCTTGCTTAGCGTAGTATATCCTTGAATGTCCTTGCCAATATTCCTAAAACAGCCAAGCAAAAAACTTACATAAAGGACATTCAAGTTCAACACTAAATTGCTGGCAAATCCTTGAAATTCGCTCAGCTGTGCCACAAAAGTCAACACAAAACTTAAATAGTCAATTATTTAAATTTTGTGTGGCAAACGCAACACTTACATGTATGTGTAACTAGTTCTAATCCTCAACCAAACCCACACCATTGCCATAGACCCATAAATACATACATTCATACCTACCTATATATGTAAATTTACTATGGGGGTAACTCTTCAATGTCATTGACTAGTACTTGCCCCCAAAGTGTTGCAAAAAGTTTTTGCTTTACAATTTGTATGCGTTGTTGTAAGTGTTTTTCTTCAACGTCATCGTTCATGATGTTGTTGTTGTTGCTATTGCGTTTGCGTTTTCTTTTCTTTTTTGTGTATTTGATTTGTTTTTGGCTAGAGAGCGCGAGCATTTTTATTTCGTTGAACTTTTGTTGTCTGCCATTTGTGTATACTATATATAATATTTATATATACTATGTATAGCAACAAAAGAGCGATTCTGCGCGTTATTTCAAAGACACACAAACATACATTTTGAACTCTCTTTTTGGCCAGCATTGCCAGACTCTAATTATTTGATTGGCAATGAATTGTGGATGTTGCTGCCACACCGGCAACACCAGCAATAACAAATATCACAAACAGATGAAAACAGAGGCAAGTTTGAATTATTTCTTATGAATTTTGAGCAGCAGTTTTTGAATTAACATTATAAATAGCGACATCTAATCTATTGTTTTTTTTTTATCCTTAGATAAGGTCTACTTTTTTATCCTTAGATTTGCTTATGCGAATGTATTGGCTTTTATTTATTCTCCCAAAATTACTTTAATGTTTTTTTTTCAAATGTTTTTGGTAAATTATGATTATCAAAACCAAGCGGAAATAAGATTCTGCTCGCTAAAAAAACATTAAGAAGTTACCAGTTATCAGTTGGATAAGAAAAACAATAATAATATTTTACTTAAAAATAAAATATGTTAAGTATTAAAAAAACTAGAGCAAGTTCGTTTTCAGCAGGTAAACAGGTGCCCTTGAACAAAGCTGATTAAGGATAATTCGAATAACAGTAAAATTTGCTAGAATTTCGCTTCTTGCACTCCAACAATTCTCGGTGGTTGGGCTGACAATCCCAATGATCATGGTACATGCATACAAATATACATATGTGAACGCCATAAACCTTATTTCGCTGTTGGTAACAAGATTTTAATATTATCGGCAATTGACGCATAAATGGTGGCAATGTCAAAACCATAAACAACACCCAAGGCGACCGCAGCTGCCAGCTGCTTTAAACGCCTTGGCAAAAATAAACCAACAGCAGCAACAACAACAATCACAATCATCAGCATCAGCATCAACATCAGCATTATGGATGTCAGCCATAAATGAATCTGTCATATTATTTCGGCAATGATGTTGACAACAGCAACAACAACAATAGGCAAAAATCGACCCCTGCGCTTGCAATATTTATCATATCACATAATGTTTTTCTGGCATTTGCACGTCACAGCACAGCAGCCCAAGTAAAGCCACCCACCATACCCCGTTCCCCCTTCAAGCAGCTGATAACATTTGGAACACACGCAGGCAGGCTGCAACAACAACAACAACAACAAAAACAACAACAGAAATCACAACCCCTTCGCTGGAAAACCATGTGGGCGGACCAAGCGGGGGAGGAAGGTTTGGGCTGCCACCGCCATCAATTGCAGTCATCATCAACCACCACGCAGAATTCACCCCCTCCTTGTCCACTGCTCAACCACCCGCTTGCTGCTCATTGAATTTTCTGCTGATTTCATTTCGACTTCTTTTGCTCCGCTGGGAGCAACTTTTGAGACTGAAGCTGAAGCTGATGAGGATGTTGATTGTTGTTGGTTGCGTCTGTTTTGGCTGTAAATATTTTTGGCAATTGTCGACGCAGCAAGCCCTCCCCTCCAGCCATTGCTTCTCATCTAACAGAGCAAATTAATGATGCTTTCCCTTGCTTCAAACTGAAAAGGGAAAACTCCTGGCAAACGGCAATTGCTTATAAATTAAATGACATGTTGTTGTTGTTGCTGTTGTTGTTGTTGTTGCCATTGCGTTGCCCTGTTTTTATCACACTATTTAGCCTAATATATTAACACTTTCGCTCGCTGGCTTTTGGCTTGATGTTGTGTGTGTGTGTTTTTGGGGTGTGCTGCCTTATAGTTGTTGTTTATGTTGATTAAGACATTAAACTTGAATTTTTCGTTTGTAATTTGCATTTCATGTTAAATTATGTTTTTGGATTTAAACATTTGTTTTCAGTAAATGTCAAAGGCGAATTAAGGTCGTATTTAAGAAATGTTGGGAATAAAACTAGACAAATATTATGGAGCCCTAAACAAATTGAAGTTCTGATCGAAGTTAATATTTAATTTTGTATTTAATTTTATATTAAGATCTGTAACAAAAATGTGTGCAGGCTACAACAACAATTCCTACCGCCCCCCATATCCCACTTTGGTAACAGATATTCAAATGTTTTCACTTGTTTAAGACTTGAACTCCATCTCTTGGGTGACTACCACAAATATAATTAACTTAAACTTAATTTAATATTGAATACTTAAACTTTCAAGTTTATCAAGTGAACTTTACGACATCAACCAGAAAGTAAAGAACTCAACCTGCCTACTTTAAACGTTGAGGATGTATCCTTTGGATTTATGAACTAAGTTCTGGTTTGAGATGCAACTAAAAATTCTGCCAGGGCATTTCAAGCATTTTCTTCATCAACACCTGCGCTGAAACCAAAGCGCGAAACAAACCGGGCAGGGCAACTCTGGCAGAATCAAGTCAACAAGCCGTTATTAAGATTTAAGAGAATTTGGAAAAGAGGGAAAACAAGAAGAAGAGTGGGTAGCAGAGCGAGCCACACTTAATGCAAGCGCAGCTGCCCAAGTACCGCAAGTTGTCGTGTCCTTCTTGGCAGAGACGTCCTTCTGGCAACACTCTCAATTAAAATGTCCTCGCTTGGTAAGCGTAAACGTTCAAGAGCCCATGAAAACTCCTTATTACACAGTGTCAGGCAGCGTTGCAGTTCTCTGATTCACTGTTTCTCCAGTCGCCACCCAACCCATCCTTCCAAGAACCACCCGAAGGAAGAAACATAAAGCAGCAAAGCATCGGGTAGGCTGGCAACCCCCAACCCAATGGTATGGCAGCACCTACTACGTGTTAATAACTCGAAATGCGCTGAAAATTTTGTTCGTATTTTGAAGCACGTCCTTGAGCGTGCCACGCCTCACTGCCCACTGCTCTGGCTAGGATGTGCGAGCGCATTTGGTTTCCAGCCCAACCCAACCCAACCCCCACCATCCATCCATCCACACACTTGAAACACAAAACGCGCCACACAAAATCATCGAGCGAGTTGGCAACACTCGGACGCACAGGTCTTGGGTTAAAAACGAACAGCCACACTGTTTTACAGCACTTTAAAAATTGTTTATGGTTTGTCGGTTTGTTTTTTGAGAAATTTGAAACACTTCAAATATTTGTTACAAAGAAAGCCACGCAAAGTGTTTGGACAAGTTGACGCCAAGAACTAAGGAAAAAAATATAAAAATGTGAGTTGGCTACCGATTATTAAATACACTAAAAGTCAAAGGAAAAAAAATTAACTGTTTGCATTTTAAAGTTTTAAAAAACTATTCAAATATATAATTATTTTTGCGATGTTGTTAAAACTAATGAAAAATTACGCATTTCCCTTTGTTAAAGCTGCACCGATATTTACAGAAATAATGGCAACTTTGAATAATTATAGCACTTTTTGATATATCTTTTAGAGAATGATATGAAATTTTTGAATTTTTTTAATGTAAGATTTCTTTTCTAAACTTTTTTATGTTAAGCCTAAGAATTGTGAACATTTTTGTCATATATTGATTATACCCAATGTTAGAGCATCTTAAACTTAAAAAAAAAAACCCACAACGAGAAATTTTAAGCCCAAACGTCAGCTGTGCCACTTAAAATATACATTCCATCCTCCCTCGTATTTACTTTTGCGATATTGACTTGAAATAGAAATAACAAACTGTTAAGTATTTGCACAAAATAGAAAACCGCGGCCCCTGGGCGCACTTCCGGTTTCTGTTACGTCGGCTTGTGAGAACATGTGTCTCGCTTTTCATTTCCCGTGTACACAATTTTCACACTCATGTGCTTTTCTTCTTGGCTGTTTGGCCTTGCCAAGAAAACTTTATGTACCTCAGCCGCAGGGCAATAAACGTCAGACATCCTTTTGTACATTGACACCTCATTGCCAAATCTCATCCTGTGCGAGAGTCAAGAAAACGATCTGTTGGCTGCATACGCCAGGTGAGAGACCTCATTTTTAATATGCCACGACATTTGGCCGGATGTGTTTGGGTTTTATTGCTGTCGAAAGTTGAACCTGTCAGTTGCGCTCCATCAAATCGTTTTAGTTCTGAATTATCAAATTGATGAAGATTTTGTTTCAAATCACAAATATAATTAAATAATTATCTTAATAGTATTTTTTTTTTATTTTTTTTTTGCCTTTGTGCATCGAACTAAACTGATAGCTAAATCAAACATTTAACACGCAGGCATGCACACATGTCACAACCAAACTAGCGATACACCAAACACGAGACACACACTAGAAGAGAAAAAAAAATGCATGTGTATGGAAAAAACCTTATAGGACGGACCCCTTTTGATGTGGTCATGCGCCTTATCCACCCCCCTTTGGCTACTACAACTCGAAACTGAAAACTTATGTCAACGGCACGCGTCGCTGGCACGTGACCTTAACATGAAAATCACGCGTAAGATCAACGCCAGAGGGGGCTGCTTGCTGGGCGTAGGCGGGCAGTGGGAGGTTTAATACTCATTGACGACAACGTCTTGCAGATGCTTTTAAATTTAAATCGAATCAAATTGATTTGCAGCTGGCTTCTAATGTCTTTTATAGAGATGAGAGCGTGAAGACTTTTCGTTTTTGTAAAGGTATATAAACATAAACACGGCGATATGACATTAACGGTCCAAAATTATGAAACCTAAACACAAAAGGTTTTAATATGGGTTACATTACATAATGTAAATTCATCTTACAGGCAAAAGAAGTATCAATGTTCATCCGCATTCATAGAATAATAATGTATATGTATAAACATTCCTAACTGCTCAACAAGTTTGAACTTTTCTGTATTCTTTAAATATTTAATACGCGAAAGTGATACTTTCTATCGCTCTTTGCTATATTTTTTAATTTTGCTTATTTATTTTATATAATAAAGCTAGGTAGATTTGTATAAGCTTTTCACTTTTACTCTTCAATCTTCTCACGTATCACGTTAATTTCTTATTGAGCCGTGTCACGAAACACAGCACACGATGAGTCCAGCTCTAGCCACCTATCAACCCAACCACTTTCGCTATTGCTTAATTTCTAGCAGTGTCAATAGGCACGCCCAACTCTCAAGTCGTTTGGCTATGGACATGCTCTCCAAACTGTACCCCCTGGCCTATTTGTTTGACGCCCCCACACCTGCCTCCGACGCTTTGTTTAGCCGTTTGACAAGTGTTTTGACAATATTTATTGAGCCGACCTAGCTACTAGCTCGCCCTCCCCTCGAGGTCGGGGTAATTTGATTTGCGTCGCGTTCGGTTGATGCTGGACACGTTTCAGCCTAATGGAGTTGTTCGAGTGGCGTGAATCTCAATTAAATTAAATCAAAATGTTGCATTTTTTATTAAGTCCATTAACACGATGCTGGAAGGGTTTTTTCATCCATGTCCCTGTGCCCACTCCTCTAACTACGTCATCTCCTCGCCCTAGTTAGTTAAATTAAGTTACCCATCCGAGAGAGCAGCATCTTAATATGCATAAAGAAGAGTGTGCCACAGCGACTCTTCTGGGTGCCTACCACTTGACAACCACTTGCACCACACTCTTTCAAGTGTGCTGCTGATAGCGCCCCGGGTGGCACTTTGGGCCAATCCAACCTTCAACCTCCAACCTCATCATGAAAATGATGCTACAAATGTATTACGAATGTGAATGTCGAATAGCATTTTTATTTTTTGAATTTTCTTAGCTTTTTATTTAATGAACATCAAATCAAATTTGCACTCACTTTGCCAACACGCATACAAATTTATACGTGTTACAAACGTGAATATGTTTGTATATTCAATGTACATATTTAAGTGCATGGTGGAAAATAAATTAATATATTTTTAAGTGCCAAGTGATAAAGTTCACAAGAAAACGAAATTACAATTTTAACTATAATAAATAAAAAAGTTACTTGAATCTTGATCTTTAAATAAATAGTAAGTACTTATTATTCATATGGTGAATATAAATGCTTATAAGCATATAATATTATATCGTATATATTAGCATAGCATATTTATACTCGATACCGAAGGTAAAGAGTATATTGAGTTTGTGCAATGTCCGTCATGGTGTCCGTCCGTCTGTCCGTCCGTCCGTCTGTATGTTCGCAACTTTTTTCCACACCCTTCAAGCTAGAGACTTGAAACTTTCCAATTCTCTTTATCTATGGGATAGTAAATTAAAGTGTCAAGATAGGGGCTCTACGATAACTGGGGGGCTGGCAAATCGATAAATTCGATAACTCAAAACCGATAAATCCACATATTTCGCACATCCTTTCAGCTAGAACTACCAAATTTGGTAAGAAGATAGCTAATAGCAACCCCCAAAAAACTGCATCAAATCCCAGCCCCCCCCCCCCCGCATTTTAAAGTCAAAAAAGCCTAAATCTCCCACAGTTTTTGAGCTATAGCCACCAAATTTGGTGCCAAGATAGGTGATGATGACCCCCCAAAAACTGCATCAAAAGTTTGGATGCCACGCCCACCGATACTGCCCTAGAGTCACCAAATTTGTAAGGAAGATAGCTTGTGGCATCATCATCTGCATCGGAGAATCTTTTAGGCAGCGTACACCCCTGCCGCATCCGTACCTATTTGCAATCAGGCCTCTTTTTACCGGTTTTAATACTGGTATCGAGTATACTGCAGTCGGTTGCGTCCGATTGCAACGTTACCACTTGTTTTTTATTTATTTATTTATTTATTTATTTATTGTCAGCTAAGAGCAGCTGACATTAAAATGAAATCAAAATTAATTTAAATTAAAAAATAGTTCAAATAATAAAATTAAGTGGAATATAGAATAATATATAAATCTAAAAATAAAATTAAGTTAAAAGACTTAAAAGTTAACGTTAAAGCTCTGGGAAATTCAATAAAAAATTGAGTAGTCCAACATTTTTTGCGAGGATTGTAAGTAATTAGTGGTTACGATTAGATAAAGAAAAAAGGATCGATCGTTTTAGTACTGGAATTGAGGTCTCCAAGGAGACAAGAGAATAATGTTTGTTATAGTCAGAACATAAAACACGGAATGGTTCATGAATTAAATAGTTAAATAGTAAATTTAATTCGACTCAATAGAACTGATGAGTCGATTTCACCATTAAGTAGGTTAGTAATAAATAATAATCCATGCATAATTCTACGGTTTAACAGGGAGGGAAGATTAATCAAAAGGAGACTACTTGAAGTAAGTCTACTCCAGGAACAAAGTTAAAACTTCTAAGGGCAAATAGAAGAAATTTCTTCTGCACAGATTCAATTCTATCCTGGTGAATCGAATATTGTGGGGACCACACACAAGATCTATACTCCAGGATGAGACGAACTAGGGATGTATAAAGCGTTTTAGTGGTGTAGGGATCGTTAAACTTTTTCGACCACCGCTTGATGAAGCCAATGACATTAATGGCCTTATTGACCATCGACGAAATATGAGCGTCAAACTTTAAATTTAGGATCAAGAATAATGCCTAAATCTTTTATTTCAAACACGCGGTCAAGTGGTGAAGCACCAAGCAAGTAGTGAGCAGTATGAGGGGTACTTCTACAAAAAGTCATGACTTTACATTTAGAACTATTCAAGTTGAGTAAGTTAAAACGACACCAGGCCGACAATGCACCCAAATCCGACTGTAGCAAGTTGCAAAGAGAAGTATCATTATAGGTGAAACATAGTTTTACATCATCAGCAAACATATATACATAGAAATTAGTAATAACAGATGGAAGATTGTTAATGAATAGATTAAATAGCAAAGGTCCCTTGGGGAACCCCAGAGGTAACAAAAATAGGTTTAGATACAGATGATTTAAAAACAACTTTTTGTGTTCGGCCACACAAGTACTCCGAAAGCCACAATAAGAGTTTTGATGGAAATCCAGTAATATTTAATTTTTGAAGCAACAGAGAATGACTTATAGAATCAAATGCCTTACTAAAATCGGTGTAAACAACGTCAGTTTGCATTTTTTCCTGAAACCCTTTGATAACAAGCGAAGTGAATTCAAGAAGGTTAGTGGTAGTTGATATACGCCTAACAAAACCGTGTTGATTAGGCGATATAATTGAACTACATCCGTGTTGCAGTTGAGAACATATAATTTTTTCAAAGACTTTTGGAATGGCAGACAACTTGGATATGCCCCTATAATTTTTAGCGTTAGACATAGAAGAATTTTTATGGAGTGGAATTATAAAGGATTCCTTCCATATATCAGGAAACACAGTTGAGTCAACAGACAAGTTATATGCAATTTGACGATTGAACTTGAAAAGGATAGGAATTACTGCAACTATATAAACTCGTTGAGTATACTGATTGAAAATACTCAGCAAATAGATCGGCTACTGCCTGATCAAAACTTGATTTTGTATTATCAAAGTATACTGAGGACGGCAAGCAAGAAGACTTACGTTTAGAGTAAACAAATTTATAAAACTGTTTAGGGTCACGTGAAAAGTTTAGTCTACAACGATTAAGATAATTATATATAAAATAGAAAGAAAACTAGATTTTGCTACTAATTACGAAGATATATCTAAAGTGGTTCCCGATATTTTAAATTTTTTATAAGATTTTGTCTTCGCGTTTTTCAATTTCGATAGTTCCTTCGTAAACCAAGGTGGTTTTTTATCACTTGAAGAACAAGTGAGGGGAACACAAATATCCAAAAGCGAATTCAAGGTCCTTTAAAATATGGCAATGGCAGTTTCTATATCACTACAAGAATAAAGGCGAGACCAATAAGTATGTTGAAGAAGATAATTTAATTTAGTAAAGTTAGTTTACGAAAGCAACGGGTTTTTAAAGTATTATTAGATACTGAACTAGGGTTAAGAATTTCGATGGATAGTTCTAAGGTTGGATGGTAGGTATCTTCCGGAAGCACTAGAGGGGGTATTCTACTAGCATTACTGCAATCCAACATTCTACCACTACAGTTATGCATTATACATATAAACAGTTAATTTAGAAAAATATGTATTGCCATCTGATCTGTTAATTATTGTTGGTGTACCTGTCAATATATACTTTAGAACCCGGCTCGATCGATCAAAAGATCTAGGTTGTTGTGTGTCCGGTAATGCAGACCAATTACAATCAAGTTTAAATTATGTATAAGTCTTTATTTTTCGTACAAAAACGATGTTGTTCGATTCAAGATTTATATACATACCATATGTTTTTTACAGAAATAACTTTAAAAATATCTAATTCAAGGCCTTGCCAATCTACTTAAATAATTTCGTTAAATTTAAACAAAGTTTTTTCATTTCAAATTAAATTCACAGCAATTACTGTAATGATATATTGTTTAGATTATTACACATTATCGAATACACTACTTTAATTAGTGCCGCAACTTACAAAATAGAATGATATGAATAATTTTATTTTGAGTAAATAAATAAAAAATATATAGTTACGCAAGTAATCTTAGATTTTTATCGTTAAATTTAATTTTACCGTTATTTTGTACTTAAATCAAGAATGTCTTCGTGATTTAAAAAATACCCATTAAAAGGCAGCTGCTTCTCAAGCAGCGTTGACCGCAGTAATCAGAAATCAAAAACCAAGCGGAAATAAAGCAGCGCATGGTTCGTTAACTGGCGACCCACTTGCAACAATGTTGGGTAAACACAAGCTATGAAAAATTTCATTATGCAATTTAATTTTTGGCCCAAGGAATAAAAAAAATATGAAAAATAATAACAAAATATGAAGTAAGCTGCCTTGTTACCCTCCGTTGGTAACTTGTGGCATTAGGTTGGCCAAATTGAATTACTTAAGCATTTTGGCTTTGTTTATTTTAAGGGTGCGCCCCTTGGAACGCCAACATAAGCAGAGCACTGTGTTGTTTGTTGTTGTTGTTGTTGTGTTTTGCCTTGGTCCATTGCTCCGTTGATTTTTGGCTTTTAAAAGATTTCATTGTGGGTGGCACCACACCTCCTGCTTTTTGGGTCCTGCGGCCATATGTTTCATGTGCAATTAAATTTTGTGGTTCAGTGGTTGTTGCTCTATTTCTTAACCATTAAGTTGAATTGTGCAAATTACACATTTGAAGTCACAAATTTTATATGGAATCAATCTCAAATATAAGAAGCGAAAGAATAAAAAAATATAACTATAGAATTTATGTATTTACCATAACTATAATTGTTTAATTGTGATTGTAAATATATTCAACAATTCATGCGGTGTTAAACATTTCTTTGTGATAATCAACACACAAAAAAAAAAATTTAAATCGCATAATTTACACTTAGATTCTAAAATTTTTCGGAACGATTTTCGGTCTACACCTATAATTTTAAATTCTAAAAGTGGAATTTTAAATTATAATTTTCAATTTAAAATTTTTTATTTTATATAAAGTGCTTACATTTTAGTTTTCACAATGAAAACTTTTTGATTGAAAATGTTTTTATTTTAAAGTTAAGCATTAGAAACCTCAAATTAACTAAAATAGTTTTTGAATCGAAATGTTTCATCCCGATATAAAAAAGGGACGATGCTTAGTATAAACTACTATCATCTGTTATTAAACTTTTTGCTTGGGGCACACGGGTACACATTAGTAGCAGCTTTGCGTGATAGCTCTTTGTTTATAGTTAATAGATTCCTTGAATATATGCGAGAGAAATATTATGTTCATATACTTGGTATGAATTATTTGTATAATTTTAAATTGATTTTTTAAATCTTACCGATCACGAAAAGCCATAGGTATTGGCCGAGACTCGAACCTGGGACCTTACAATTACCACGCATGCCATAGCCATCGCGCTGTTGCCGACTATGTCTTACAGGCAGTTAATTTTAATAGATAGTAATAATAGATATTCTATTTTTTTTCTCTTCTTTTTTTTTGCACACGCTCTCTCGAAAAATAAGAGCGCCTCTCTCTCTCTCTCTCTGTTAAGCGTAATTCTAGAGCGATTCGTACTGATTTTTAAAATTTTAATTATCAAATTAAATGTGCTCGTTTTAAATATGTTTTTTAATAGGGCAAATTATTAAATTTAAAATTTTTCATTTGAAGTTTGAGTAGAAAAAATGGAACACTTTGCTTCAAAAATTAAAAAGCATTAAAACAATATTTTTCAATTTAAAATCTAAAATTTAAATTTTGCATTTTATAATTTTTCTGATTTCTTCAAATTAAAAATAATAAATTACGATTTATAAAAGTTTGAACTTAAACTCTAAATCGATTCGTACTGATTTCTAAAATTGAAATTATAGATTTAAATGTGGTAGTTTTAGATATATATTTTAAAAGTGCACATTCTTAAATTTAAAATTTTTATTTTAGGTTTAAGAAGTTATTATTTAAATCAAAGTTTTTCCACATTGATTTTAATACGAATCGTTTTAAATTTGATGTTTCAATACGATTAATTTTAAAATCAAAAGTTTTCGTATTGAAATTAAGAAACAAAATTTAAAATCTGAATCTAAAATTAAAATGTTTGGTTTTACGTTTCATTTTTTTTTTTTTTCTCTGTGAAGATACAGTTTTTCTAGGCAAAAAGACATAATGTCAACTAAGTAATAGTTACTTCTTTTAAGGTCCCTAGCTATAAAGGTTTTGAAAAAACGCGCGTTCTTATGGACGGAAGGACGAACATACGGATAGACACCAGTACGGACATTGCAAAAACAAAATTTACATTTTACCTTAGTTATCAGAGTAGTTTGTCATCTCATTTGCGATATTCATATGGTCTGCTTCGTTTCCCGGAGCCTACGCAAAGTCTGTGGGCTTTTTAGTTCGTTCGAGTTGTTCCTTGCTATATGATTGTCTATATGGTTATCGGGGATGTTTTTTTTTTTTTTTTTTTTTTTATTTGGCGGTAAACAGGGCTCAGGATGCCCTTTAATCCGTCATTGATTATTAGAAAGAGCCATGTTTGTATCGACTAAGGATACAGAAAAAATAAATATTTATGAAGTTATGGTAACAGGTTATTGAATTGGCGCCTTTTCATCCGCCGTAAAGTAACCTCCTGTAATAGATTCCTGGCCAGTCTATTGCTATGAGTCTCCAATCTATCTCTGTATCAACTTCCACCAGTTTAAGATCCCTATGAAGTGTAGAGTTACGAACGAACCAATCACAGCCCGTGATGGAGCGCATCGACTTATTTTGGAATCTTTGTACTCTCTGTCTACTTGAACTAGAAGTGATTCCCCATACCGTATTTCCACGTTGGGGCAATGATTTGGTTGTATATATTTCTTTTGTTAAGTAATGACATCTTACTTTTGGCGTTCATCACCCATGACAGTTTTTTCATTTTCGAGCGGCAGGCTGCTACCACTAAAGAAATATGTTTTTTGAAGGTGAGACGTTTGTCAAGTGTAATTCCCAAATACTTGGCATCACAGCGTTGGGGCAAAGCTTGACCATTAAGAAAACACTCTGGAGGGACTTTCCTTCTTAAAGAAAAGCAGACATTTACACTTTTAGAGCAATTAATTCCAATGTTCCACCTTTTAGTCCAGGCCTTAAAGCTGCTAAGGTATTGATTAACTCCGTCCGCCGAGTCGTGAACGCAGTTTGACGAGTATAAAAGGCACACATCATCAGCAAATGTGGCAAGCAGCATTTTGCCGTCGCGTCCCATTTGTAAAGATCCCGGGAGAGGAATATCGGCTGAGAAGTAGGAGTACAAGACTGGACCAACTACACTTCCCTGTGGAGCTCCGGCCTGAACTGGCTGCAGGTTCGATAAAGCCCCTCTAGTTTTAACTAAATAAAAAGGAGCTGGAAGCATTCGATTTAGTTTAGCCAGTAGACCGGTATGCCAGACACGATCGAAGGCCTGCTGTACGTCAAGAAAGACTCCATTACAGTACTCCTTCTCGTCATACGCTCTTAAAATGTGATTGACAACCCGATGCAGCTGCTCGGGCGTGGCGTGTCCTGTGCGGAAGCCAAACTGGTGGTGAGGGATGATGTTTTGAGTTTCTACGGGCTCTTCCAGACGGGTGAGGAACAGTCTCTCAAAAAGTTTGGAGAAGCAAGGCAGGAGACTTATAGGTCGGTAGGAACTGGGATCGTATTCGGGCTTGCCAGCTTTATGGATCATGCTCACATGAGCAATTTTCCACTGGTCCGGAAAGTAATGCAACTTAAGTATGGCATTAAATATTTTTGTAAGGAACGTTACTGATAGGTTTGGAAGCGCTCGCAGTGTTCTGTTGCAAATGCCGTCGTGTCCAGGAGCCTTATTTCTGTTCAGCCTGGATATACTGAGGCTGACTTCTTCCCGAGAGAAAGGGCGGATCGGAGGAGCCGGTTGGTGGATGGTATTCACAAGGGCCTCAGTTTGTACAACATCTAAAGCAGATGCAAGGTTGAGGGGCGTGAATCCCTCCGCCAGGTAGATGGAAAAAGCATTAGCTTGCTCTTCGCCGGACCGACACCACTGGCCATTGGCGTTTTTGATCGGCGCTTGCCTCAGTGGTTGTTGCTTGAGGTTACGAGTTAATTTCCACACAGAGTAGTTGGTCACTTGAGTGCAGTCAGCATTCGCAAGCATCTGATCAAAATAATTTGTGCGTTGCTCCTGCAGAGTTGTTTTGAGCTCGAGCGCAGCCCGGTGCCACTCAGCTTTAACCCAAGGGTGGTGCGAGCGTAGGTATTGTTTGCGAAGTCGACGCTTTCTGGTTAGGAGGAACCTTATCATTGGAGTGGGAGCGAAGACTCTGTTAATTCTGTTACCGTGGTATGACAGCGGATTACGGGACTCTCTGGCAGCGTCATGAACAGTCTGAGAAAACAGATCCAGCGCAAGGTCTATGTCCTCTGTCGAGATTATTTCAAGTTCGTCAAAGGCTGGTTCTTCTAGCAACCTTTGAAATTTGTAAATATCGCTTTTATGGTCCAGGAGTCTCGGACTTCTTTGGAAGAAGGCAGCGTCTTCATCAAACTCTATGTTCAGCGGTAGATGGTCCGAATCTAAGTCAAGACTGTCTCTGATAGAAAGTTTAAAGTTTTGGATCGCCTTGTGTATCGCAAAGTCTATACAGGAGGGAGTGACGTTGGCTCTATAAGTGAATCATGTGGGTGTTCCGGTAGCCAGTACTGAAACTCCAGACCGAGTCAGGTATTTGACCAGTTCGGTTCCATTGCGACTAGGATTCCTCGATCCCCAAAGCCTATGTTTACCTTCGGTAACGAGTATAAAAATCCGTTCTCGCTAGTGCAAAATCAATAACATCCGTTGACAATAACTGCCTAACCTAAGCACGGATTTTCTTGATATGAGAACGGTTTTCTTAAATTAAGAACGAAATTTTTAAGACCGGAAATCTTACTTTAAGAACGACATTTAAGAACAATTTGTGCTTGAATTTTAACTAGCATTGGTTGTTGTTTTTAAAAATTTTAATTTTTATAACACCTTGAAATCAGTATCATAACACTAATTGGTGGGTTATTCAAGTACAGTATAAGCTACTATAATATTGTTATTAAACTTATTGCTGCTGTGGGGGGAGACATTTTAAGTATTTCGCTGTGTACATGTTTTTTGTTAATAGTTAATAACTCTACTAAATACTTTTTATTTCAAGAGATATATATGCTTATTATTCTTACCGATAACGAAACGTCAATGCCTTTGCCGAGATTCGGACCTGAGACCTCACAATTACCACGCGGAAGCCTTCAATATAGCGCTGTTGCCGAGCTAATGTCGTACGCAGTTAATTTTAATGTTAACCAATCAAACTTCGGCTCACCTTCGGGTTAATGCGTTCATATTTTATGAACAGTGTTCTTAATTTGGTACAAATAGAACGAAATTGGTTCCATTTGTACCAAATTAAGAACCAATGTTCTTATAATGGACCAATATCAACACACGGTTCTTAAATTAAAAACAAAATTAAGAACATGTTTTAAGAACGCCGTTCGTATTTTAATACCAAAAAGTTATGAACGAAAAGTCTGAAAAATGAAGAACATTTGTCCTTTTTTTTCTCAGTGCTGAGATACAGAGAAGTGACTGGGAGAAATCTGGACGCTCTAACAGGAGATAAAAGTAGAATTAAAATCAAAAAAGTCAAAATGTAACGGAGTGACAAAAAAAGTTTTTGTCTTACATTTGTTTTATTTTTGGCAAAAATTAATTAGTTAAATAAACAAAACATTTTTTTTAATAAGTTTAATATTTTCGAATCAATATTTTTTTTTAACTAGGTCTACAGGACTCTAATAATTTTGGAAAGGTTCGGTTCATGTGTTCGGACATATAAGTTGTAGGTTCGATTGAGAATCTATCTTATAGAAGTCGCGAACCCCATTGAAAAAACTTGCGAGTACAAAATTATTTGCCTATTCAGAAAGCAGTATATTTTTATTCAATACTGCAAGCATCCTTCAATTAAATAGTTAAAACTTTCAAATACATTTTGATAAACAATTTAATTGAGTTTTAGCTCTGTACAAGTCCGGGCTCGACAAAAAATATTGAACTTATTAAATGTTCATGTTAGGAGCTAATTTGCAGCACGCTTAAGCAAGAATAATTATTTGAATACTGGGGCGACGCCCACCTTAAAACTTGAATTTTCTGGATTTTAGAAACTTAACGATATAAAAAACCAAAATTTGAACGCCTAATGGCAACGCACTTTTAATTAAGAAATTTGTTTTCAAAAATGCTTCAGCAGATCATTTACAGGTGTGCAACTGGTGTGGTCAGGGGGGATATGGACCACACGAAGCTCAGTCGACTCGAGACCCGTCAAGTTGTGTTGAGTTGAATTGCTATTGTTGCAGATTCATTAAGAAATGCTGCACTTTAACGCCACTGCAGTGCACTGGTGAAAATGAGAAGGCCAACTGCCTGTCTGTGTGTTAGCGTGTGTGTGTTTGTATGTGCATTTGTGCAAAGTATGTGCATGTAGGGGGCGCTTTGAGTGGCAATAAAACAATGCGAATGTGTTGCGCTTGTTGCCGTTACAATTAAGAGGCTTTGCGTGCCTGGAGTTGTCCATTAATGTGACTGTTAATTGCAATTAAAAGCAAAAAGAAAAAAAATAGTAAAAAAAGAAAGAACTCTTGGTATCGAAAATTATGAGGGCCATCTTTGTAATTAACATATTGCAAGTGATAATGAAAAGCGGCAGGTAAGTGCCAAGACATTTTTGACAAAGTGACAATAGTACTTGCAACAAAAGGATTTCCACACATTATCGCCCCATTACCCTCTCACACAAGGCTTTTTCATTTTAAATTACAGCTTCAGGCACGAAAGCAGTGTCTTTCTTACTTTTGTTGTTCACATAAACCTAAGGTTTATTAGTCTATGGGTTGTTCACAAAAACCAGCTGACTTAACAAAACCTTACTTCTAAACAATTATCAGCTGCGTTTGTTTGATTTTGGCTGCTATGCGTCGTCCCGCCATTCGATTTGTTTTACTATTGCTTGTTTTGATTATATAATATATATTATATATTATTATATATAAGCCTATAAAAGGATTAAAGATATTCATATAAATACACTTTTTAATATGTACTGTTTACAAATTCAATATTAATTAGCTTACTATAAAACATAAATATATATTTAGTTAGCCTATATTTTTCCACTTCGCTTGAACGTAAAACGCGACATGCATACATACAAGAACGGCCATATACGATGTAGATTACACATGTATGCGTCTAGTAAAATAGGCAGGCAAATATCAGTTTTGCATTGCTGGTCATACATACTTTCATGTTTTAGCTCTAGACACTCCAACAATTTGCCATCCATCAACACACAGCTATCACATGCCACAAACATAAAGTGTATGAAAGTGTATTTGTGAAAAAGTAAAAGAAAAACAACAAAAATAACGAGCAGGCCCAGCAAGAATGAAGCAAACGCACATGCATACGCATACAACACATTACGTTCGCTTCGCGGCCCGCCGCCCTTCTTAATGCACAGGCCACTGAACGCAAACAAAACGAAACAAAGCAACAAAGCGCGGTGAAGAGACCACAAACCAAAGTAAAAAACCCTCCCAATATTCAATTATGTCAATAAAATTAATATACACAACTTAATAACAAAGCTATCAGTATATTAAACAAAAAGAATAAGGGTTAAAAACCATCAAAACAAAAAAAAAATATAAATAATATAAAACAACGTTAGCTATTTAATGAAAAAAGATAACACCTTCTATTGAGCAACATAAGCAAAGTAAAATTCGATTCAATACAAAACAGAACGGCATATTATGCCTTGTTCAATCAAACAACCCAAACAATATGCGCTAATACCTGCTATCACCAGCTGAGGAAAAACGCCAGAGGAAGCCAGGGTAAGCGTTTCCCCTCAACACTTGTTAAGACCGGCGCTTATTTCATATCTATGTTATGTGCAACATCCAGCTGGTGGAAGAAGCAGAAGTAAAATTAAAGCCCATTATTGTTTAGGGTTTTTGTTTTGATTGAAAAGTGTGCGAAGCGCAAGGCATAATTAATTGTTGCCGCTTTCAGTTCTCTTGTTGTTGTCACAAATTTGAAACGACAATTTTAGACTTTGCTTCAATCTGCTGCTGCTCTCAAAAGAAAGGTGGTATAGACTTCATATGAACTTTGTGCAATTAAATAGCTAAACGTTAGATACTTTAATATTATTTATATTTTACATTTTCATTTGTATTTAGTCAATAAAAGAGGCACTCAGAACAAATAAAACAAGTTTATATATATAAATAAACTAACACTTATTACACGTATTTTGTATTAATATACTGAAAATAAGCTATCTGTATATTAAAGTTGTGTATATTAATTTTATTGACAATAATTGAATATTAGGACAAGGGGTATTTTTACTTTGCGCAGTTTGTGCGTCTCATATACGACCAGCCAGCACTTTGCTTGCTTTGTTTCAGTTTTGCTTTGCGTTCAGTGGCCTGTGCATTAAAGAAGAGGCGGCGGGCCAGCGGAAAGCAAGAACGGTGAAAATGTGTTAGTATGCGTATGCATGTGCGTTTGCTTCATTCTTGCTGGGCCTGCTCGTTGAGATTTTTGTTAGTTTTTCTTTTTACTTTTTTCGACAAATACACTATTCAATACACTTTATGCATTTGTGCGCATCGCTGCATAGCTGTGTGTTAGATGCGATGGCAAAATTGTTGGAAAGTGTCATAGAGCTAAAAACATGAAAGAGTATTATGACCAGCAATGCAAAACTGATATTTGCCTGCCTATTTTACTAACGCATACATGTGTAATCATACATACGTACTATGCGCCGTTCTTGTATGTATGCATGTCAGCGTTTATACAGTTCAAAGCGAAGTAAAAAAATATAGGCTAACTAAATATATATTTATGTTTTATAGTAAGCTAATTCAATATTGAAATTTGTAAACAAGTACATATTAAAAAGTGTATTTATATGAATATCTTTTAATCCTTTATAGGCTTATATATAATAATATATAATATATATTATATAATCAAAACAAAACAATAGTAAAAACAAATCAGAAATGGCGGGACGACGCATAGCAGCCAAAATCAAAACAAACGCAGCTGATAATTGTTTAGAAGTAAAGCAGTTTTCGTTAAGTCAGGCGAGCTGGTTTTCATGCGTATAACTTAACAGGGCTGTAAACTGAGTTCAGCTAATTTCCAATCTATTGTTATTGTTAGTCTATGGGTTGTTCACACTGCTTTACACATTTCACACTGCTTTACAAAACATAAGATGCTTGACACCGTTTACTCATTTTAATTACACTGCTTGCGAACCAACAAAAACTTTGTAAATTTATTATAAAAATATTTCTTTTTGATTAAGCTGCTCATTTTTTTATTCTATTTGCTGCTGGGACAAAAAAAAAAAATAAATAAATATCTCGGAAATTCGTTTGTTGGAAAAATCAACATAATTTGAAATTTTGAGTTTAAGCTCATTCACCATTTGTATGGCATTCAACTACCGCTCTAATATTCGCTGCTATGACACGATTGCCAACTTATGTGTCTCCAACGAGAGTATAACAGACAGAGCGGAATTCAGAGCTGCCAACTGAATTAAAATCGTACATGACCAAACGTAGGTTTAGGCTCGGGCCAACGAGTATATAAGATTGGTCTATGGTAAATGTGAACAATTCTGATTTTCCGTCTTTCTTTGGTTGGTCAATGGTATCTTATCATAGCTCTTCTGCAATAAATAAAAGAGCTACAAGTTCCTGAGTCTTAATTTAGTGTTTATAATGGAACCGCTTATACTGATTTTACACAAAAGCCGTAAAAAATTTGTTTAGTTTTTCTTTTTGGTTTTTATTTAGAATCTATTTTTGATTAACGCTAATAGCGCATTGCCGCTGCGCTGCAAACGGGTGGTGTATAACAGTTTGGTTGCTTGACTTAGAGATATGGTATTCAGATTTGGGGCATTGCGTGTCGGACAAGTCGACGACGTATCCAGACACTCCAGAATTAGGCCTTGCGTCGAATAACTGGAGCTGGCTGGTACGTACGAAATTCAACCTTGCATTAGACATTTACGCTACCGAGCCACGCCGCCGTCGCCGCCGATTTTTGTCTTTCTGACGCGCCGCCGCCAAATCTCGTAAATAAGTTCGCGCCGACGGCTTCACTAACAAATCTTACAACTCTAAGATGACAATTGATATGTTATACCAAAACAAAGTAGGGTGCAGGTATGTACGTATGTATGTGTCGAGGCAATGAGCACAATAGAACGGTGAAAATCAAAAGAGCGCTTGAGTGAGAGAGCGTGAGCACGAAGGCAGATACAACCGCAAGTACGACGGATCATGATACAATTGCCGAAGTCGTTCGGTTTTGGTCCCCTAATTTCAGTGCGTGCCTTCTTGTCGAACTGAAAGGTTGGGTACGGGTAGGGATGGCAGAGTTTTTGAAATAATCGATTAATCTATCAAATGATTAATCGCAAGAAAACATAAATTAATTGCAATTAATCGCAATTTGAGCAATTAATCGAGTAATTTCTCGATTAAATTTTATTTTTGTTTTTGCATTAAATTTTTTTATGTTTTACATATATTTATTTATTTATTAATTCGTAGGGTACACTAAAATCAATATTTTACAAAAATGAAATGTGATTTTGAAATGAAAAATTTAATTATTTTGATGTGAAAAATGAAATGTGATTTTTACGTTAAGTACAAACATTTTTTATCAGTGATTTAGCCATGACTGCAGGAATAAAAGTTTTCCCAAACGTTTTGTAGTTAGTCTGTTTCTCTTAAGAGTGGCTGTTGCACCTGCTTTTGAAAACAGTCTCTCCGCGGGTACTGATGTTCCTATTAAATGGCAATAGTTGTTGGCAAAAGAGTAAAGCTTTGGATACACTGATTTCATTTCGTCCCAAGCATCAATGACATTGCGCTTTAGTTCCAGATTTTGAGCATTTAGAAAGAAAGCTAATTCATCTTGTGGCATGTCATCATTTTTCTTCTTTCTTTTATGAATTAAAGACTTATGCGTAGCCCAGAGGTCAAAATATTCTTCTATTGACCCCACTGAGGTCTCGCTACTGCTTTCAATACTGTCTTCAATATTTTTCATTTCTGTTCGCAAATGCCTCATAACTCCAGCAAGCGCTAAAGGGTCACTGAAATGAAGTTTTTGAATCTGGGGTCTAATAGAATCGACGCTGCCAGAAGAAACATAAGTAATTAAAAGTATAATTATTAAAAAAATATTACGATTATTTTCTCATTACTCGATTATTAATCATTTAATCTAAACAAAAAAAATCATATAATATAATCGTTTATTACCCAAAATTAATCGATTATTTCCTTTCATTCGATTAATCTTGCCATCCCTAGGTACGGGTTCGTGGCACGCACGAACAAATTAAAAACAAATTTCGTGCGTGTTCCGTTCGTGTTCGTGTTTTGCTTTAGACACGAGAATACACGACATCAAAAATGCTAATCTGAACAACTTAAAATAACCTTAGCGCTTTTTTTCTGAATGTTGCGCTCGCTTAGTTGTCAAACAGCATATTGTCCCATCACTATTGACAACTAATCGATAAATTATGTTCACTCACTGCCCCACAACTAACGGAAAGCAATCTGCCTTTGACTTGAGTGCAATAATAAAAAGGCAAGAAGTGTAACATGTCGCGGCAAATAAGCGAAAACGCTGTTCGCAGTAATAGTGCCAAAATTGAACTTATTAAAAAAGAAAAAGAAAAATGAAAGGCGGACTAGATTGCTAAGTTCAAATTTAGACAAAATTTTATTTCTATATATAAATATGTAAGACTACAACATTTCATTTGAATAAAAATAAATATACGTACACGAAATATAAATAAATTTTTTTAATTGGAGTTTAAATTTATACTAGTTGTTACCCAAGCGACTTCGCTCTCGGCCGCCCGTTAGTTGCTACACATTAAAATTTTTTTTAACTGCTCTACACTTTCTTTCTATCCCAACCTCTCCCACAATTACATAAATATTCTGAGGTGCCCAGTGTCCCCTGTTCTGTCAAAAAGTGTTTCTACAAAGTTTAGGCAAAACGGGTACCCACACTTTGATATGTTTTTGGTACAATTTTTTTTGCGTAAAACTTTGCGGTTTATGCCAAACAACAATGTCCACTAGCCTCAAATAAATCCACAAACTGATATACAGACTTTAACTTTTGTACAGGGTGCCTCGCTTCTCGCTAACCGTGTCTTTAGATTATGACAAGAAAAAATCAAATGGCAGGAAAGAATTCCGCACCCTCTCGAGTGTATGCAAAAGTCGTACAAGAATCAAAAGAATGCTTTTTATTCAGAAACGGTTTAGTCTAGATAATTAATGAAACTATTAACTAACTATTTTAAGCTTGCCCTTACCGGAAAACAGTTGCGGTAATTTATTTTAAAATAATATGAGAAGATTCGAAAATTTTCATCATTGATCAAAGTACTTCGAGTTTATCTTGGATAATCTTGAATTTTGCAAATCCGACCTCGGATTCGCGCAACGTAGTGAGCTTTTGACCACCATATTGCAGCCACAATACTCACACCCGGCCGGTAATTTTCCAGCGGCAGTCTTAATATAAGACAACTAAAAAAAAAAAAAATAAAAAATTTATTTCGTGTTGGGCCGTGCTGGGCCGTGTTTCCAGAATTTTTTCGTCGTTCGTGTTCGTGCGTGTTTTGAAAAAGGTTTCGTGCTCGTGTTGGGCCATGCCGAAAAAATTCGACACGCGCCCATCTCAGAGCTTTAACCCTTAAGTCCCAAGCAGAAAAAAGTCTTTTTGCAGTTGTAAATATAAAACATTTTTTTTTAAGATACGTATATTCTTTAGAATTAAGAGCTTGAACAAAAGAATTTCTGCTAAACAACGAAAACAAAGAATAATGGCAAACTCAAAACTAATAAAAATAAAATTATAAGACCCCTTTTACACGATGAAGTTTTTTCATGAAGTTTTTTTTGTTGTAGGCAAAGGGAGTAGTGGGGTAACAGCTGCATGCAATGCTTCATGACTTGTGAAGCAGTGATTTATTTTTCTCATTTTGCTTTGCCTTATTCCGATTGCATGTAAACACAGAGTTGCACAATGTTTGATGTGAATAATAAAGTTATCGATACGAAATATCGCACAAGCAATTTTTAGCGCCAATAGTAAATACATTGTTTTGGTACAAAAATTATTAATAGTAATGTTCACTGAATCCATTTTATTTACTTGTTGCTTCTTAAACCAATTATATGTAAACAAATAATACAATCAATGGCAAAGACGTATGTTTATCGACCATAAATTTAAAACAGAGTTGCATTTACAAAGAAAATGTTGCATGAAAAAACTTCATCGTGTAAATGCGACCAGATTTCCGAAGATGTTTTAAAACAGAATGAAAAAAAACTTCATGAAAAAACTTCATCGTGTAAAAGGGGTCTAAATAAACACTACAACTCTTGTCATAACTAAGGAAACTTTTAGCTCCGTGCGTGGGTTAATCGACGCACTGTGTAGCCGTTTCACTCACACTCACTATTCAACGCTTTTCACTCGCACTTATATTAAGGGACTATGATTTTGCCGAGTGGACTACCTTGTGTAATTGTATCATGCGACGGAAGACACAGAATATGCCATGATGGAATAAGTATAAGGTGGTCTCGTCGGCAAAAGCACAGCCTTAGCGTATGCTAGCAGTAAGGGAACGTACCCAAATTACGTGACACGTTTTTGTACAATTTTTTACCCCCTCTCCCCCCTCGGTGACTACCCGTAGTAAATTGCCAAACCCCTCCCCCCCCCCCCACTGTTTTTACGTAATCATTTATAAATATGGCTTTAAAAATTTTTTTCCCTTTATTTACCCTAATTAGTTCGCAGCTTACTATTTTTGTTGTTTTTAGGCTTTATTTTAATATCCAAATTTTAATAAAACCTTTTTTCAGTGTTACCACGCTATGCGCCACTTTTTAATGCAGCTCGAAAACGTTGAAATTTTTAAATATTTACTACGTTGTAAAAACCGAAACTCCCCCCTTCCCCCTTGTGACAAAGTGTAGTATTTTTAAGACCCCCTCCCCCCCCTAAATTGGTCACGTAATTTGGGTATGTTCCCTAAGTGCGAGTGAAACGCACACTTAACAATGAGTGTAAATGAAACGACTGTAGAGTATGTTGATTTACCCTTGACTGGTCCGTGGTGCCTTTTATAATACAAAGAAGTGAAGTTTGTTTTTATACTTAATTTTCAATAATTTTGAATTGGCCATAAGGTTTGTTTTTGGTTTTGTATACAAAGTTTTTTGTTTAAATTCTTAATTCTAAAATATATTCTTATTTTAAAATAAAAAGTTTTTACATCAATATTAATGTTTTTGTGTTCGCTTAAGGGTTAAGTGTTCAGAAAAAAATCGTCCGCACAAAACCTTTCTGTTCAACAAGCACGACCGCACTGTAGTGTTGGGTTGTTCATGAGTGAGTGAGCAAAAAAGAGTTGTTCTTCGATCTGAACAAGTGAACAATGTTCCGTACTAATTGTTCTTTTTGGCTCACTTGCTCTTTTTGTTCTTGTTCTTGTTCCTACTGTTCCTACTGTTCTTGTTCCTACATTTGCTCACAGCTCAATTGCTCCTTATAACTCATTTGTTCTATTTGTTCAGCTGTTCATTACGCTCATTTTTCCACAGAGGTTCTTTTTCACCGTTCATATGAAGATTTTAGTTCATTTCTGTCTGTTACATCTTAGCGCCAAAAACAAATTATTTTAGTGCAAATATAAATAGTATTTAAAATGTCTCTAATACGCAAGCATAGTGAAATATGGATTCACTTTAATGATTTGGGCAACGCGCAAGCAAAATGCAAGTACTGCAATTCAGCTTTAAGCTATAAGTCGCAAAGCAACTTGTCTCGGCACCTGCGAAATAAGCACCCGTCAGCAATGGAGCCCGTTGTTCGACAAAGTGAGCAGAATGTTGTTGTACTTGATAAATTAACTTAAAATGCAAAAGAACAACGGTCAGTTTAAAGCAAATAAATAACAGCAAGACGAAAAGACTGAACAGGGGAGCAACAGAGCAACTTGAATGAACAAGAAGCTACAGAGCAACTTGGATGAACAAAGAGCAACTTGGTGAACAAAGAGCAATGAGAGCGAGTTGACTCACTTTAAAAAAAAGAACAAGTGAACATGTTCTTCAAAATGAGCAGTGTTTACCCAACACTACCGCACTGAAGCTAAGGGCTAGTGATATTTAAAAACATCGATGCATCGAACATCGATGATTTTGGGGCGATGTTTTCCGATGTTTTCATTGATATCGATGTAATACGATGCATCGATGCTTCTGCACAACATCGGCTGTTCAAATTTACAGTAATTTGAGCTATTTTCGCGGAAGTAAAGTGCGTATATATATTTTATTTAAGTCTGTGTTTGCAATGCCAAAGTTAGTATATTCATTAAAATTTGTCAAAGATTCTATAGCTACCAAAGGCGATTGCCTGATGAGTTTGCTTCAGAAAGCCTTCTTGAAGTTTATTTATTTTGTAACTTAATTTATTTCAGAATAACAACAAAGACGAGCTTTTGCTGGAAGCATTTCAGCAAAATAAATGCTAATACCGCAAAATGCAACATTTGTGGCAAAATGATCAAAACTGCTGGCAACACGACGAACATGCAGGACCACCTACGCAACGTCCATAATTTAAATAAGGAAAATTCTGATTTGGTATGTGGTGAAATTCGTGAAGAGACACCATCGTGCAGCAGTGTCGCACCACGACAAACTTCCATTTTTGAAAGCTTTGAAAAAATAACGGAATTTGCGACAGAAGGCCAACAAGCCCAAAAAATCAACCAAGCTATTGTTTTTATGATAGCAAAAGACGTGCAGCCTTTTTCAATCGTTGAAAATACTGGATTTGTCAATTTGATGAGCATAGTTGCACCGCGCTACAAAATGCCTTCAAGGTACTATATAACGAAATGGGTTGATGAAAAATACACGGAGTTGAAAAATAAATGGAAAACACGGCTGGATGGAATGAACTTAAGTTTGCCAATGGATGTGTGGACCGACCAAATGTCAATGCGCAGCTTTTTGGGCATTACTGGTCATTTCCTGCTTGATCAGGAAATTAGAGGTGGAGAACTATCGATGGCACTATCGTCACTATCGATGGTTGGGCGCCATCGAGCCACCATCGATGGCAGCAGACACCTTCGATAGTGGCCCATCCACTATCGATGGTGCCATCGATAGTGCGCTTTTCACATCGCTAAAAAAATTTGTTCGCGCCTATTCTGTGTCAGCAATTACAAACAAGAAAAAATTAGTAGATATGGATCGCTTTTGAAAACTAGGTATGTTTAATATATTATTCATGAGTGTTTATGTCGATAATGTGTCGAATTTAAAGTAAACGTCGAGTGTCCACCTCAAGTACCGACAAGCAGGACTGCGATTGCACCAGAACAGACTCTTAAAGGGGTTCTGAACCAGATCGGCAGAGTGCCAAAAAAATAAGAATATAAGACAAGCGGCAATACATCAAACTTGCACGACCATTTAAAAAGGTTTCATCCTGGCCTGGAAAGTAAAAACCCAGAATCTAGCACACAAGCTGTACGTGCTGAGAGGAACGACACTGCGTCTACAAGCAGCAGTTGCCGATCGAGTATGATATCTGTCGCGTCCTACTTTAAAAGAGCCGTCTTGTATGATTCAAATTCTGAAAGAAAGACCGACATTGACAAAGCCCTAACTGAGATGGTTGCCAAAGATGTGCAGCCCTACAATATTGTAAAAAATGAAGGGTTTGTACAATACACTCAGGTATTGGATCCTAGATATAAATTACCAAGCAAGACGCACTTACGAGATGTGCTTATGTTTAAATATTTCAAGGAAAACTCTGCCAAGTTATCAGCAATACTTCAAAATGTTTCGGATATAGCAATTACATGTGATTTGTGGACATCAAGTGCCAATGCTAGTTTTTTGACTGTGACGGGTCATTTTGCGTATAATCACGAATTATAAACAGCATCCTTGGCTACGAAAAAACTGTTAAGCACAACTAATCACTGTTCGCAAAACATTGCTGACACATTGCAAGAAATATTTATTGATTGGAACATCCTCAACAAAACTGTTTGTATTGTTACTGATAATGCCAGCTCCATGCTTAAAGCATGTGAACTATTACACATTCGCAATCTGCCATGCTTTGCGCTTACGATCAATCTGGTGGTGCAAGATGCTTTAAAAGTTGATGACGCAGTGCTTCAAGATTTATTTACTAAGTGTAAATCAATCGTTCGATTTTTTAAGCAAAGCACGATAGCGAATGAAAAACTCAAATTAGCTCAAGAAGGCTCAGAGTATACTTTGCTGCAAGAAACACCCACTAGGTGGAATAGTTTCTATTTCATGATTGAGCGTATTATAAAAACGAACGATGCCATTGCAGAAGTCTTACTATCAACAACAAATGCACCGCAGCCAATTACTGCTGAGGAAATACTTGTGCTAAAAGATATCGAAAAAGTATTGGCTTTCTTTCAGCAAGCAAGTGAGAAAATTTCTGGCGGAAATTACGTGACCATATCTCTAATTATACCCATGGCATGTGGACTTTTTCGCAAAATCTAAAGTGTTGTACCTTTGCTACAAACTTTGCAAGGAAAAACTTTAAACCAAATATTAGTGGAGTCAATAAAGAAATGTCTTTCCATATATGAGCAAAGAACAGTCTGCATGATGGCTACGCTATTGGATCCACGCTTCAAAAAAAAAATGGATTTCAACACAGCTCAAACGCTGAACAAGCAGCAGCATTTTTTGAAAATGAGCTTGCAAATTTCCCCGTCAGAGAGACCTTAATTAATCTGCCCGTCGCACCGGATACAAATTTACAGGACACTTTGTTTGATTTTTTGGGTGAGCGATCGATGAACAACGTGGGAAACTCACGAGTGGATGCAAATCTGACTAAAAGGCAATATCTGGAGAGGGCAATTGCCGCACAAGATACGGATGTTATAGATGGTATGCCTTAATTAAAAGTGCCGAATTATAAGTTCTATTTAATTAAATATATTACTTTTTTTCCAGGTGAATCAAACTGATTTTCCCGCTATTGGAATCCTTTTTTGCAAATATCTCTGCATTCCCGCTGCTACCGCTGAATGCCCTCAGCAAGGCGGGCCAAATTATTTCAGAGAGGCGAACCCGACTCAAGGAAAAACATGTAAACATTCTTTTATTTTTAAACCGTAACTCTTGGTTAAAATAAACCATAATTTTATTGTATTCGTTTAAAATAAATTTGTTTGTTGGGCTATACTATCGATGGCGCCATCGACACAATCGATGGCACTATCGACACTATCGATGGTTCAAAATAAACTATCGTCGAATATCGATGGCGCCCGCTATCGATAGTTCTCCACCTCTACAGGAAATGGCTTCGTTGACAGTTGGAGCTTTGGAGCTGAGCGATCGACACACTGGAAACTATCTAAGCGATATGCTGGAGGGTTGTTGCTTAGATTGGCGCATTGAAAAGCAGCAAGTAACAGCTATTGTCACAGTATAAGGTGGTCTCGTCGGCAGCCGACGCTAGCACGATTAAAGCCCTTAGTAGTGATGTAAATTTGAGTCAAAATACCGATATCGATGTTCATCGATGTTTTCAAAATGGAAAATCGATGTGGGGAAATACATCGGCTAAAAATTTCGATGCATCGATGTATTTTTTTTTTTATGTGACTTGATTTGTATACTAAATTTTTTTTTAAAGAGCGATATGTTTTGTTTAACAACTCATTTATTATTATATATTTAAGAATTGCTTTCATAGCTGTCTTATAAAATTTCAAAAGTTGTATACTTAAAAATTATTAACGTAAAAAATAAAACATAACAAAACATATAAAAAAAAAAAAAAAAAAACTTTTACGCTTTCACAGCAGTCGTTTACCGGTAGGGTATTGCATAAAAATAATACGAAAGCAGAGCGTATGCTTTCTTAGCAAGCCTGCTTTATAAAGAAAATATTAATTAAGATATATCTATATTTTTTTAAACTAACTTATTCAATTCATTCAATATGCTTGTTTGCTGCAGCAAAAATTGCAAAACGGTTGGAACAACCAACCAAGACTTAATTTTTTGTAGATTGTGTGACAACATGATCCACATGAAATGTGCTGGCTTTACGGCCAAAATAAGGGACTGCTTAGTTGCAGACACAACCTTAAATTATTTTTGTGAGAGCTGCAATGTAGTGGAGACGGAAACTTCCCAATGCATTAGGCAGATTCATGAAGGTTTCAAGTCACTTCTGGTGTTTAGCATTAATCCCATACCTCCTATTGCTAGCCCATTAATGGTATTTAACTCGCCGGCAAGAAATCCCACTAATAGCCCAATCACCGTTACTTCTACACTACCTCTGGCTAGACAGCTTGTGTGCCTAGTAATCCTACTGGCGGTACAGCTGGGGCTCCCAAGCCTCTTGTTGTTGTGCCATTTAATTCATTAATATTCGTGTCCAGGCTGTCATCCGATACTTCCTCGGATGATGTTTCAGCTTATGTTAAAAGTAAAATTGATTCTCCTCTTATTATTGTTGAGAAGGTTAAATCTAAACACGCCCGAAGTTTATTTTCTTTCAAGTTGAACTTTTTTCGACAATTTGTTCGGAAAAGTTCTGGCCGCAGCAGCTTGTTGTAAAGGAGTATGAGAATAGGCGAATTAATAATAATAAGGGCATTATCATTAGTAGAGCACCGCCTGTTAGCCACCCAGTTGCCTCCACCTCGGTGGCAAAAATCTAATAAACTATTTAGTTTGGCCTATCAAAATGTTAGAGGCCTTAACACTAAACTTTCTAAATTATATGTTAACAGCTTATCATTTGACTCACATATAGTTGCACTTACAGAAAACTGGTTAAAACCCGATATTTCTGATTATTCCGTTTTTCCTTCAAAATATAACTTGTACAGATGCGATCGTGCCTCTCGCTGTTGACTCTTGTTTTTCCTCTGAACAGATTCATTCTCATGATCTTCCGGACATAGAGTTTTTATGTGTTAATATATTACTAAACGGCCGTTCACTTTATGTTACTTGTTCTTATATTCCTCCTCATTCTGATACCAACATTTACTCATTCTATCTTAGTGCCCTGCAACTTGTTTCGTTATTGTTGACAGATATGGATAATCTGATAGTGGTTGGTGATTTTAATCTGCCACATGTTGTATGGTCTGTGAATGACACATCTTCGGCGGAATTACCAGTCACTTCCTATGATTTTATCGATGGGCTACTGGAGTTAAGCCTATCGCAAGTTAACAGGGTACATAACTGTATTGGTAGAATGTTGGACTTGACTCGGACTCGGATTGCAGTAATGCTAGTAGAATACCCCCTCTAGTGCTTCCGGAAGATACCTACCATCCAACCTTAGAACTATCCATCGAAGTTCTTAACCCTAGTTCAGTATCTAATAATACTTTAAAAACCCGTTGCTTTCGTAAAACTAACTTTAATAAATTAAATTATCTTCTTCAACATACTAATTGGTCTCGCCTTTATTCCTGTAGTGATTTAGAAACTGCCATTGCCTTATTTTATAGGACTTTGAATTCGCTTTTGGATATTTGTGTTCCCCTCACTTGTTCTTCAAGTGATAAAAAACCACCTTGGTTTACGAAGGAACTATCGAAATTGAAAAACGCGAAGACAAAATCTTATAAAAAATTTAAAATATCGGGAACCACTTTAGATATATCTTCGTAATTAGTAGCAAAATCTAGTTTTCTTTCTATATATATAATTATCTTAATCGTTGTAGACTAAACTTTTCACGTGACCCTAAACAGTTTTATAAATTTGTTTACTCTAAACGTAAGTCTTCTTGCTTGCCGTCCTCAGTATACTTTGATAATACAAAAGCAAGTTTTGATCAGGCAGTAGCCGATCTATTTGCTGAGAATATTCAATGAATTTACATAGTTGCAGTAATTCCTATCCTTTTCAAGTTCAATCGTCAAGTTGCATATATATCCCAGTTATAACTGAGTGTACGCTTCTAAGTCACCTTAACTCTATCAAACCAGGCTACCTGACTGGTCCTGATGGAGTGCCAGGTTGTATACTTAGACCCCATTTACACGCTGAAGTTTTTCAGTGAAATTTTTCCTTTGAAAATGCAACTCTGGTTTAAATGTGTGGTCGATGAACATACATCTTTGTCATCGATTGTTTTATTTGTTAACATATAATTGATTTAAGAAGTAACAAGTAAATAAAATGGATTCAGTGAACATTACTATTAATAATTTTTGTACCAAAACAATGTATTTACTATTGGCGCTAATATTTGCTTGTGCGATATTTCGTATCGAAAACTTTATTATTCACATCAAGCACTGTGCAACTCTGTGTTTACATTCTATCGGAATAAGGCAAAGCAAAATTAGAAAAAAAATTCACGACTTAACAAGTAGTGAATTTTTGCTTGAAATTTTACCCCTCTACTCCCCTTGCCTACAAACAAAAGATTCAAAGAGAAAATTCACGAAAAAACTTCAGCGTGTAAATGGGCACTTAGATACTGTGCGGATTCACTTTGTAAATCCTTACATAAATTATTTATCTTGTCGTTTGACTCAACGGTGTTTCCTGCTATATGGAAGGAATCTTTTATCATTCCACTCCATTCCAATTACATATAGGGGTATATCCAAGTTGTCTGCCATTCCAAAAGTCTTTGAAAAAAATTAAATATTCTCAACTGCAACACGGATGTAGTTCAATTATATCGCCTAATCAACACGGTTTTGTTAGGCGTAGATCAACTACCACTAACCTTCTTGAATTCACTTCGCTTGTTATCAAAGGGTTTCAGGAAAAAATGCAAACTGACGTTGTTTACACCGATTTTAGTAAGGCATTTGATTCTGTAAGTCTTTCTCTGTTGCTTCAAAAATTAAATATTATTGGATTTCCATCAAAACTCTTATTGTGGCTTTCGGAGTACTTGTGTGGCCGAACACAAAAAGTTGTTTTTAAATCATCTGTATCTAAACCTATTTTTGTTACCTCTGGTGCTCCCCAGGGGAGTCATCTTAGACCTTTGCTATTTAATCTGTTTATTAACGACCTTCCATCTGTTATTAATAACTCCTATGTATATATTTTTGCTGATGATGTGAAACTATGTTTCACCTATAATGATGCTTCTCTTTGTAACTTCCTACAGTCGGATTTGGGTGCATTGTCGGACTGGTGTCTTTTTATACTCGATACCGAAGGTTTTGTGCAATGTCCGTCATAGTGTCTGTCCGTCTGTCCGTCCGTATGGTTGCAAGTTTTTTCCACACCCTTCAAGCTAGAGACTTGAAACTTTCCAATTCTTTTTATCTATGGCATAGTAAATTAAAGTGTCAAGATGGGGGTTCTACGATAACTGGGGGCAAATCGATAAATTCACATATTTCGCACATCCTTACAGCTAGAACTACCAAATTTGGTAAGAAAATAACTACTAGCAACCCTCAAAAATCATCAAAAGTTTGGATGCCACGCCCACCGATACTGCCCCATCCACCCCAACGCTTCGTCAAAAACCAAATTTGGAAGAAAGATAGCTGGTGGCATCCCCATCTGCATCGTGAAACAGAAATGGCTTTATCTCCACAGTTTTGAGCTAGAGCCAGCAATTTGGTACCAAGACCGGTGAATGACCGCCCAAAACTGCACCTCAAAATTTGCAATCAGGCCTCTTTCCCATTCACCGGTTTTAATACTGGTAACAAGAGATAAAAACCCAAATACCGCAGTCGGTTGCGTCCGACTGCAACGTTTCCACTTGTTCTATTGTTGAATTTCCCAGAGCTTTAACGTTAACTTTATAAATTTTTTACCTAAACTTACTTTCAGATTTATATATTATTTTATTTTAATTAATTTTAATTTAAATTTTTAATTTTATTTAAATTTAAATTAATTTGGATTTTATGTCAGCTGATCTTAGTTGACAATAAGCAAATAAATAAAAAAGAGAACAAGGCTTTTTGTAAACTATGTTTAGATGAACAGAAAAAAGACGACGAAACAAAAATCTTCTCATGGTAATAATAAAATTAATTTTTTTAGGATCCAATAAGATTTTGATAATTGTTTCAGTGCAAAAATTCAGTCACATTCCACGAACTGTTCAACAGGTAATTTAAGTCGTCACCTTAAAAATGAACACAATGTACGCGATATTGATTCTTCGAGTATTTCATTGTCTACACGAGGAACAATATCAAATTTTTTCAACAAATCCACGCCTATCAGATCTCCAAGGGATAGCAAATGGGTGCTGGGACGAGAGATAGCTTTGTAGATGGCTAGAGATCTTGTACCTTTTCATATAATTAGCCACAATGGAATTAAACATTTCTTAACCAAATATAATGTTGTGTTAGCTGCTAATGACATTCCAAATTACAAAACGCTTTCAACAACTGCACTAGACGATGTGTATGAATGCACTTTACAAGCAGTTACACGGATAATATCTGGTCAAAAACACTTTGCCGTAACTTTCGATTTGTGGACGGATAACTACAGAAGAAGAAGCTATATAACATTTACTTTCCATTTTCTTTCATGGAATTTTGAGAATTTTAACTCTGGAAACTAAATACTTATCAAAATCTCACTCGGCAAGTAATATTTTAACAGAACTCGAAAATGTTACTCAAATGTATAATTTGCAAATGGGATCTAATTTTGTCGTAACCGACCAAGGCAACAATATCAAAAAAGCTATTAATTTGGGTTGTACGAACAACCATTTCTGCCTTGGACACGGACTACACAATTTGCTAAATGTAGATGGCTACAATTCGTGTCGGAAATTAAAAATTTAATTGTGAAGTGCAAAAATATTGTAAGTGCCTTACGATTTAAGACACATGTCTTGAGATGCCAAGCTGACTCTGTGGAAAACAAATGAATTTATTAAAAACTAGGAAAAATTTTGAAATGTTATTTTTTAAAATAAAAAAAATTTTTTACTCACTGCATACGCCGCCGGCGTAGCCGACAAATTGAAGGCTAGGCCGCCGCCGCCAGTTCTGTTAGGCCCCTACGCAGCCGCTGAAGTAAAACCCATCGGCGTAAACAACTACCTTGCATAATGACCTCAGACTGAACACTATTGACAGCCAGGTCGAATCATATTCCATCAGATATAACGCACGTTTACAGCGACACCGTAGCCGACTGGCTAGTGTGCTCGCGGGTAGAAGTTTAGTCAGAAGACTTAAGCGCAAAGCATTCAGAGATCTACTTCAGTAGATATAATACAAGCGAGAATGCATGAAACCTACCAGGCTGGGAGATTCAATTAATGTTAAGAATGTTGTGTTGTTATCAAAACTTTTTTGGTATATTTAATCCAACACATTAAATCCACGGGAAAATTTTTTTTTTTTTGACAATAAATAAATTTTGCAAGGCTATTTTAACAGGATAATTTGCATTTATAGGAAAACATTTGAGATCCTTACGTTGAGTTAAGGGGCACTTCTTTGGAGACATTGGATCACCAGGCTGTTTACACAGTAGGCGCATCGACCAGTTTTCCAAGAGCTTTATTTTGGAATATCTGCAGAATTTGATGTTGAGGCTCTACCGTATAGCTGGATCCCATAGGTCCATTTATAATAGACTTGTATAATTTGTTCCTTAGGTCGAGTTGACATCTACTTTCAAGAAGCTATTATGGTAAGCGGCTTTCGCTTTGTCTTTAGGTGTGCAGACAATGTCAGCATCCTGTCCAAGGTAAAGCCAAGATATTTTATTGTGGGCTCCGACGGCAGGGTCGTGTCATTTAGAGAAACTGCTTCGGCAGGTTTTTGGTCTTGTAGCAAAACTAGTGTGTGTCGACTTGTTTTCAGCGTAGGTGATAACTAGGTCTTTAAAGTTTAGGGAGAAGCTTTAAGGTTGTTGCGTCGACACCATCGTATCCAGGACTTTTATTAGAGTTCAAAATACCCACTTTGCTCTGGATCTTTTCTGTTTCCGTGCAACGGATCGGCAAGGCCATTTGGCAGGAAACCCGCTTAAACGACCTAAGTTTAAGTCGTGTTTGCTTACTTATGTTTGTGTAACACGCTGCAGCTCCAAATTCTTTAGTCAATTTTTTCGTTTTCTCCTAACGTCTGACTCGAGCCAAAAGCCGTTACATTCAAACGCGGTGGACAGATTTTTGTATGGTACAGGCCTAACTTTTCACGACCTTAAAAGCAACCGGTCTTGATAAGGCGCCAGTTTAAACAAACTATATCATTCACGCAAAGCCTGTTAGGAAAACGGCGTGCAATTTTAGTCCTATCCCTGCATACTCAAAGCGGCATTTTCAAAAAGAATCGGACTTGTTTGCTTTTTTAAGATTCTAAATTTGGAAAATAGGCTCTCATATAACCTGCTCTTTCCGTTTCCAAAAATACACATTTTATCGATAAGAATAGTAATATAATACATCTTCCAAATATTTATTTCTTGACTAGTGCATGCTTGTTTATTAACATGTTAATAAGTTCTAAGTAAATGGTTTTTATTGTGTTCTGTAATAAAACATTTTATTAACCTTTTATTTAAAAAAAAAACAAACAACAATTCGTATAACCTTATTTACTTTGATATTTGCTTAAATATTGTGTTTCTCCTTTCAACATAACAACTCCAGACGGATTCACCTTAACCTTGATTTTAGTATTTGGAAACAATATTCCATAGTCAACATTCTCATAAAGGTCCTGAAATATATAAAAACATCAATCTATTTATGGCCGAAAGAATAAAATAGAAAGCATCATTCACGTCCTTGATATATTAATGTCCAATAGATTAATGTATTAAATTTGATTTTTCTTATACTCCTTTTTTGCGTTAGTTTTACAAATATAAGCCATGGCGAAACTGAATGAAGTTTGATGTTAATTTTGGGTGATTTCCAAAAGATTCACTACATACATGCTGTGATTAAAAAATTCCCACGACGACCAAAAGGCATAATACGATAATTTCACTTGTATTCAAATTATAAGTTAGCAATTAAAACTATTAAATTCATATATTGTTTATTTAAGAAAAGATAGGAATTAAGCGGAAAAATTTGTTACTGTCGAAAACAAAAACCAAAGTCGAGATTTTCCGACTTGAATAGACTCAATTCCCAGCTATAAATAGATATCAATGGTAAACAATTTTTAATGCTGTACACACAGAGCATTTGTGTTAAAGACAGTGTTGAATGCTCTAATGCATAATATGTATTTGTCAGGGGCGTATAACAAAAAAAAAAAACGATCGGATCTCAATCATCTTCAGGGTGTTCACAAGACTTAGTAATTTAACATATTAAATTTATTGAAAGGCATAACAAATAACTACTGTTGCTGGTTGGACGTCGAATACCTGGGAAAATTATTCGAACAACAACTTGACTTAAGTCAACCGCAAGTCGTTGTAATTATAATTTACTTTTTAGCCTATAAAAAGAGGTTAAGTCCCTCAAATGTGACTCGAGGGTCGTCTAAAACAATTTAGTGACTCTAACTGCAAAAGTCGGTGTGTCTCATTAATCTTCTAAAATAAAACATTAAATAGATAAAGCATCTGTCAATAATTCTAAGAATCTGAATTTGTGTTCACCAAGGCTCACGGCTTCGGGTGATGAGATAGCTTACTTCTGGAATCCTGAAAAGGTTAACACATTTAATGCCTTCTCGAACGCTAATACTTGATCTTAGGGGCGAGTCTCACTGATCCGAGCTTACCTTTCAGTCGTTTATATGCAAGTCATTGATGACATTATTGTGCCGTTTGTTCCGGAAAGGAAGTTGTTTGATAAACTTCGAAACAAGAATGAAGGTGCGGTTATCCGGACGTCAGAGTATAATGTCAATCTTCTTCTTGCCACCGTCCGTGAGTATGGCTTCATTTGTTTTTGTTTCTTTCCTTTTTAGCTCACTCGCTATCATCGATGGCATCTGTGCTCTATCTACCGCCAGTTCATTGTTAGCCAGGTCTGCATCCTTAGCCAGATAAAGTAATGAGATCCGCTAGCCAATCACTGGAACACCGCTCGTGCAAGTCGATGGGGTATTATTTATTAGAGCGGAGGCATTACCAAGATTATGATTATAATGCTTTGAAGTCAACAACATCTTACTATTGACCAAAAGGCCGCAGCCTTTGTTATTCATGAAATTGTTCTCCCAAGGGTATTTTAATTAAATTGAAATTCCGATCGGACAAAGAGCGCTCGACTGCTTGCTTGTTCATTATATTTTATTTTGCTCGTAATCAACTAGCGATAGCTGTCTACGCTATTCTGTGGCTCAAAATATAAACAAATGTTTTAGAAGGAAATTTAAAAAAAAAAAGCCTCGTAAACGAGATTGAACCCTTTTGGACGGTTATCGTAATATTTGAATTTTTTATATTACTTGACTCCATTATCAAAATATAAAAAAAAATTCCAAAAATATTTATCCTAGCTTGGAAATCAAATTTTCTTTCTGCCAAAGGGAGTTTTTTTTTTGGCATTGATTACCTTTCAAACAATCTCTTTTATATCTATAAAAATAAAAGTAGAAATAGGCACCTTTTCCCATCTAACTACATAGGATGTATGATTAATCAAACTTACCTCAACTCTATATCCATAGTTATTCGTAAGACCCAATTCCTTTAATGTAACAGAAATATCAGAGGGTGTACCATCAGAACGTCTGTTTATAAACGCGAGAGCATAAGAGTAAAAACTTTGATAAACCGGACTAATTGGTTTAGACCAAATTTCTATTCCCTTATGCTTATATATTCTTCGACCTTGTATCCCCAAAGGATCTTGATCTACTGAAATAATCTTTCGATTGAGTAATATTTCCTTAAATTCAGGGCGTATTGTTCGCAAATCAACTGACATTAACAAGGGAGCCGCCAAAATAGCCCATACAGCAAATTGGGTCTTTGCTTGTTCATAGCTGAGACCAAAGTTCCCAATTATCAACTGAAAAAATAAAACAAGCGTTAACAAAGAACACTCAACTAAACGATAAGTTTAAATTTGTGTTAAATACCATGTCTGGATCATTCCAGTGTCCAGGGCCAGCATTTGGGGCAATAACATCTTGATTGTTTCCATAATAATCAATGATATTTTCAACAGACGCCCATGAATCTTGAATATCGTCAAAATTTCTCCATAGATTGCAATGACTTTGAATCGCTGAAAAATTTGGCTGAATTCCAGCGTATATTTGGTAAACAGGCCAGCTGCATGAATAAACCATTGGCTTTCCAGTGCTATTTAAATGTCTTCCAAACTCGGAATAGCCGCGATCCATATCGTATGGTAATGCATAGCAGCCGTCTAATTTAACATAATCAACATTCCACTCTGCAAATTGGTGTGCATCTAGTTTTTCATATCCAATAATACCAGGATAGCCAGCGCATGTGAAATTGCCATAATCTTCATAGATTCCAAACTTTAATCCTCTTGAGTGTATCTAAAAGTAAAAATTTTATGTTATTATAAAAATGTGTACGATTATTGAACGAAGGAAGTTAACATATATTTACCAAACACATTATGGGAAACATATGAATTTGTTTAACTATTTACCTTTAGAATAAAGATTATACAATTTTTAACATACATAGTCAGACAATGATTTTATTCCATTGGGAAATCTCTTATGATCAGCTAGAAGTTTGCCATCAGGACCACGGTGCCTTTCCAACCAACAGTCATCAATATTAACATATTCATATCCTACAGATGCATATCCCTCAGAGACAAGTAGATCAGCCATTACTTGAAAGAGTCGTTCGCTGGAAAATTAAAAATATAAATTCCTATATGTGAATGTACATATATCTTAGACAAATAACATCACATTACAAACAAGAAACAAGTAAGAAGGCTCTAGTCGGGAGAGCCCGACTAGAAGATACCCTGAACCCAGTTGCAAAAAATAAATTAAATTTATATAAGACTTTGGTATACTGACTTAACTTCAATCGATTAAGCTCGATAGCTCCGGTGTTTCTTAACCGATTTGGACGAAATTTTCAGAAAAGATCTATTGTTACCCATTCTTTTAACCCTCATTTTTACATTTTCCAAATTCGATATTTTTTGTTATCGATCACATGTGTATATCGGAAACCAGAATAGTTATCGATAATTTGAAGCAAACTTTTTCTGCTCATGGTATAGGAGAACTTATATCCCAAATCTGAAGTCTCTAGATCTTGTAGTCTCTGAGATCCACGCGTTCATACAGACGGACAGACGGACGGACAGACGGACATGGCTATATCGACTCGAATGTTGATGCTTATCAAGAATATATATACTTTATAGGGTCGGAGATGCTTCTTTCTGTTACATACTTTTGCACAAAACCATTATACCCTTATTTACCCATTTTATGGGTTAAGGGTATAAAAAGACTCGATTCGAGAGAGCTTGAATAGAAGTAACTCTGCAGCCTTGACATAACGCGTAAAGTCATTTGTGTAGATCTGTGAGTGCATGTGTGCAAGCTTATCGAGAAAGTGCATGCAATATGAGCACTGCTCTACTAAATGCTTTACTAAACTTTGATATTTCCGGTGTTTCTCAACCGATTTTACGGACAGACTGGCGAAACATTTGCACAAACGCAATATATACCGTTACATGGGTTCAGTGTGTAATAAGTATTCCATATCTCTCAGTGCTGGCAACTCATGGTTGGTGTAATTTTTGAAGCACTGAATGATGTAAGCAATATGCTAATTTTCTTAAGCGATGAAATTGAATGATAGTTCTTTATATGTAAAGCTAACTACAGTGTTTTGTAAAACGCACTCTTAAGTTCAAGACGACGAGTTTTTATGTTTGTGGCGATTCTATTATTTTAAGCTTACCTTATACAGTTATCTGGATCATTTACGCAATCGGTATTGCACCGAAACCGCTCCCAGGACAACCACCCCATGGGAGGAGTTCTTGCCAGTCCATTTTCTAGGCAAAAGCAAACGGTGCTAAGTGCACAGATTAGGTAAATTTGCATATACATATATTATCTAAAAAGAAAAGGAAGACATTTTAAGAACCAAGTGTAATATTCCAAAATTATCAATTATGTATGAGCTGCAACCCTTTGAAACCACTTAATAAAGGCAAAGAACCTATTTTTAACATCTTATTAATACTAAAAATACCTATAAAAAAAAAACATAAACAAATTTTTGCATTAAACTTTTTTACCATGTGCTAAAGGCTTATTTAAAAACATGATTTTCAAGTTCATATGAGCAGTCATTCACTTATTATGCCCCAAAAGAAGTTAGTACGAATTAAAAAACAAAAATTAACAAGATTGATATGTTTTGTGGATATTCATTAAAAACGTCTCTAAATCCAAAGTTTCTTTGTTGAAGTGTTAACACTGCTTGTCTCGCTCACACACATAGAAATGCTTTCTCGCTTTTCTTATAGTCAGTAGGCGTAAAATAAATGCAGAATCAGTCTTGGTCCAGCGACGAAATAAAGAAGACGCATCGAAAGACTAGTTTTATTTTTAAAAGCAACCATTTTACTTGCATATGTAATCCACAATATGTTTATGTATGCGAATGGCTATGTATATGTATATGGCTATGTAATAATTAACATATGTATGCTTATAATAAATGTGTGTATGTATGTATGGTTATAGGTTTGTTTATTCACGTTTGCGGATTAATAGACCTTTGTATGTATATTTTTGTTAAGAATTATAAGTCTCTGTAAAGTGCTCTTATATGTTCTTACCTTTATTCCTATTACATTTGTCCTTAATGGTAACAAATAATGTATGATTTTGTTGGACACGAGCTCAAGCTTTAATTGCAACAGTGTAATGTACTGTACACAGTACTGATTTACAAGGATTAACTGTAATAAATCAGCAACAGTGATTTCTTTCTGCTTTGATTCGATCAATGAACAAATTTAAGTAAGGCAACCAACCCATTAATGAGATCGTGCTATTCAATAAACATGGGTGGTAGAATGTAAGGGAAAAGGAAATAATGGCACTCCTTCTCAGAAGTTAAACAAAAAATTTTTAAACTCAGATTTAAATTCTAACTTTTTGAAATTTAATTATTCAATTGCAGATTATCAACTGTACAAAGAAAGAATAATTTTTTTAAGTAACTTTAAAAATTGTATGCGTTTGGTCAAAGGCATTTGAATATAAAGATATTGCCATTGGTAACATCGAGCAAAAGAGATTTTGCGTCTCAGGCACCCGCTATTGAAAACCATCGTTGCAATGAGTATGAGCGAGCGCGGTAGTGGGTAGTAGGGTAACTGAAACAAAAACGGATGCAATTGCTATCTGCTATCGCGCTCGCTCACACTTATTGCTAACTGCTTTTGTTAGGATTTGAAAGGATTTTAATACGAGTGCCTCAGAGAAGACTTTTGTTACCAATTGCAATTTTTTTTTTTTTTTTTTTTTTTTTTTTTTTTTTTTTTTTTTTTTTTTTTTTTTTTTTTTTTTTTTTATTTTTTTTTTTTTTTTTTTTAAAAAAAAAAAAAAAAAAATTTTTTTTTTTTTTTTTTTTTTTTTTTTTTTTTTTTTTTTTTTTTTAAAATTTTTTTTTTTAAACCAAAAAATTTTTTCCCTTTTTTTTCCCCCCCCCCCCTTTTTTCCACCAATTTTTTGTTAACCGAGCGTACTGTATCTCTATATTCAAATGTCTTAGGATTATTACTGATCAGTGCAATCGACACAAGTATTAAACAAGACCTGTAGACGTTAGGTCGTTTCGTTTCGAATTTATTTTAATATTGCTATATACGTTTGCACTTAATTGAAATGATTGGATCCAATAAAAGTAATTTAAATATAAATATTTAATATCATTAATACAAAACACAAAGTCAAACATAAAAAATTTCGGCTTTTATTAATTGCGTTTTAAAATTATGCGTATAAATGTAAAGTTACATTTCACAAACTTAGCTACTTTAAATAAAATAAAAAAAAAAGTTTATCTGGCAGCACTTCAAAGTCAAAGATACAAACGTTTCAGAAAATCGATTAATTTTGAGCGATATATCGAACAAAGCATCAAGCTGGTACATCGATGATCGATTCTATTCCATCACTATCTTATACGCATCGTAAATTAATTGGAGAAAGAAGAAGCATGCGGCTGGCCAGCTGAAAGCAAGAGAAGTGTGTGCTTGTGTTTTACTTGTGTTGGTTACGCATCTCAAATTAATAACATTATATAACAATGGGGTACATGAGTATTACTACTCAAAGCATGTTAAGGTAATATTAAAGTTATTAAAGAAAATGTACAAATACTATAGTAAACTGCTTTTGTGTTTAGGATACCAAAATGTGTCCGCCTTATGTCGGTGTATCCGTCACATTTCGCTGACCCGATTATTAAAAAAGATAGCCAAGCGGCTAACAGAAATGACTTATCTCACATACCAATCAAAGCGGCTACAAATGATTGTTCAGATTCAATATTTTATGGCACGCTTAAGAATAAGCTTATTAAGTATATTACCAAAAAAGGTAATCGAAGTCTGGCCAACGAGTTATTAACCGAAACCTTTGAAACTATCAAACGCACACAAATTGAGCGATATAATCTCACCAAATCCGACAGGGATAATATTATAATCGATGCGGAAAAACTGCTTATTAATGCAATTGAAAATTCACGGCCATTGCTCCAGTTGTCCGCAATAAAAAGAGGCGGTGTAAAGTATCAAGTTCCCGTTCCTCTGACTGAAAAGAAATCATATTTTTTGGCAATGAAATGGCTTCTGGAAGCAGCGCGTGAAAAGGATCGAAAAGTCAAGCTGCCCGAGAAGCTTGCTTGGGAAATTTTAGATGCCGCCTGTGGACAGGGGCGAGTTATTAAAAAGAAGGACGATTTACATAGGCAATGCGAAAGTAATCGTGCTTACGCCCATTACAGGTGGAGCTAATTAACATGCAAAAGCGTTAAAACAACACATAGCTTTAAATATACATAAGCCAACCTTTAAAGAAACATGCAGATAAATATATGTAACAATTAACAATTGTACTGGGAAAACCTTTTGTGAAGCATGTTATTTGTTTTTTTGTTTTGCATCTCATATCAATCTTTAAAAACTTGAAAAAAACTCAACTGTTTAGCCCGGTCCATTTGCATTTTGGAGTTATCTTTGAAAGAATTTTATGCAGAAACTATGTCATTGGCTGTGTTAAGTTGACCTCTCAAAGTCTTAGTTGGCAGACCCGGACTTGTCACATTCTTCATTGCGGTATTGAAGGCCCACTTTGGTTGCTGACACCCCCCATTAAGCAGTCTTTAAACATTTCTTATATAATGAGATTTTTTTAAACATTTAAGTACAAAAAACACTAAAACAAGTGCTAGTATATTAAGTCAAACTTGTTTTATTAATATTGAATCCTTTTCCTGATTGCCAAAAGTTAGTTAATATTGTTGGACGGCGTTATATCATAGTTTCTTGCGTTAAGTTATGGTTTATACTACCCTCTCATGTTTCCCGCAGCAAGCAGATTGATCACACGCATCGCACACTTTGCAATCAAAACAAAAGCCCTAATAATGTTGGCCGACTCCATTTTGTTGCCACTTCCACATGTACCAGCTGACTTTCAACGAATTGGCAGAATTAGTTGACAAGACAGAGAGCAAATTTGTTTCCCCATGAGCTATAGTTAGGTTAGAACATTTTCTGTTCAATTGGCTGGCTCTGAATTCAGCTCTTTATGTTAAATACTCATTGATGCTGTCTGCCACAGCGATTACATGTGAAAACCAAAAAATTTCACATCATCCGCAGATATTTATGTATGTAGAATGTAAAGCTAGACTTATCAAAATTGGTGGCAAAATAGCTGGTTAATTTTTATTATGCCTTTGCCATTTTGAATCTATAATGCCTATATCTTCTATAGGTCTTGAGATATTTACCAAATTGGATGGTAGGATACCTGGTGTCCCCAAAAGATCTGTATCAAAAATTTGGGCGAATCGCACCCATATATTGCCACACGTCTTTAAAAACGGAAATGACCATATTTTCGTCAGTCGTAAAATTAGAGTTTATTATTTCACGTACGCTGAGTCGTAAATATCTGTGCAAAAACGAGAGCTGTCTTGATGAATCGAAGAACGTTTTTTGTATTATTTATGTATGTATGTTGAATGCCTATTTAAAACATATGAGTAGAAATAGAAAATGAAATCGCAGGAAAGGGCAAAGAGAATAATATTAAAATATTTTATTTGTATACATTCCTATTTGTTAGCTGTTAACAATCACTTTTAATCCTAATCGGAATCAACTGACTGAGTTTGTTTATTTTTCCTAATGCGCCTTAATGTTTGTTTTGATGGTAGATTCAATTTAAGAACTTCTTGTAGATAAGAATACGTTTTTGGCGAGTGAAAATGTATATTATGTGCAATTATTGTTTCCTCCGAACTATAGCTTATAGGCTTTTTCAAAAACATTTTACATAAAGTTTTTGAGTTCTCAGAGATATGAGACATTCCAGCAATTAATTTAAGTATACGTTGCCAAGTGGTCTTTTTTGGTTTTATATGTTTCCTGACTGATAGCATCGATCGTGTTGCACGTATTTTTTTACGTATTCTGACTAAGTTTTCCTCTTTTTTCTTTAGTTCAGCCAGTGTCTCAAACCATTGTTTTTTATAATATGATTCATTTTCCTCTTTCTGTGGGCAATTATCACAAGAATTAAAAGTATTGGCGTTTCGTAGAGCAGTGAATTCAGGAAACAATGCAGTTTTTTCAGTCAAGCTCAATGTTGGAATTGCATCAGGTTTTAATTTGACCTGTCCTAAATATTTAGCTTCAAAATGCCGGTCACAAATACGTGTGCAACTTTTGATTGTTTTGATATCCAAATTGAGAATTCTTAACCATTCGATAAACATATGTGGATGCAATGGAAATGAAAACAGTTTTACGGGAAATTCAGTGGTAGATCGTTTGTAATTCCTTTGGCAGAATTTTATTACGCATTTGTAATTGCCCTTTCTGGTGTCTTTTTTCTTGACAGGCTCCATAATTGATCAATGGATATGAAGTTAAATATACATATACGATTTGATGTTTTTTAAAGAGATGTGTTTTTAATTAGTGATGGCAGCTCATTGATGTACTATTGTTCACCAGGTAGTTTTGCTCCATTAGCATTTATCTGCTACCGATTATTTTCCTGGTGAACGCGACCGCTCCTGGATCATGATCCAAAATTTATGGAGCGTAAATGTAGCGCATGGAGCGAAAAAAAGGTACGTGGTGTAATTGTAAACAACACAATAAAAAATCTTTTAAAAATATGTTAAATAACTAATTTTAGTACTGCAGGCAGTAGCGGATATGTTTTTTTATAGAAACAAATAAAAAAAGCGCACAAAAGCCTTCTTTACTCGCAAACAATAATGAGCTGTAAGAGTTGAATAAGTTGGCAACGTTTCAAACTGGCACTTAAATCCCCCAAGCACAGCGTTCACCAGAACGCTCCGATAAGTATCACATCTCTAATCCATTATCGTGGAGCAAAACTTCCTGGTGAACGCAGCCAATGGCTGCCGATTATTTTCCTGGTGAACGCGACCGCTGCGGAATCATGATTCAAAATTCTTGAAGCGTATATAAAGCACATGCAGCGGAAAAAAATAACGCTTCCGTAGTGACATTCACGTTTCGTTTATCGAAATTCGATAAAAACAGCTGAGTGAAGCTGGGTATTTGTAAACAACACAATAAAAATATGTTAAATAACTAATTTCAGTACTGCAGGCCGTAGCGGATTTGGTTTTTAATAAAAAAATATAAAAAAGCGAACAAAAGCCTTCACTACTCGCAAACAATAATCAGCTGTTAGAGTTTAATAAGCTTCATGCGTATGTATTTGAGAGCTTAAAATTTATTGCACTGTGTGGCAAATGAAAGTATTAAATTGTAAACAAAAACACAACTGATGTAAGTATATTTTGTTTACAATAGTTATTATAATTTTTCACTTCGCTGGTTTTTCATCTTTAAAATTGTATACAAAAATAATATTTTACATTATGTGATTTTTGTATGTAACGGATTCTCACCATGTTCACGGCAAAGTATTAAGAATCCTATTCAATATTCAAAGTTAAATGCTTATGTTTTTCTGCACTCATATTGCTGTATTTTAATTTTAATGTAATGTGTTAAATGTTATTTATGATGGTCGTTGCAGGCAGACTTGTTTCTAATCCTGTTCCGGTTAAATAGCTCTTAAAAGCAGAAGTGCAGCGATACACAAGTTTAAAAAAATATTTAATACGAAAAGTCGCTTAGTTCACTGAATCTGCACGAATTGATTTTGATAAAATCTGCAATTAAAACACAACAAATAACTCTAACCGCCATATGCCATATCTGAAGACATATAATGGAATTCTTTAACTAATTAGAAGAACATTTTATAGCGTCAGGAGCATTAGTTTCTAAGCAGACACTTGGGATACCTTCTCGTGACTCCAAAAGGTAAGTAGCTCTAAAATGCAATTATAAAACCAAACATTAAATTCGACCACGGTTCTCATCGCAGACCAACATACTGGCCGATAGATCTGAAAAACTTTCCGATTTGATTGATATTGCAGTTACTAAAATTATTTCGCGTAATCTGATAAACTAGTAAAAATAAACAAGCAAGAAGGCTATAGTCGGGAGAGCCCGACTACAAGATACCCTGAACCCAGTTGCAATAAATATATTAAATTTATAAAAGACTTTGGTATACTGACTTAACTTCAATCGATTCAACTCGATATCTCAGGTGAGAACTGATTGGACGAACTTTTCAGAAAAGTTCTATCGTTACCCATTATTTTAACCCCCCTATTTTTACATTTTCAAAATTCGAGGTTCTTTTTTAATCGGTTACATGTGTACATCGGAAACCGGAATAGTTATCGATAATTTGAAACAAACTTGTTCCGCTTATGATATAGGAGAACTTATATTCAAAATGTGAAGATCGTTCATACAGAACTTTTTACCCATTTTATGGGTTCAAGGTATAAAAAGTTAACACATTGAGCTGAACCAACGTCTTGAAGATAAAGCTGACATCGATAGTTTTGAACAGAAAATCAATATACAAACTAGAGCAGACAAATGTTTGCTACGAGAACGGCCATCCAACAGACCGCTGTCGGCAAGACAATAGACGCAAGCGGCAAGACGCCACGCTTTAACTTGCCAAAGCGTTAAGGCTCGAATGAGAACATGAACACATGAGCATTGAGGCATTATCAATTTCCTCTTAGCTCACCGATATGAACAGTGATGCCTATAAAAAACCACATCGATAAAGAGATAGCAAATTACCTACTCACCTTTAAAAAGTGTTCCAACCTAACGGGATCGATCTACCGACTGAGCAGGGCAATCGTATAGCATCAAAGATACGAAGCGCGTTTGAAAATCGATAATACTGCATTGCAGTATCTTTGGATGGTTTTCAGGTACTCGTTAGAGTTTGGTTGGAAGGTGTGATGCATCAGATTAAAGGGCTGTTTACTCTTGACTTAACTTAACGTAACTTAACTTAAGGAATATATGCGTTTACTCTCAACTTAACTTAACTTAAGAAATCAGTGTGTCAGTGCTGTAGAATTATGTTAGCAGTGCTGTTAAAGAAAACAGAAAAATATATTGACCGCTCGTTGGCGCATTTTGAATACAACGTTGCAACCAAGTTCTTTGGCAATTGCAGCTCAAACTTCTCTTTTTTTAATTATATTTTTAAAGTTTTTTGACTTTTTATCATACAACAAAGCATGATTTTCTACTAAAATAATTAGCTTATGTTCATCCATTTGAATATTTGATTTTGTAAACATTTTGTAAAGAGCATTTAACGTTTTTCATCACAGTTTTTGATCAGCTGTTTGATTTTCACATTAATCAACACTGTTTAACTTAAGAACTTAACGTAAGAATCTGCAACCTGCAGGTTCAGAATTAAGTTAAGTTACGTTAGGTTGAGAGTAAACGCTAACATTGACAGCCATAAGGCAGATAGAGTCAGCTGAGTTAAGTAAAACTCAAGAGTAAACAGCCCTTAAGACAACACTGCAATGTCTGTCGAACACAGTATTGAAACTGGTGTTCCGCAGAGCAGCGTACTTGTACCAAAACGTACAACAAAGCCTTCATTGGATTACCAAGTCTGGAATACAAGGTCCTGTTCAACAACTCCGGTCACAAACACATGTGGATCTATGTTTTCCAGTTAAAGGGAAACGCTAGCAACAGCAATATCGTCATTGTCCAGAAAGGCCTGTAGAACAGCGTTGTCCAAAGCTTGAAAAGGCAGCCACGCGTGGTTGGCAAGAAAAATTCTGCCGGCGTAGCAGCCGACACATGTATAGGGAGAGAGAATATGTGTGTTCTATAAATAGAACGCTCGGCAGCTTGTTCTCTTACGATGCGCGTGTTCGGCTGCATTTGCTCTCTCGACTCATGTGTTCGGCTGAAGCTCAAAAGTCAAACGCGCAGTCATTCGCTATGCTGCATTGCAAAAAAATGTTTCACGTTGCCTTCGTGTTTCGCTGCTTCGCACACAAGCGCAACTCTTTCATTGTGTGAGTTTGGACATCACTGCTGTAGAAGATCCGGAGAAGTATCACCGAGGCACCTTGGCATGTTCGAAACGAAAGCATTCCGAGAGATTTAAACTTTCCACCAGTCAGGGAGGCAATAGCAAAAAAAAAATAGAACAAGAGGAAAAGTTGCATTCGAACCGACTGCGGTATACTCGATATGGCTGGGGGCGGGATGGGTGTTTTGATGCAGTTCTTGGAGGTCGTCATCATCTATCTTGCCACCAAATTTGGTGGCTCTAGCTCAAAAGCTGTGGAAGATAAAGGTGTTTCTGATTTCTAACTGCGGGGGCTGGGGGTGGAATAGGTGGGCGTGGCTCCAAAATTTTTGATGCAGTTTTTTTAGGGTTACTTGTAGCTTTCTTCTCACCAAAATTTATAGTTCTAGTTGTAAAGATGTGCAAAGTGGGGGGATTCACCGATTTTTAGCTATCGAATTTATCGATTTGCCAGACCACCAGTTGTCGTAGAACCTCAATCTTGACACTTTATCTGTCCCGGCCATAAAAAAATATATTTGGAAAGTTTCAAGTCTCGATCTTAAAGGGTGTCGAAAAAAGTTGCAAACATACGGACAGACACCATGACGGACATTGCACAAACCCAATATACTCTTTACCTTCGGTATCCAGTTTAAAAACAAAACAAATTGAAAATCATTAAGAGTGTTCACTTTGTGTTGCAAATGTGCAAAAGTGAAAAAGTGCAAGCCATTATGGAACTATAATTAGGTGTTCTATTCCGCATTCCTGGTCTCTTTGGCCGTACTTAGTTTTTGTCAGTATGTATTGACATTTTGAAGTGAGCAGTCGTGTTGCGGAAAATTTGTTGATTGTGTATAAGAAAATGTCGAAACAATATTGTTGTATATGTCTCGCAACGACATTAAATAAAATATTTCATGTGCCAAAAGACGCTAAAAAAAGGAAGTTGTGGGAAATTAGCGCAAATCAAACGCTGGTTGATGGCAACAAAATTTGCGAAATTCATTTTGATGAAGCGGATATCAAATGTGTTTCGGAAAATGGTAAGCGGCGGCGACTGCTGGACAGTGCTGTGCCAAAAAAATCGCTACAGTCCGAGTTGCAGTTCTTTTACACGGAACACCAACCATCAAATAAAACACCTAATGCTTTTGATTTTAATTCCCAAACTGAGTAAGTGTATTTTATTAAAAAATAATTTGTATTTTTAAATATACTTAATTAAATATATTTATTACAGGAAAGAAGTAGTCGATTCTGGAATTGCCTGGAAAACATCGAAAAACGAAAATAAATGAATTAACAAAAGAGATTGCTAAGCTCTCTAGAAAGCTACAAGATGCAGAATCCTTGGCAGAAAGTTTGAAGGCAATTTTTACGCCAAATCAGATAAGAAAATTGGAAAGTTGTGGCAAAAGAGTACAGTGGACAAATGAAGACATTTCGTCTGCGATTTGCCTTCATGCAGCTGGACCAAGAGCATATAAACATTTGTATAAAAAGGGCTTTCCACTCCCATGTGAATCTACGCTTGGAAAATGGCTACAAGGCGTAGAAATAAAGCCAAGCAAACTAGATTTTGTGCTGCAATTAATGGAAAACTCCGTTGAGCTGGACCAAGAAGACAAGATTTGCGTAATATATTTCGATGAGATGAAAGTGGCATACACATACGAGTATGACTGCTCGCAAGAAGCTGTTCTGCCGCCAGTAGACTATGTTCAGGTGGCAATGGTGCAAGGCTTGCGTAAGTCTTGGAAGCAGCCAATATATTACGACTTCAACAAGCCAATGTCGAAAATAATATTAGATGACCTGCTGGCAAAGCTGTATGCGGCAGGATATACAGTTGTAGCCATGATCTCTGATTTGGGTCCCGGCAATTTTAAATTATGGTCAAATCTTGGCATCTCGACTGGTAAGATTGCATCAAAGAAATTATATATGTATACACATATTTATAAATTTTTGTTCAATTTAGAAAAATCCTGGTTTGCGCACCCTGCAAACGGTGACTTAAAAGTTTTTGTGTTTGGTGACGTACCACATCTCCTTAAACTAATTAGAAATCATTTTCTTGATACGGGACTTGTAGTCAGTGGAACCATCGTCACTCAACAAAGCGTATGGCAAGCTTTAAAACACACGTCGGCAACAGACTTGTCCATCCTTTGGAAGGTCACAGAAGACCACTTAACTGTTCAGGGTGCAGGGAGACAAAAAGTTAAGCTGGCAGCGCAGTTGCTTTCAAATTGTACAGCAACGGCGATTAGACGCTGCTATTCTTTGGGGCTGGACGTCTACAACGCATGCGCAACAGCTGATTTCATTCAGCTTACGAACGATTGGTTTGACATTTTTAATGTTAAGCTAAACACTGCCAACACTATGCCAACCAAGCAACCCTTTGGCCTAAATCTAGAAAACCAACGTAGAGTGCTCAGGGAGATGTCGTCACTTATGTCTTCGATTATAATACCAAATGGGAAACGGCTCTTACCTTTTCAAAAAGGAATTATTATAACAAATAATTCACTTGACCTCCTTTTTCAGTATCTTAAAGAAAAGTTCAGCATGAACTATTTAATAACAAGTAGGATTTCGCAGGACCAGTTGGAGCACTTGTTTGGTGCCTTGCGGTCAAAAGGTGGTCTACACGATCATCCAAGTCCGCTGGAACTTAAGTTTCGGTTGCGAAAATACCTACTAGGTAACATAAGTATTTGTTGGCAGAATTTAAATTAAATGTCTAACACATTATTAGCTTTTTAAGTAGCGAAAACCAAGTTGTATTTGTTTGTGATGTCCACGTGTTTGTCTTGTTAAGTATTGCGAAAATTTTTTAAAATAACTCCTTTTAAACATTAATTTTAATAATATTTTGAAATGACTTCCTCATATATAAATAGCTCGAAACACAGAAATATTGGGGATGACGCGTAATGTTGAGGTCGATGAAGTGCCATGGATAGACATTGATATAACGTCAATGTCACAAGTAACCGAGGTGTCTGATTCCTATAAGCAAGAGCGAGGTGCGGATAAACTTGTGGACGACATGTCAGAAGATGCGTTAATATTTGCAGTATTATCAAAAGATTCTCACGCAGGAAGAAGAATAAAAAATGATACCTTAACGTATGTTGATAACGAATCAGCGGGGGTCAAAAAGCCACAAACTTTCTTAAAAATTAACTGAGCATGAGCTACAATTTAGAAAACCAACGAGAACAACATATCCTAAAAATTTTTTAATAAACGAATAGCTCAACAACTCAAAACATGTACAATTAGACTCAAAAATTAAAAAATTTTTTTTAGTTCACGTCTAAAATTTAGAGTTAAAAATTTAAATGAAAAAATAAGGATTCAAAAGCAAAAACAAAGGCAAATGGGCCACAAGAAATATTTAAAAATATTACTTTAGTTTTAGTATTACATTGTGAAATAATAAGTTATTTGAAAAAATTAATTCCGGCAACCAATTCGTTTTATATTTTTCATTTCAAATTCTTTCATTTGCTGCAGCTAAGAATAACACTAGCAAGAGCAGTGCGGTATATGAAGTCATAGCTGTCTCTTTCTTATCTCTCTCTTGCTCACTGCTCTCTTCGTAAAATAAGTACGTCGCTACAGCGGAATAGAACACCTTATTATTGTTTCACCATGGTGCAAGCCGAGGCATACTTCCCAGCAGCGAAAAAAGACCCCACTTAGTCGATTACCTCTTCCTAAGTTTGCTTCCCCACTACCTTCGAAAATGTAGCATGATTCCCATTACATTTAATGTTGTTTGGCCGCTTTTTTGAGTGAACGCCTACAATCTCATCGAGAAAGTGGGCAACGAAAGCCGAGTTCATTTTGGGCTTCCATTACACCCAACTATACGATATCTAAATTGTAATGCTGGTTGTGGGCATACCGACCACTGTACGATATACAATTTGAAAAATGTATGCGTACCTGTAATGCTAATGCTGCACTGAGCAGCATACAATGGCATCAAATGTATTCTAGGCTTTAATGTGACTGCTGCACTGAGCAGTACACCCTAGGATGAAATGTATACTAGGCTGTAACGTGACTGCTGCACTGAGCAGTACACCCTAGGATGAAATGTATACTAGGCTGTAATGCTATTTGCATAAATAACAGTATTTAATAAATATTGAAATAAAATTTGAAATTTCATTAAATTAAAGTTGTTGTGTGTATGTGTGTTTTAATTATTATTTTCCTTATCTAAAATTTGTAAATTTTTTGATTCTTTAATTTTGGCATCATACTTTCTTTTTGATAGGCGCCCCTTTTGTATTTTAAAGGCATGCCTTATGCTTTTAATATAATCTTTTTCGCTGGTGATGTGGTTTTTAGCAGCACCTTAAAAAAATAAATAGAAAGTTTTTACATTTTAAATGCTTTATAAAATAAATTTAAAATTCTACTTACAAAATAAAGCATTGTAAAGCGCTGTAAAATTCTTAAATGCTTTTTTTTGCTGAATGTCGTCATAATTATAATCTATAATTAGTTCTTTTCCAATAATTGAATCGAAATTTCCGACTAGATTATCCTTAATAAGTTTTTTTTTTATCATGTTCACCTGCAATAGAATTGTAAAGCAAAAGTTTCTGTGTTAATATACTACACATATAAGAACATGTTTATATGTTAATTTATAATTACGTAAATTGTCGAATCATTCTTAATTTTTTCTTCTGCCGCTTGCAAATCGTCTTCGGAAATAATTGGGAATAAAGTGTCTTGATTATTATATTTGCTAATGAAAACTATAAAATTTATATTTGAAAACACTTACCAGATATTTTGATTTTTAGCACAAAACTCGTTTTATTCACTTAAAAAATTGAAACAATTGATATTGTGATGCGCACAGCTCGGCAGAAAATTGAAAGTGTCGACACTTGCCATAAGCAAAATCTATCAATTCAAAGGGCAAAATAGAAAAGCCACGTCATACAATTCAAAGGGACAAATAGAAAAGCCACGTCATGTTAACATGCATACATTCATTTTACACTTGTATGCGTGAACGTCATAGAAAACCAAAGATAATTCACGAGCAATAGAATGAACTCAGTAGCCGAAGTAGGAAACGAGCGAAACAACAACAATTCTGTGCAAAACTTCCCATTACAGCCTTGATTACAAAAAGGCAACTCGTAACACATTACGTGGTGTCTTTTCGAAATGCATCTAGTAGACGTATCGAATATGGTGTTTGCCGCTGGGAAGCGAGCAACCCAGCGGCGAAAAAAGACCCCCCGTAGTCGATTACCTCTTCCTGAGTTTGCTTCCCCACTACCTTCGAAAATGAAGCACGATTCCCATTACATTTAATGTTGCTTGGCCGCTTTTTTGAGTGGACGCCTACAATCTCATCGAGAAAGTGGGCAACAAAAGCCGAGTTCATTTTGGGCTTCCATTACAGCCAGCTTTACAATATCTAAATTGTAATGCTGGTTGTGGGCATACTGACCACTGTACGATACACAATTTGAAAAATGTGTGCGTACTTGTAATGCTAATGCTGCACTGAGCAGTATACAAAATGGTAGAAGGTATATTAGGTTGTAATGCTGCACTAAGCAGCATACCCTTGGATGAAATGTATTCTAGGCTGTAATGTGACTGCTGCACTGAGCAGTATACAATGGCATCAAATGTAATGCTATTTGGGGTGAATAATTATTTTGTTTAAAAAAAAAACATTTATTCATAAATCAACTTTTTTTTAATATTTAAAATAAAATAAATTACAATTATTGTTTTTTAACTATTATTATCTTTATTTTTAATTTTTAAATTTCATACTTTAATTTTGCATCATACGTTCTTTTTGAGAGTAGCCCTTTTTGTACTTCAAAGGCGTGCTTTATGCTTCTTACATAGTCTCTTTCGCTGTTGATATGGATTTTGGCAGCACCTAGAAAAGAAAAATTTTTTATAATCTTAAACAATATATTATAAATAATTGTTTATAAACACTTGCCAGATTCTTTGATTTTTATCACGTGCGTATACAAAAATGGGTCCAAAACCACAACACAAAAGTACACTTATGCCTGCTAATAAATAATTTTTACTTTCTTACACAATGTTATATAAGTAAATATTTGAAAACACTTACCAGATATTTTGATTTTTAGCACAAAACTCGTTTTATTCACTTAAAAAAATGAAATAATTGTTTGTGTGATGCGCACAGCTCGGCAGAAAATTGAAAGTGACAACACTTGCCAAAAGCAAAATCTAACGATTCAAAGGGATAAATGGAAAAGCCACATCATGCTAACATGCATACATTCATTTTACACTTGTATGCGTGAACGTCATAGAAAATCAAAGATAATTCACGAGCAATAGAATGAACTCAGTAGCCGAAGTAGGAAACGAGCGAAACAACAACAATTCTGTACAAAACTTCCCATTACAGCCTTGATTACAAAAAGGCAACTCGTAAAACATTACGTGGGGTCTTTTCGAAATGCATCTAGTAGATGTATCGAATATGGTGTTCGCCGCTGGGAAATTCATTACTCTCTCGTTCTCTCTCTCTTCTGTCATTTTGACACTTAAGTAAGAAGTCGTGAGCGAGCAAGTGCGGCTACCTTGTTAAGTATACCTTGCCCCTGCCTATGACTAAAATATCGTTGCAACTTTGCAACAATTTCAGTGTTAAAAAATTATACTAAAGTGAAAACTTGTTGTACAATACAACCAATGTTCTGGTTTTTTGTGGTGTAATTTTGTGTTTATTTTAATAGATAGAGTGATTCAAGAGGAAGGTTTATATGTAAAATAACATCCATTAAATAGTGGAGAAATACTGTTATTTTTGAGGTTTCTCCTATGATGTCGTAAATAATTATATTTTTCTCGCTAACATTGCAAACGCAGGCTGAACCCTTCGAGATTTATCAACGCGTAGCCCGGGTACACTAGTTAATAATAAAGGGTATAAAAATGGCTAAAACGTGCAAAATATATATTTATACCCTTAACCCATAAAATGGGTAAATAAGGGTATAATGGTTTTCTGCAAAAGTATGTAACAGGCAGAAGGAAGCATCTCCGACCCCATAAAGTATATATATTCTTGATCAGCATCAACAGCCGAGACGATATAGCCATGTCCGACTGTCCGTCTGTCTGCCCGTCTGTCCGTCTGTATGAACGCATGGATCTCAGAGACTACAAGAGCTAGAGACTTCAGATTTTGTATATAAAATTATCGATAACTATTCTGGTTTCCGAAATACACATGGAATCGATAACAAAAAAATATCGAATTTGGAAAATGTAAAAATGAGGGTTGAAAGAATGGGTAACGATAGAACTTTTCTGAAAATTTCGTCCAAATCGGTTAAGAAACACCGGAGATATCGAATTGAATCGATCGAAGTTAAGTCAGTATACCAACGTCTTATATAATTTAATATATTTATTGCAACTGGGTTCAGGGTATCTTCTAGTCGGGCTTTCCCAACTAGAGCCTTCTTACTTGTTTTAATAATACATAAGTTTCTTATGTAATTATTGGAGAAATTAAATTAATTTAATTTGAAAACAAGCATTTTTCATTTATATTTGTTGTATATTTTTATCTAAGTTTCCACCCATGTCTATTTATACTCGCTACCGAAGGTAATGAGTATATTGGTTATGTGCAATGTCCTTCATGGTGTCTGTCCGTCCGTATGTTTGCAAGTTTTTTCCACACCCTTCAAGCTAGAGACTTGAAACTTTCCAATTCTCTTTATCTATGGCAAATCGATAAATTCGATAACTCAAAACCGATAAATCCACATATTTCGCACATCCTTACAGCTAGAACTACCAAATTTGGTAAGAAGATAGCTACTAGCTACCCCCAAAAACTTCATCAAAGTTTTGGAGCCACGCCCACCCATTCCGCCCCCAGCCCCCCCGCACTTTAAAGTAAAAAAAGCCTGTATCTCCAACAGTTTTTGAGCTATAGCCATTAAATTTGGTGCCAAGATAGGTGATGATGACCCCCAAAAACTGCATCAAAAGTTAGGATGCCACGCCCACCAATAATGCCTTAGCCGCTCCCATCCACACCAACGCTTCGTCAAAAACGGGAATGCGTGTATCTTCCAGAGTTGTGGAGCTAGAGCCACCAAATTTGGTAGGAAGATAGCTGGCAACGACCCCCAAAAATTTGCATCGAAGTCACGCCCACTCATTCTGCCCCCTTTCCCCACTTTTAACAAACTTCGAGCTAGAGTCACCAAATTTAGTATGAAGATAGCAATTGACATCCCACATAGATCTGCAGCAAAAATTAGGCTGCCACGCCCACCCATTACGCCCCCAGCCCCCCTTTTCACACCTTATACAAACTTTGAGCTAGAGTCACCAAATTTGGAAGGAAGATAGCTGGTGGCATCCCCATCTGCATCAGAGAATCTTTAAGGCAGCATACACCCTTGCCGCATCCGTACCCCTTTGCAATCAGGCCTCTTTTTACCGGGTTTAATACTGGTAACGAGTATACCGCAGTCGGTTGCGTCCGACTGCAACGTTTCCACTTGTTTATTTCTACGCTTGCTAGCTAATCTTTTTTGGGACGTAGCCTAACAGCATCAAAACACCTGAGTGTATGAATCTAAGAGAACTGCAAGGAGTATGATTAAAGGGCTGTTTACTCTTGACTTAACTTAACTTAACTTAACGTAACTTAACTTAAGGAATGTATGCGTTTACTCTCAACTTGACTTAACCACCAAGTATAAAGAATATATATATATTTTGATTAGAATAAGTTGGCACTAAGCTAATAATTGAGAAATTGCTAAAAATAGTCTGATAAAATAACATATTTCGTTGTGGGTAACTCTTCGAGCGGTAAACTTGATAACGTAGCAAATAAGCTTTTTCGAAATAGCATTTTCTTGTGTTGCTGTTTGTGGGCATACAAAAAGGAATTCATAGATTTCTGGGTGTTTACACATTTTTGTTGCTGCTTGTGAAAAATGCTTTATCTTAAATGTATTGTTTTGATATGACTTAATTATATGTTAATAGAAAAGAAATTTATTATGTAATCATCAATCATAGATATAATTAAACAAATAAAAAATATGGCAAAATTAAAAATTATTTCATATGTGCTTTTTAATAAACAAAATAAGAAAGTGTTAAATATATACACCTGTAAAAATAAATAAAAATATCATAAAAACTGAGACAGGTTCTTGTACACATAACATGCACACAAATAACTATTAATGCATAAATGTGAGCGCACACATTCATTCACTGTTCAAATTTAAAAATCCCACCCCAAAAATAACAAAACCATCACACGCAAAAATAACAATACCATCACACACAAATCTCACACGCATATAAACAGCAGAGCTGCGTGGACCGACCGTCTCATTCGGCTGCCTCTCTGCATCTAAGCGCAAACAAAAATAATTCTGAGCAAGAACGCGAGAGTGCCCAGTCGGCTCGACACCCGAAATGCTATGGGAGCACTCAGAAAGTTTTTCGCACAAATGTACAGCTTATGCGTTCCAACAAGTCCCGTACGCAATGATTGCTCTATAACCTTTATACTTGGTGACTTAACTTAAGATATCAGTGTGTCAGTGCTGTAGAATTATGTTAGCAGTGCTGTTAAACACAGAAAAATATATTGACCGCTCGTTGGCGCATTTTGAATACAACGTTGCAACCAAGTTCTTTGGCAATTGCAGCCCAAACTTCTCTTTTTATACTCGATACCGAAGGTAAAGAGTATATTGAGTTTGTGCAATGTCCGTCATGGTGTCCGTCCGTCTGTCCGTCTGTATGTGTCCAATTTTTTTCCACACCCTTCAAGCTAGAGACTTGAAACTTTCCAAATCCCTTTATCTATGGGATAGTAAATTAAAGTGTCAAGATGGGGGTTCTACGATAACTGGGGGGCTGGCAAATCGATAAATTCGATAACTCAAAACCGATAAATCCACATATTTCGCACATCCTTACAGCTAGAAGTACCAAATTTGGTAAGAAGATAGCTACTAGCAACCCCCAAAAAACTGCATCAAAAATTTTGGAGCCACGCCCCCCATTCCGCCCCCAGCCCCCCGAATTTTAAAGTCAAAAAAGCCTATATCTCCCACAGTTTTTGAGCTATAGCCACCTAATTTGGTGCCAAGATAGCTGATGATGACCCCTCAAAAACTGCTACAAAAGATTGGATGCCACGCCCACCAATACCGCCCTAGCCACCCCCATGTGCCCCAACGCTTCGTCAAAAACGGGAATGCGTGTATCTTCCAGAGTTGTGGAGCTAGAGCCACCAAATTTGGTAGGAAGATAGCTGGTAACGACCCCCAAAAAACTGCATCAAAGTTTTGGAGCCACGCCCACACATTCCGCCCCCAGCCCCCCCGCATTTTGAAATCAAAAATGGCTATATCTCCCACAGTTTTTGAGCTATAGCCACCAAATTTGGTGCCAAGATAGGTGATGATGACCACCTAAAAACTGCATCAAAAGTTTGGATGCCACGCCCACCAATACTGCCCTAGCCGACCCCATCCACCCCAACGCTTCGTCAAAAACGGGAATGCGTGTATCTTAAAGAGTTGTGCAGCTAGAGCCACCAAATTTGGTAGGAAGATAGCTGGCAACGACCCCCAAAAATCTGCATCAAAGTTTTGCCCCCACAATTTGAGCTAGAGTCACAAATTTGGTATGAAGATAGCAATTGACATTTCAAACTCCATAAAAATTTGGATTCCACGCCCCCCTTTCCCCACTTTTTACAATTTTTGAGCTAGAGTCACCAAATTTGGTATGAAGATAGCAATTGACATTTTACAAAGATCTACATCAAAAATTTGGATTCCACGCCCACCCATACCGCCCCCAGCCCCCCTTTCCACATATTTTACAAACTTCGATCTAGAGTCACCCAATTTGGTATGAAGATAACAATTGACATTCCACAAAGATCTGCATCAATAATTTGGATGCCACGCCCACCCAAACCGCCCCCGCCCCCCCTTTCCCCACCTTTTACAAATTTTGAGCTAGAGTCACCAAATTTGGTATGAAGATAGCAATTGACATTTCAGAAAGATCTGCAACAAAAATTTTGATGCCACAACTACCCATACCGCCCCAGGCCCCCCCCTTTCCCCACCTTTTACAAACTTTGAGCTAGAGTCACCAAATTTGGTATGAAGATAGCCGGTGGCATACCCATCTGCATCGGAGAATCTTTAAGGCAGCGTAAACCCCTGCCGCATCCGTACCCCTTTGCATTAAGGCCTCTTTTTACCGGTTTTAATTCTGGTATCGAGTATGCCGCAGTCGGTTGCGTTCGACTGCAACGTTTCCACTTGTTTTAATTATATTTTTAAAGTCTTTTGACTTTTTACCATTAAACATAGCATGATTTTCTACTAAAATAATTAGCTTATGTTCATGCATTTAAATATTTGATTTTGTAAACATTTTGTAAAGAGCATTTAACGTTTTTCATCACAGTTTTTGATCAGCTGTTTGATTTTCACATTAATCAACACTGTTTAACTTAAGAACTTAACGTAAGAATCTGCAACCTGCAGGTTCAGAATTAAGTTAAGTTGAGAGTAAACGCTAACATTGACAGCCATAAGGCAGATTGAGTCAGCTGACTCTTACGTTAAGTTAAGTCAAGAGTAAACAGCCCTTAAGACTGATCAAACACTCTTTGCCAAAAAGACAATCACATCAACTCAACTCATCGGACCCAGCATGTTTAATAAATTCAAGAATTGTCTAGCGTCAACTGATTTGATTCAACATGAACCGTCTCGCCTTCCGCAATCACGATCGAGTAACGATCTGGGCTACGTCGGTTTGTATCAAATCATTCATAGAAACGATCCAAATATAAAGGCAATTTTACTCGAGTACTGTTATCTGAGTTCTACTCGAGTAAAAATTTCTTTATTTGGGTATGAAGCGTATGTTAGAACGGTTTGATGCGTATACACAATGCGTTCAAGACATCTGTGACGGAATATATTTGAAACAGACAAATTTATTATATATAATTAAATATATATATATATGAATATATTTAAAAAAATCATAAAAAACTTATTTTATTCAATTATAATTATTTTATAACAATTTTGGTTTTAATTACTTTTTTAACTTGTATATTTAATGTCTCCATTATTATTTTTATAAATTGAATTAAGAAAAATTAAACTATCAACTGAGCCTGGTGCAAGCCTTTTACGCTTCTCTGTAATAATATTACTCGCTAACGAGAATGACCTCTCAGCCGCTGCACTACTAGCTGGTATTGAATGTATTTGCATTGCAACTTCATACAAATACGGATATTTTATTTTATTAGTTTTCCACCACTCCAGCAAATTAAAACCATTTGACATTTCAACTATTTCTTTAGCATATCGGTCGACCTCTTCGGTAGGAGTTTCGATGGTTTTATTGCCAGACTTACCCATTAATTGAGAAAAGAAAAATGCATCGCTTGAGGTGTTTGCCGGCTGAACTAAACAATCATTTTCAGTAAAACTATCCGTGAGGCTGTCTGAACCAATGGAAAATGAAGAACTTGATGTTGGAGTTGAGGGTGTTGATGGTAAATTTTCAAGTGTTTTGGATAAAACTAAGGATACACAAAATTCTTTTAACTCATTCAGGTCAGTTGATTGCATGCCAATAGCTGGCGGGTACAAAAAAAATGCTACTTTATGCCATATACTCAAGTTACGTACCCATATTTTGTCAATATTTTCCAAAATATTAATTTTTAAGCTACCTATGGCTGGTAAGTCTTCTGGGCTTGGACCTAATTTTTGTTTAATTGTCACTATGGATGGTATAACAAAGCATAATGATGGTGCATTTGTGCACTGCAGTTTTTTAAACACAATTTCCAAGTTTTCACAAACTTCTACTAAAGATTTGACAACGCTTATATTAATGTTGAGAAGTCGTCGACTTTCGTCATTTGCCGCCAAAATTTTATTAATGTCCGCCCAATTATCGTGAATGGATTTAAGCATCCTATATTGAGAATTCCATCTTGTTGGACACTGGTTTATTAGCGACGTCACTAAAAGGTGTTGCAGATTTGCTTTTTTAAAATACTTTGTAATTTTTTTGCACGCTTTCGTGGTCTCCGCCAGCTCCGTGGTTACTGAAAATGATTTTTCTAGGACATTGGATAACAAATGGCTACTGCAGTTGATTCTAGTGTTATTGTCTAAAGCCTTAACAATGAAAGAACCCCTATCAGTAACGAATTTCACATGCTCTATGTTGTCCACACCAAACTCTTGGAAAACGCTATTCAGCTTTTTTATAATGTTGTGACTTGTTGTCTTTTCGAAATCCATTGATTTCATCCCAATCACAATTGCATTAAACTTGTTATCAACCACGTAGTGGAATGTGACGCCCAAAAAATTCCGCTGGACATAGTGGTCAGTCCACATATCAATTGTGGCTGATGCTCCTCCACAGCGTACAATTTCGGAAATTTCCCTTCGTAGCTCTCTTTTTTTCTGTTCTGCTGCCTGTTGCACGTTCCGCGACACTGTTGTAGGATCCGGAATTAGGTCATCCAAATCTACATCCTCGCCGTAACATGACCCGAGCTTTACAAAAAATTTGACCATTTTCATAAAGCCAGCACCTTTTAATTAATTAATTTATTAATCATTTTACTTTTATTTAATTAAATAGAAAAACTTCACCATTTACTGCAGAGCACGGTCGGCAATCCTCCGTAACCCAATTTGCGCAAACTTTGGTTGCCTCGCTTTTGTCCTCAGCAGACACTTTTTTTAAGACAATTGTCTCATTTGTCGCCTTGCAACATTTATGCCTGTTCAAATTAGATGTTTGTCCGTTTTTGTATTTTAAGACAATGAAGCATGTTCGACAATAAACAAAATCGGGCACAATTTCATCAACCTCATTTTTTATTTCTGCCAAAATATTCCACAGAGAACTGCGCCCTTTGCGTTGACCACTTAACGTATACACACCGCACTGAATTTTCTCGGTGATAATTTTATTGTTCTCCATTATAAGTAAGAACTGCACAAACTATTTTTTAATAACACTTTAACAAATTGTGGTGACGCGTCTTTTGTCAGCAAAACAATGAAGTTTCAGTAAATAATTTTTCGGGTATGATGTGCAACTTGAACACAATCCAACAATTCATTTTCGATGATTGGTTGCGCGGCGAACGTTCATTAGCAAATCATGCATGAGCTGATAGCTAGTGATTTAAACTTGATCACAAGGCATATTTAACAAGGTAGTCATACTCGCTCTCTAGTTTTGCTTTAAAGAAAAAAGAGAACGAAAGAGAGCGAGAGTGAGAGAGCAATGAATTTCTGGCTTGCGTCAATAAGTATATAGAACAGTGCTGCCAGTTTAGCAATTTAGTTGCTAGATCTGGCAACTTTTCAAAAAATTTGCAACTTTTTTTAAAAAATGCTATTATCCACAAATCTAGCAATTTTGAATTACTTTTTAGCAATTTTAGCAACTTTATTATAAAACTACCAATTTTAAGATTTTTGTTTAGGGTTTATGCATTTTGTATACCTTTTTGTCATCGACTGCACAAATTACGATTAATATATCGGAACTTGTATTTAACTCAGTGGATCGATTATATGAACAATTTGATAGTGTTTGATAACTCTTTTAATGTTCGGTGATTGAAGCAAGATGCCTAAAATTTACAAAAAAAATTTCGAGATGCCTGGCTGCAAGAGGATGAGTTTAAGCAATGGATTCGCAAGGATTGCACTGATCCAACGCCATGAGCATAAAAACATTAAATGCTATTTTGTATGTGAGGTTAATTTTAAATTTTCAAAATTCTGATTGAAATATAAATTGAACATATTAAACTTCGAATATTTCAACAGGTATGGACTACGAAGACATGGAAAATGTTGCCACAATTATGTAGTACCGTATGAGTACTTGACTCAAATTACTGGAAATAATAAGTATGCCGACGAATGCGAAGCTGACGAGCTGGATGATATTTTAAGTATTCTGTAGCTAAATGTTAATTTAATTGTTCATGTTCCTTTTAAATTTAAGTGTTTTCAATTTTTATTTCTTTGTTCCTTAAAATACATATGTTATTTGTTGAAATTGAACATTTTAATGGCTTAGCAATTTTTTTTGGCAATTTTTACAAAATTTTTAGCAATTTTTAGCAACTTTTTCCCCAAATCTAGCAATTTTTGCCTCGGAGATTCTGGCAGCACTGATATAGAATAATAATAATTCTGAGCAAGAATGCGAAAGCGCCCAGTCGGCTCGGCACCCGAAGTGCTATGGGAGCTCTCAGGGATTTTTGCACAAATGTACAGCAAATGCGTTGCTAGTATGCCCCGTATGCAATGTTTCCTCTAGTGTTTTATATTATTGCTTGCGACAACACAATGAAATTTGTGCGTACATGCATTTATATGTATGTACATATATAAATATGTGAAGCAATTTTTTTCCTCCAAAGACCAATATGATTGAATAAATGGTAGCATAACGAAAATCTCGTACAAAAGCGCAAAACAGAACGCAAAAAATCGATCGTTTTTTATCATAGACGCTGAGTTGAAATCGAACGGTTCGATTCATGTACATGAAACAAACGGACAGAATCAGGCAGAGTACGCGTCAGCAAGGTAAACTTAACTTAAGTTAAGTATACCTTGCGCGTCAGCACTCGTGTATGAACAAAAATGTTTGACTCGTTGCAACTCTCTTATGGATATCAACACACATATGAATGTATGTACATATATTTTTATGTGCGTCTTCATAAGTTTTGGTAGTTTTGGTGAACCTCGCCTTTGTAGTGATTTTTGACATTTTGTTTCGGCTAGATCCCTTAAGCATGTGCGTGTGTCCCTATATACCTACATGCGCATGTTTAAATGTATGCGTAGCATTTGCTTTAACACTCCATGACTTGTTTCTACTATCATGAATTTCGGCAAATCCTAAACAGCCAATACCCCTATCCCCCGATTTTTGGATATGATTATGTAACCAAAAATACATTTTTATAAATTTTCGAAATTTCATTAGTTTATGAACCGTGTAAAAGTGCTGATCGATCATTTGCAGGATCAGGCTCACAGCATACAAATTGCCATGTATATTCATTGGGGCTCCGATTCAATTGGGAAAACTCGAAATAAAATTAAGTCTCGGCAAATGTTTCACTTACATCAACAAGAATGTACTGTTGTGCAGTAAAATTGTAAAACAGCGAGAAGCAGCTAATTTAGCGTTATTTCAGATCGAATTAGCGTTCTTTACTCGATACCGAAGGTAAAGAGTATATTGAGTTTGTGCAATGTCCGTCCGTCTGTCCGTCCGTCTGTATGTTCGCAACTTTTTTCCACACCCTTCAAGCTAGAGACTTGAAACTTTCCAATTCTCTTTATCTATGGGATAGTAAATTAAAGTGTCAAGATGGGGGTTCTACGATAACTGGGGGCTGGCAAATCGATAACTTCGATAACTCAAAACCGATAAATCCACATATTTCGCACATCCTTACAGCTAGAACTACCAAATTTGGTAAGAAGATAGCTACTAGCAACCCCCAAAAAACTGCATAAAAAATTTTGGAGCCACGCCCACCCATTCCGCCCCTAGCCCACCCGCATTTTAAAGTCAAAAAAGCCTAAATCTCCCACAGTTTTTGAGCTATAGCCACCAAATTTGCTTGTGGCATCCCCATCTGCATCGGAAAATCTTTAAGGCAGCGTACACCCCTGTCGCATCCCTACCCCTCTGCAATCAGGCCTCTTTTTACCGGTTTTAATACTGGTTTCGAGTATGCCGCAGTCGGTTGCGTCCGACTGCAACGTTTCCACTTGTTTAAATTATATTTTCATACATTAGCATTGCATTTTTTAGAACAGTGGGATGAGTTAAAACTGCTTTTTCAATTGGCTGCGACGCGGGAGAAGTGCTATCAGTCTGCTCTCGCTTAATGAAAAAAATGTTATACTTGCTTATTCTTAAGCCAATTTTAAAAGAAATGCAAAATATTAACAAACAATGGTTTAATTTTTGCCATTAAACCACTACAGCAAAAAAATATAGCCACCGAACAACGAAACAGATGTTCTGACCGACAATGATTTTGAAAAACATGTCGTCAAGGGCTTATACTTGGGCTATGATTTCGAAAAATAAATAAAAGACTCGAATATAGCTAAAAGTGATGAAAAATCTTTAAGAGAATGCTGCACACATTTTGTGGTAGAGCTAATAATAAAGCAGTTGAAGCAAAGGTAAACATTCCTTAAATTTAATTTAATTTTTTAAGTTTACTATTACATTTTTTTCAGACTTCTCGACAATTATGAATTGCTAAAATTAAAAATTTAAACTACATTTAGTCACCTTTCTAAATCCGGGTCTCAGGGCCATGGCAAGTGTTGTCATGAGTACAAAATACTAGCGAATTTCTTAAGGATGATCGGAACATCTAAAAATATCTACTCCGACGAAGAGGTTGTGGATATAGACGATATAATAAAAAGCTTTGACTAAAATGATTTAAAGAAAATCTAGGGGGTTTTTTTTTAAGCTTTTTTAAAAGGATTTTTGGGGCTTTTTTCCGTTTTTTTTCTAACCTAGCGTTTTTTGCGCAAACAATTATGGGAACACTGGCTCCAAGTCGATTTAATTACATGATATTTCGATATAGACGTACATACTTATTTGTTTTTAAAGTTTCAATTTTTTGATCTCAATTATGTTAACTTTCTATTTTTATTCCCTGAACAGGCCCGTCCAAAGGGGCTCAGCCGGGCAATTGCCTTGGGCCCCGGCTGCGGGAGAGAATATTTTTTCAAATGAAAATAGGAGAACAATTAAGGGCTGAAGGAGAAATTATGAATTTGTAGCAATAAGAATGTATACATTCTTATTGTTTGTAGATCACGTAATGTAGGTGTAGATACCTTTAGCAAATAAATTGTACAAAGTAAACACATGATCTGAGTTTAACCGTACCAATAGTATGTATATATAATTGACAATTTCAGTTCAATAATTTAGTTCATATTATTTCACAAGATCAAATTCAAAGCGCGATCTGTACCGGGACCCGGTTCAAATCTCGACGGCCCTGTCCCTGAAACTAGAGGTGCCTGTTTTCTGTTGCCTGGGCCGAACACGAAGTCTTCTCTAAAAGGCCCGGCCCGGCACGACTATTTTTCACGGAGGCCCGGCCCGGCCCGGCCCGAAACTAATACGTAATTATTATTATTTTTTTTTTATTTATTTATTTGTTTATTGTCAACTAAGATCAGCTGACATAAAACCCAAATTAATTTAAATTTAAATAAAATTAAAAATTGAAATTAAAATTAATTAAAATAAAATATATAAATCTGAAAGTAAATGTAGGTAAAAAATTTATAAAGTTAACGTTAAAGCTCTGGGAAGTTCAACAATAAAATTAGTGGTCCAACATTTGTTGCGTGGATTGGGGAAAACCCAGAAAAACCCAATCAGACCAGCGTTAGATTAGTAGTTAGTGGCTATGATTAGATAAAGAAAAAAGGATCGATCGTTTTTGTACTGGAATTGAGGTCTCCAAGGAGACAAGAGAATAAAGTTTGTTAAAGTCAGAACATATAACACGAAATGGTTCATGAATTAAATAGTTGCTCGAGCAACGATCAAGGCTAAGGGGTAAAAAGTTACGAGTAGATCTAATCGAAACAGTTAATTTAATTCGACTTAAAAGAACTGATGAGTCAATTTCACCATTTAGTAGATTACGCTACAGGTGCGCCGGGATCAAATCCGATCCTTATGGGAAAAAGTAGAGCTTGCGTTTGAACAAGGTTCCCAAACCCTTCTGCAAGACGGCGGTTCCATGGAAGATTTGCAAAGTATACAAGGGAAATATGATCATTCATATTCCGTATATGAACGATGCGTAGCTCAATTGAGTGAGAGTATAGACGCAGCATCCTCAAAAAATAAGCAACTACAATCATCTCTTCCTTCCATCTCAAGAGGTTGTAGTCTTCCCCCAATCGATACAGAAGTCTTCGATGGAGACTATCTGCGCTGGCCCACTTTCCGGGATCTTTTTACAGCGATTTATATTAATAATTCTAGACTGACCCCAGTCGAGAAACTGTTCCACCTCAATGCTAAGACAAGCGGCGAGGCAAAGGGTATTGTTTCAAAATCTCCATTGACAAATGACGGTTTCCAATCAGCGTGGCAGAATCTTTCGGAAAGATTCGAAAATAAGCGGCTGTTAGTTAACAGTCAGCTTAGAATCCTTTTTAGTCTACCGTTGGTTTCCCAAGAGTCTGGTAAGGCGCTAAAAGAGCTCCAGAGCACAATCCAGGGGTGTTTGACAGCTTTTGAGCTAGCTAAGGACAGCATCGAAAATTGGGATTGCGTACTCGTGCTCCTATGCTCATCCAGACTGCCGAAACTTACCCTGTCCTTGTGGGAACAGTCCCTCCACAATAAGTCCGATATTCCAACTTGGGTCGAATTTAACAATTATCTGACTGAGCGCCATCGTACGCTGGAAGCGATAGAAGACATGAGGCATATGAACGCCCCGAGTCAATCCGATCGCAAGGATCTTAATAAGAAAAAGATCAACCCTTTCGAAGCGAAGGTTAAGGTAAAGACACAAGCTCCAAAGCCAATTTCTACCTGTAAGCTTTGTTCCAAAGAGAATCATCCAGTGCGTGTATGCCCACGGTTTCTGAAAATGGCAGTTACAGATCGGGCCTCCTACATTAAACAGCAGCAGCTATGTCTGAACTGTTTCACCAGAGGACATCAGCTTAAAGAATGCAAAAGCAGCCATAACTGCTTCACTTGCAAAGTGCTGCTACTCCATATCTTCCAAGTCAACCAATACAGTCCACTTCAGACCAAAGCTCGGCAAACATCCACAACTATTTCACGTCGAACACGCAAGGTGTTCTTTTAGGCACTGCTATTACACGTTTTATAAGGCTCGTGCGTTGATCGATTCTGGCTCCGAAGCCACATTCATTTCAGAACGAATGTTTAGAATCATCAAACTCCCGTTTAAACGTGTAACAGCCCAAGTTGCCGGACTTAACCAAGCTGTATCCGCCAATCCTGAGAAGTTATGTCACTTCAACATAGGATCCCCAACAAAGCCGAGAGCTCACATTGAAGCTTCGGCGTTTGTGCTTCCAAATGTGGCAGGTACTCTACCTTCACATCCGATTCCCGGAAGTGCGTTGCGAGACCTTCCCAATATTCCGCTGGCTGACCCTAATTTTTACAAGAGTTCGCAGATAGATGTGCTATTAGGCGCAGATATCCTTCCATCCATCCTACTAGGCGGCTCTCTTCCTAAGAAACCATTTTCGGTTGGATTCTTACCGGCCCAATAACTACTTGTGCTTCATTCTCTATCTCCGTTTTTCCAACACGAGTCACGGTCAAGAATGACCAACGGTTGGAAAACCTCCTCACAAAGTTTTGGGAGGTGGAGGATCTCCCTATGAAGCCAGTAAAGGAGTCTGATGCCATATGCGAAGACTACTTTATGCGCACAACAACAAGAGATGAGAGTGGCAAATATATTGTCGCTCTCCCCTTCAAAAATCCTGATCACATCAACCTAGGACATTCAAGGTCAATCGCACTGGCTCAGTTTCTAAAAAACGAGAACCGTTTAAACAGAAACGATCCATTAAAACAGCAGTACGACTCCGTGATTCAGGAATATCTGGACTTATGTCACATGAGACGAGTCCCCCCTACTATAGATACTGGGAACTCTTATCTTCCACACCATGCGGTTTTCAAACCTGACAGCCCTACCACAAAAGTTCGCGTTGTATTTAACGCCTCGAGTCAATCCACTAATGGTAGGAGCCTGAATGATGTCCTTCATGCAGGTCCTGTCTTACAGTCCGATCTGACTATTCAGATCTTGAAGTGGCGTTTTTTCGTTACGGCTTCAACGCCGATATTACTAAGATGTATCGTCAGATTCTAGTAAAGACAATACACACGCCATTTCAAAGAATCCTTTACCGAAACAAGGATGGAGAGCTCTGTGACTATGAGCTCAACACAGTCACGTTTGGCGTAAATTGCGCACCGTTTCTGGCCATTTGCGTTTTGCAGCAGCTCGCTACAGATGTGCTAGCACAATTTCCGCGTGCTAGTGACATCATTTCCAATTATATGTACGTTGACGATGTACTAGCAGGAGCTCACACCAGGCAATGCGCGATTTCCAGCATCAAGGAGCTGCAAGACGCTATGAGTTCAGCGGGCTTTCCCCTTCGAAAATGGACATCGAACGACAAGGAACTCCTTCAAGACATTCCCAAGGACCACCTTCTGAGAGAAGATTTCTTGGAATTCGAAGAGGCCAGCGTTGCCAAGACTTTGGGGATCCGATGGCAAGCCAACACAGATGAGTTTTTCTTTGCGCCCTCCAAAATTCCATAAGGAAATCCACCACAAAACGTGAAGTCCTTTCGGAAAAAGCAAAGCTCTTCGATCCAGCGGGATGGCTGGCACCTGTCATCGTTCGTGCGAAGATTTTCATGCAGGAAATCTGGCTTCATGAGCTTGGGTGGGACGATCCCTTGCCGTCCGAGCTGGTTCAGCGTTGGGAAGATTTTCTCTCCTATCATCCCCGTCTTGGAGATATTCGAGTACCTCGTTGGGTCTCTTTTCAGCCGGAAGCAATCATCCAGATCCATGGTTTCTGCGACGCCTCTCAAAAGGCTTACGGTGCAGCACTGTATGTTCGCGTGGAAATAGACCATCACGTATCCGTCCACCTTCTGACGTCCAAGACTAGAGTAGCTCCAGTCAAGACAGTGTCGCTCCCTCGACTCGAACTGTGTGGAAATGTTCTTCTCGCGGAACTATCCTCAGCCCTCATCCCGCAGATGCCCATAAGAAAGTGCGAATCGTTACGAGTACTCGCCTACGTTTTCCGATTTGCTAAACGATGTCGTCAATCCTCTGTGCTGTTTCCATCACAGCTACTCCAAAAAAGTGAACTTCAAGAAGTTCAAGAACGACTCGTTGCCCTTACTCAACGAACCTCTTATTCGAAAGAATACAAGTGCCTTCTTGACAAGCATAGCTTGCCGGCTTCCAGCCACATACTTAACTTCAATCCGTTCCTTGATCCACAAGGAATCATGAGAGCTTCCGGTCGACTCAGCAAATCCTGCAATCTTAATCGGCAGGCAATCTACTTGAACGGCATCCTGTCATACTTCCGTATTCATGCTCGTTCAGTCGTCTCCTCGTTGAATTCACGCATAAAATATCGATGCATGGCGGAAATCAATTAATGATGCGCCTTATCCGTTCGAAGTATTGGATTCCCAAGCTTAAGACGCTTATCACATCCGTGACCAATTCCTGTCGGGTCTGCATCGTGTTCAAAAAGAGGCTCCAAACTCAGCTCATGGCTACCTTACCTGAAGAGAGGTCGACTTTTTCATGTCCCTTTACACACACTGGCATCGACTTTGCTGGTCCGTTCGACATAAAGAACTACACGGGTCGTGCCTGCCTCATAACCAAGGGCTATGTATGTGTCTTTGTGTGTTTCAGCACAAAAGCTATCCATCTTGAAGCCACCTCCGACTTGACTTCGGACAAATTCCTTGCAGCGTTTGCTCGTTTTATAGCAAGACGCGGCTGCCCGTCCAAAGTATACTCCGACAATGGGAAAACGTTCGTTGGAGCCTCTAGAATCATCACATATGGGTGGCCTGTAGGAAGCCGGTGTCAAAAGCTTCAAGACACTGTTTAACAAGTCGACCTCAACCTTCAAATATACATTTGAAGAGCTCTCCACCCTGCTCTCCAAGATCGAAGCCTGTCTGAACTCGAGACCAATCTCTCCGTTATCCGAAGACGTGACAGATCTGCTGGCTCTTACTCCAGGGCACTTCCTAGTAGGAGGCCCACTTCTTTCTGTAGCGGAGCCGGAGATAGAAGGAAATGCAGCGACAATTTTAAATAGATGGCAACGGCTCAAGGCTCTCAACCAACACTTCTGTTTCCGTTGGGAGGAAGAGTACTTGAAGGAGCTACACAAGAGGACTAAGTGGCAACTACCCGAGAGGAACCTGCAACAGGGTGACATGGTAGTTGTCAAGGAGGATAATCTTCCATCGAACGAATGGCGCTTGGGACGCGTCAAGGAAACCCACCCAGGACAGGATGACCGGGTCCGAGTGGTCGACGTGCTCACGACCCGCGGACTTATTAAAAGGCCCGTGGCCAAACTTATCCTCATTCCACTCCATTCCGAGCCCAACAATCCAACTCCTTTGTTGAAGTCGTGACTAACCGTTTCATTCAACATGAGTTCTTTTTCTAATTTCTGTTTTTTGTGTATTCCCAGAATCTCCGCACGAAGCAACATGGCACCCACCAAGGCACAAAAGGCACAAAGGGCAGCTCAACAGCTGCGTGGCACGGCGTCCTTCCGCTTCCGTATGTGCCGGGGCGTTCACGCGTTGAAGAAGTGCCAGCGGTTCATGCACCTCAATGCTGAGAAGGGGCTCCGGGCAGTATTGATTAACAAATACTGCCCCAACTGTCTGGCACACCAGCACTCTGGGCGATCCTGCAGGAGCGGCGACAAATGTCGCATTTGCGATGGCGAGCATCACACCCTGCTCCACCTGGATGAGCACGAGTCGCCCCGTCCATCAAGGAGCCCATCACCAATCCAGCAACGCAGTCCACGTACTCGCTCACCCATCCCCGAAGGCATCACAATCCTGCCCACCGTGAGCGTTGCCATCGTCGCGAAGGGGAAAACGTTCCAGATGCGAGCACTGGTGGATCCATGTAGCCCGACCAGCCGCATTGGTAAGAGGGTCAGTGCTCGCATCCGATCCACAAATGGAAGTTTCGATCGGGAGGTCCGCCTGCGTATTGAGGCCCAGCTGAACTTCCGGACCCCTTCAACGCTGATTGACGAACGCTTACGAAAGGGCGTTCCCAATATTATCATAGCGGATGACGCCTGGTTCCGACCTTCGACGGTCAGCATAGTGTTGGGCGCCGATATCTACGGCTTGGTGATCCAACAGGGCGTTATTCCGAGCGACCACGGTCCAGTGGCCCAAAATACTGCTTTTGGGTGGATCCTATCTGGAGTGTGCAGCCCATAAGGTCCGCTCCCCCCTCCAGTCTCTTTTTTTTGCAAATATATTGCAAGGGGGGCGGAATGTTTATGCCTAAAAGTATGCATCGGCAACTCCCCACCAAAATAAGTATTTTGTTTCCTCTCAGATCATAAGTTATGTAAAACACTTGTTAATTATGTTAAGAGCCGCTGAGCAAGCTCAGCGTCTACATAGTTTTTAGTACCTACATTATTTTTTCCACCCCGTTTGTTCGACCAAAAGTAATAAGTAATTTACCAGCGTCGATCGCGAGTGCATTTTCATTGGAAACGTCCACCCCTCCACATTTTCAGTGATAAATAAAACTCCATGCATAGTTTTACGGTTTAACAGGGAGGGAAGACTTATTAAAAGGAGTCTACTTGAATACGGGGGTAAGTCAACTCCAGGAACCCAGTTAAAACTTCTAAGGGCAAATAGAAGAAATTTATTCTGCACAGATTCAGTTCTATCCTGGTGAATCGAGTATCGTGGGGACCACACACAAGATGCATACTTCAGGATGGGACGTACTAGGGATGTATAAAGCGTTTTTGTGGTGTAGGGATCGTTAAACTCTTTCGACCACCGCTTGATGAAGCCAATGACATTAATGGCCTTATTGACCATAGACGAAATATGAGCGTCAAACTTTAATTTAGGATCAAGAATAATGCCTAAATCTTTAATTTCAAACACGCGGTCAAGTGGTGAATCATCAAGCAAGTAGTGAGCAGTATGAGGGGTACTTCTACAAAAAGACATGACTTTACATTTAGAACAATTCAAGTTGAGTAAGTTAAAACGACACCAGGCCGACAATGCACCCAAATCCGACTGTAGCAAGTTGCAAAGAGAAGCATCATTATAGGTGAAACATAGCTTCCCATCATCAGCAAACATATATACATAGAAATTAGTAATGACAGATGGAAGATTTTTAATGAACAGATCAAATAGCAATGGTCCAAGATGACTCCCCTGGGGAACACCAGAGGTAACAAAAATAGGTTTAGATACAGATGATTTAAAAACAACTTTTTGTGTTCGGCCACACAAGTACTCCGAAAGCCACAATAAGAGTTTTGCTGGAAATCCAATAATATTCAATTTTTGAAGCAACTCGGAATGACTTACAGAATCAAATGCCTTACTAAAATCGGTGTAAACAACGTCAGTTTGCATTTTTTCCTGAAACCTTTTGATAACAAGCGAAGTGAATTCAAGAAGGTTAGTGGTAGTAGATCTTCGCCTAACAAAACCGTGTTGATTAGGCGATATAATTGAGCTACATGTGTGTTGCAATTGAGAACATATAATTTTTTCAAAGTCTTTAGGAATGGCGGACAACTTGGATATGCCCCTATAATTTTTAGCGTTAGACATAGAAGAATTTTTATGGAGTGGAATGATAAAGGATTCCTTCCATATATCAGGGAAACACAGTTGAGTCAACAGACAAGTTAAATATTTCATTTAAGGGCTTACAAAGAGAATCCGCGCAGTATCTAAGAATAAAACCTGGCACTCCATCAGGACCAGGCAGGTAGCCAGGTTTGATAGAGCTTAATTCACTCAGGAGCGTGGACTCAGTAATTACTGGGATATATGTATATGCAATTTGAGGATTGAACTTGAAAAGGATAGGAATTACTGCAACTATGTAAATTCGTTGAGTATACTGATTGAAAATACTTAGCAAATAGATCGGCTACTGCCTGATCAAAACTTGCTTTTGTATTATCAAAGTATACTGAGGACGGCAAGCAAGAAGACTTACGTTTAGAGTAAACAAATTTATAAAACTGTTTAGGGTCACGTGAAAAGTTTAGTCTACAACGATTAAGATAATTATTATAGCAAGATGAGTTAACAGAAATAAAATTAGACTTTGCTATTAAATACGAAGATAAATCTGTAGTAGTTCCCGAATTTTTAAATTTTTTATATGATCTTGTCTTCGCGTTTTTCAATTTCGATAGTTCCCTCGTAAACCAAGGTGGTTTTTTATCACTTGAAGAACAAGTGAGGGGAACACAAATATCCAAAAGCGAATTCAAATAAGGCAATGGCAGTTTCTAAATCACTATAGGAATAAAGGCGAGACCAATTAGTATGTTGAAGAAGATAATTTAATTTAGTAAAGTTAGATTTACAAAAGCAACGGGTTTTTAAAGTATTATTAGATACTGAACTAGGGTTAAGAATTTCGATGGATAGTTCTAAGGTTGGACGGTAGGTATCTTCCGGAAGCACTAGAGGGGTTATTCTACTAGCATTACTGCAATCCGAGTCCGAGTCAAGTCCAACATTCTACCAATACAGTTATGCACCCTGTTAACTTGCGATAGGCTTAACTCCAGTAGCCCATCGATAAAATCATCAGAAGTGACTGGTAATTCCGCCGAAGATGTGTCATTCACAGACCATACAACATGTGGCAGATTAAAATCACCAGCCACTATCAGATTATCCATATCTGTCAACAATAACGAAACAAGTTGCAGGACACTAAGATAGAATGAGTAAATGTTAGTATCAGAATGAGGAGGAATATAAGAACAAGTAACATAAAGTGAACGGCCGTTTAGTAATATTTTAACACATAAAAACTCTATATCCGGAAGATCATGAGAATAAATCTGTTCAGAGGAAAAACAAGACTCAACAGCAATGAGAACACCACCCCCCTTTCGGGAGGCACGATAGCATCTGTACAAGTTTTATTTTGAAGGAAAAACGGAATAATCAGACATATCGGGTTTTAACCAGGTTTCTGTGAGTGCAACTACAGGGAGTCACACCTTAAATGATGCAGTGTCAAATAAAAAGTTTAAGGTGCTTTATATTTTAAACTAGAGGAAAAACGAAAAATGTTTAAACGCCAATTTGTTTTATGTTATATCACATATATGTGAGTCAAATGATAAGCTGTTAACATATAATTTAGAAAGTTTAGTGTTAAGGCCTCTAACATTTTGATAGGCCAAACTAAATAGTTTATTAGATTTTTGCCACTGAGGTGGAGGCAACTGGGTGGCTAACAGCCGGTGCACTACTAATCCTAGTACCCTTTTCAACAAGCTACTGCGGCCAGAACTTTTTCGAACAAATTGTCGAAAAAATTTCAGGAAGCACGCTCAACTTGAAAGAAGATATAAATCGGGCGTGTTTAAATTTAAACTTCTCAACAATAATAAGAGGAGAATCAATTTTACTTTTAACATAAGCTGAAACATCATCCGAGGAAGTATCGGATGCCAGCCTGGACACGAATATATATTTATTAAATGGCACAACAAAAAGAGGCTTGGGAGCCCCGGCTGTACGAAGTCTTTTTACGCTTCAGAGATTCAGTGATCGTCTTGCCATTTTTAAAATTATTCTCAAGCTCTTTAAATGCCGTATGCAGATTGTTGAAGGCAACATGCATAGACTTGCAACCTTCATGAATCTGCCTAATGCATTGGGAAGTTTCCTTGTCCACTACATTGCAGCTCTCACAAAACCATTTAAGGCCTGTGTCTGCAACTAAGCAGTCCCTTATTTTGCCCGTAAAGCCAGCACTTTTCATGTGGATCATGTTGTCACACAATCTACAAAAAATTAAGTCTTGGTTGGTTGTTCCAACCGTTTTGCAATTTTTGCTGCAGCAAACAAGCATATTGAATGAATTGAATAAGTTAGTTTAAGATGACAATTGATATGGTATACCAAAACAAAGTAGGGTGCAGGTATGTACGTATGTATGTGTCGATGCAATGAGCACGATACAACGGTAAAAATCAAAAGAGCGCTTGAGTGAGAGAGCGTGAGCACGAAGGCAGATATAACCGCAAGTACGACGGATAAGACCGGACGAAAGCGGGAGAGGAATGATGCTTAAAAGCGAGAGTAATAAAATTGACAAGTTGTTTGTTGTTAGTAGACACAGAATATGCAAAAGCAAATATATGTATGTCTGTATATACGTATGTTTTCTTTATGTAAGGCACAGCAAAGTCAGTTCAACTGCAAATTAAAGTGAGTATAAACTTGGCAAAACTCTTTTTTGCAAACGTAAATATATACACGTATATTTGCACTCACTGCTAGTATTATTTACCAGATTAAACAGAGTAAAACACCGTTCACAAACACAAGAGAACAACAAGTGGAAACGTTGCAGTCGGACGCAACCGACTGCGGCATACTCGATACCAGTATTAAAACCGGTAAAAAGAGGCCTGATTGCAGAGGGGTACGGATGCGGCAGGGGTGTACGCTGCCTTAAAGATTTTCCGATGCAGATGGGGATGCCACAAGCTATCTTCCTTCCAAATTTGGTGACTCTAGCTCAAGGTTTGTAAAAGGTGGGGAAAGGGGGGTTGGGGGCGGTATGGGTAGTTGTGGCATCACAATTTTTTATGCAGATCTTTGTGGAATGTCAATTGCTATCTTCATACCAAATTTGGTGAATCTAGCTTGAAGTTTGTAAAAAGTGGGGAAAGGGGGGCTGCGGGTGGTATGGGTGGGCGTGGCATCCAAATTTGTGATGCAGATCTTTGTGGAATGTCAATTGCTATCTTCATACCAAATTTGGTGACTCTAGCTCGAAAATTGTAAAAAGTGGGGAAAGGGGGGCTGGGGGCGGTATGGGTGGGCGTGGCATCTAAATTTGTGATGCAGATCTTTGTGGAATGTCAATTGCTATATTCATACCAAATTTGGTGACTCTAGCTCAAAGTTTGTAATAAGTGGGGAAAGGGGGACTGGGGGCGGTATGGGTGGGCGTGGCATCCCAATTTTTGATGCAGATCTTTGTGAAATGTCAATTGCTATATTCATACCAAATTTGGTGACTCTAGCTAAAAGTTTGTAAAAGGTGGGAAAAGGGGGGCGGAATGGGTGGACGTGGCTCCAAAACTTTGATGCAGATTTTTGGCGCTTGTTGCCAGCTATCTTCCTACCAAATTTGGTGGCTCTAGCTCCACAACTCTGGAAGATACACGCATTCCCGTTTTTGACGAAGCGTTGGGGTGGATGGGGGCGGGTAGGGCAGTATCGGTGGGCGTGGCATCCAAACTTTTGATGCAGTTTTTGGGGGGTCATCATCACCTATCTCGGCACCAAATTTGGTGGCTATAGCTCAAAAACTGTGGGAGATGTAGGCTTTTCTGATTTCAAAATGCGGGGGGGCTGGGGGCGGAATAAGGGGGCGTGGCTCCAAAATTTTTGATGCAGTTTTTTGGGGGTTGCTAGTAGCTATCTTCTTACCAAATTTGGTAGTTCTAGCTGAAAGGATGTGCGAAATATGTGGATTTATCGGTTTTGAGTTATCGAAGTTATCGATTTGCCAGCTCCCCATTTATCGTAGAGCCCCCATCTTGACACTTTAATTTACTATTCCACAGATAAAGAGAATTGGAAAGTTTCAAGTCTCTAGCTTGAAGGGTGTGGAAAAAAGTTGCGAACATACAGACGGACGGACGGACAGACGGACGGACACCATGACGGACATTGCACAAACTCAATATACTCTTTACCTTCGGTACCGAGTATAATAAATACTTAAGAGCACGCAAAAACACGACCGTCACCAACGAAAGACCATTTAAAAAAAGGCATATGCAGTTCAGAGATGGATACATGTTTATATTTTTTTTGATTACACTTATCTTTGAAATAGCTAATGCTTTTATTTTATATCAATATATTCATAAATGTACCATATATTTATGAGACAACATGTATTGAATGAAAACGCACTATCTCATATTTTTGTTCAGGAACAAAATTTTTTCCAAATTTGAACTTTTTAATCTAGTGCGTTTTTCATTCAATACTTTGCCCGATGTTGAAAACAGCCTTTCGCTAGTTGCCGAGCTGGCTGGAATGGCAAGTATTGATTTTGATAATATTTTAAGATAATTTAAATCAGCCTTTTTCCAAAATTCTAAAATATTTGTGCCAGAATCTACAGAGCTGGCCAAGTATTTATCGATTTCAATGTCAATAACATTTTTCTCCACTTTTCGTTTCTTTTTAAACCTTAAGTCTAGAAATTCGGAAAACATTTCATTATCAACATTATTTGAACTTTTGCTAGTATGTACATTTAAAACATTTCCTTCCTTATTCCCTGCTATTTCTGAGAGCATTGCTCTAACCGTGGCTAACACATCAGATTTTTTGCCCTCTGAGAGGAAATTCATCTCCTTGTAAGGAGGGTTTAAAAATAAACCAACAAGGTGAGGGGTTGTCGGAGCGAACCTTTTCTCCAATGCCTTTAGGGTCATTGCTTTTAATTCTGTTATTATTTGGGAGTCAAGTGCATTAGTACGACAAAATTTGATCAATTTTGCCGACCACAATGCAAATATATGTATTGTTGGTTCTTTTTCGGAGCTAAGTGCTTCAGAGCAGTCCTTAAATGGTTTTAAAAAGCATAAAATATTTTCAAGCAGTACAAAATCTAAATTTGTAATGCGATTTAACTCATTTTTTTGAAGTAAAAGAGTTTTTATTTCCTCTTTTACATCAAATATGCTAGAGAGCATAAAAAATGTTGAGTTCCAGCGTTTTTTTACATGTTGCTTCAATGTTTTTGAAAGCTTACTGTTAAGTTGAGAATGCTTAAAATATTTGACCAAGGATTTACAGCAATCAATTAAACCATTAACATCCGCAAGAGCGTTTTTCTCCATAACGTCTTCCATCACAAGGTTGAGATTGTGACATGCACAGGAGAGCCGTTTAAAGCTTTTAAATGCAGCAACGACATTTGCTCCATTGTCCGTAACAAAGACAGCTCTGTTGACTTTTTCGTGGAGTTTAAAATCCTGCAAGATGTCCTGGACAATTATGAGAATATTTTCTCCTGTGTTCTTTTCCTCCAAGAACTCCCTGATGCCTGTAGAAGATACATAAATAATTACATAGCAAATCACTTTATACGTATGGAAGTACCTAGAAGAGCGACATTCAGTTGGAACGTGTCATCCACATAGTGGGCAGTAAGCGATATAAAATTCCGCTGCGTGTAGTCGTCACACCACATATCGGTCGTGTACGCAATTTTCTGACCTTCCAAATTAATGATGAGTTGGCTCTTCAACTTTTCATACTCTTCTTGCATGATGGTCGTGCTAAGCACTTTTCGGGATACGACCAAATCACCGAAAGACTGCTTCCCAAATTCTGCTCCGATGTCGAGAAGCGCTTGGCTATATGCGCGAAAGCCGCTACCTGCCATATCACAAAATTTAGATAATTATTGCTTAGTGCTTATACGTGCAATAAGAAAAGGTACGCACCTTCAGTAATATTAAAAGCGTGCAAGTCTTTTGCCACTAGGGCGAGCTGCTTTCGAGCTAAAGATTCGCAAACGCGTGACGGAACAAATCTTTTCGTGAACATGTCCATTTTGGGCTGTGATTTATGCGCCTCCTGTTGAGACACGCACTTATGCCGGCTGAGGGTGCCAGTGCCCTGTTTTGCATTAAAGGCCAGCACATGCTTACAACTCCGGCAACACACAAAATCTACATTATTACCGTTATAATGCACACTATCAAAACGCTTCCACACGTCACTCCTGCCTTTTTCATTTGGCAATAGTTTTACACTATAATTTTTTTTATTAATGGCTTCCTGAATGATTGTTCGCGACATTGTTGGATTTGTTTACTTTAAATAAAATTTCCTTGTTTCGCGCTTAATTAGTGGTGAGCAATGCAGCAAAGCATTAGCATATCGATAGTACTATTGAACAACATTTATTATGCGATAAATGGCTGTTCCAGTACGTGAAATAATCAAAAATCTAAAAGCAAATACAAAAAAGCCCGGCTCGCACCCACCTGAAACCATGAAATTTTTTTCCTTTTAATTTTGCTGTTATTATATTTTTTATGTGCTAAACAACTTATTTATTTAGATATTTGTACAAAAACCATGAAATATCCCTAAAGTATCATGGTTTCATGATAATACAGTGGACCCTCCGTTAACGTACTTAATTGGTTCCAGCATCTTGTTCGTTATCCAAAATATCCCATTCAAATCAATGTAAAATAAAATAATGCGTTCCAGTTCGAAAAAAATACACTCTAATATGTTTGTATTTGAACTTTTATTGACACCGACTGTAATTTTATATGCAATCAGAGCTCGCAAATAACTCTCAACATGTATACATGTACTATGTGTGTAATTGCTGTAAAATTAGTTATATGTATATAGTACGAAGTAGACCGACGCGCATACAAAAGCGCAAATCACGCATACATACGCAGAAGACACTGGACGTTTGTGCTCACCAAAACGGTCTTTGGAAGACACGAGCAATAGAAAACGAAAAAACTGTCTTTGCTTGAGCATTACACTCATTGATCAAGAGTTGAGTTTGCTTGCTCGTTCCTTTTTTTCATTATGTCTCAATAAAATAGATTTTTTCGTTGTTCGTTATGCAAAAATTCGTTCGTTAAGCGAAAAATTTGTTTCCAAAAATATGTGTTTGTTATACGAAATGTGCGTAATGCGGGGTGTACGTTAACCGAGGGTCCACTGTATATGTAATAGCTTATTTCCACTGCTCAGTTTTTCATTTAACAGTGAGTTAACAGTAACTGAGGTTCAGTTTGCATGTGTTCTCCCATAAGGAATTAACTGACCGTAAATATTAACTGGAGAATAACTGAAGAGACACTAGTAAATTTGAACACTTGTTCGATAAAACATTGCGATGTTTCATCGAAAAAGTCACAAAACAGCTGATTGAAGATTGAAAAGGTAAGCGCAATTTTTTATTCTATTTCTGAAATAATTAATATACTTCGTTTTTAGATGGATTCTCGTAAAAAATACGTTGTTTGGGAGCAAGGCATGGAGAACTTGTTTATGGAGTTGCGGGAGGAGAATTTCATTGCGCTCAGGGCAATGCAAAGAAACTCCCACATTTATGCAAAAATGGTGGAGAAGTTGGAGGAGGCGGGAATGAAGGAAGTGGATGGCGCAGTGCGGTATAAAGTTGAAAACTTGACTTGCAAATATAAGTAAGATATATAGAAAACTGCGTTATATGTCCAAAAGCTAATTATTGTTGTTTCCTTCTGGACAAGAATTGAAAGATCAGGAGCCGTCGTCCAAGTGGCAGCCATTCGATAGAGTACATCGGATTTTGCTACAAGTCAGAGCTATACAAGTTGAATGTTACATCGACCAAACAACAGGTAGTGTAATTTAATATTATATAATATGATAAATTTTAATCAGTATTATTCGTTAGTGCCTGCAGCGGTTGAGATTTTTGACGACATTCCGTCGACGTCTGCTCAGGGTGTTGCAGTATTTGAGCGTCCCTATTTGGATCGGGCATCGATGGAGCGGTCATCGGTAGAAAGATGTTCAGTGGAGCGGTCTGCTTCAGAGCGCTCAGCGCCGGTGCCTGGAGAGCAACCGGCAAAGCGGCGAAGAACGGCATGTTATCCAAAATAATCCGTCACGCCGTTAGAGGAAGCTATTCAAGCTTCCAAAGCTACTGAGTTCTTTAATAAAATGGAAGAAACCCTTGCTTAAATGAGTAGTTCTATACAGGAAACATTAGTCAATGAAGCATTGCGAAAAAATTTATAAATTTAATTAAATAAATGAAGTCAAATTATAAAATACAATTTCGATTTATTTAGTTTTTATATATTAAGGTTCACGCTTATAGCTATTCTTATATTACAAGCAGCTCAGATGGACGCTCCCGTTTTCTGCTATTGCTCCTTCATAACAAGCAAAACAGCTTGTAGACATTGCATGTATGTCAATAAAACTGACAATAATGCACAACAAATGTGCAGTAATAGATTTCGCTCCATGTTTAATTCGTAATTTAGCTACAACAAACCAAAACAAAACAAACCGAATAGCTGATTCATTAACGGAGGCTTAGTTACTGAGCAATGGAAACAGCTTTCGTAACTGACTGTTAAAATTTACAGTAACTGAGCAGTGGAAATAGGCTATAACAGGCAGAAGGCAGCTTTTCCGATCATGTAGAGTATACATGTTCTCGTTCAGCATCAACAGCCGAGTTGATTTGATAATGTCATTCTGTCTGTCTGATTTTCTAAACGAGTCCATATTTCCAGAGATTTCTTACTTCGCTGCTGTTTAGTTGCTCACTGTTCAGCTGCTCATCATTAATGTTCAGTTTTTATACTCGATATCGAAGGTAAAGAGTATATTAAGTTTTGTCCGTCATGGTGTCTGCCCGTCCGGCCGTCTGTATGAATGCATTTTTTCCACACCCTTCAAGCGAGAGATTTGAAACTTTCCAAATATATTTATTTAAAGTTTCGAGATTGGGGTTCTACAATAACTGGGGGGGTTGGCAAATTCGATAACTACATATATCTTCCACAGTTTCTTATCTAAAGCCACCAAATTTGGTGCCACGATGGGCGATGCGACCCCCAAAAAACTGCATCAAAACTTTGGATGCCACGCCCACCCGTACCGTCCTAGCCGCCTCCAACCCCCCAACGCTTCGTTAAAAACGGAAATGCTCGTATCTTTCATAGTATTTGAGCTAATCAGGTAGCTGGTAACGACTCCAAAAGATCTCCATCAGCGTTTTGGAGTCACACCCACCCATTGCGCCTCCAGCCCCTTTTCCCCCACCTTTTACAAAATTTGAGCTAGTCACCAAATTTGGAAGCAAGATCTGCACAGACAATCTTTGATACAGCGTACACCCCTGCCGCATCCACACCCCTTTGCAAGCAGGCCTCTTTTTACCGGTTTTAATAAAGGTATCGAGTGTACCGCAGAAGGAGTCTTTTAGTTGTTTAGCTGTGTGGTTGAAAAACAAAAAAAAAAGGGTTTAATATTCCGTCTTCTGTCAGGTCTCAAGTCAACAGAAATAAAATCAAATGCAACGAGATAGGATTCAGTGTACATAATTGAAATATATTTTCTTTCAATACATTTTGTTTTTTATCCATTAGCCATTTACCATAGCATTTATTAAAAATCTACAGAATCTTAATCAAAAATATTGTTTGCGCAACAGTCGCAGTGTCTTTCTTGTTGGCAGTTTTAAGCCGAGAACGTTAAGAAGATAATTGTATGTTCTTGGAGAATAAAAATTTAAGTTATGGGCAATTACTTTTTCTTCTGGGGTATAGGCTACTGACCTTTTCAAAATCAAATTACATATAGTTTTTGCGTTCTTAGAAACATGGGACATGCCTAAAATCATTGTGAGCACATGTTTTACAGAACATCGTCTTGGAACAAAAGGCTTCTTATGGTGTGCTATCATATGTCTCAATGATTTAATTTTTCGTCTTAGTTTGTTTATTCTTTCCACTTTTTTCTTTACGTGAGCCAGTGTTTCAAACCATTGTTTCTTATAATAATTTTCGTTTTCCTCTTTTTTAAGGCAGTTATCACAGAACTTAATTAAATTAACATCAAACGATCCACTTTCGGCTGGAATTGTTAAGCCTTTATCGACCAGTATAATTTTTGGGTGCCTTACATCGATTTTAGTTGACTCGTTGTTTTCAATTTCGTTTAAAAATTCATAGTTTTTACTGGTAACAGAATTCAATGGAGTCAATAAGGTATTTTCAGACAAATTCAATGTTGGAACTGCATCACGCTTTAATCTTAGCTTTCCTAAATATTTGGATTCAAAATGCCGGTCGCAGATACGTGAATTTTTTTTGATTGCATTGAAATCCAAATGCAGGATCCTAATCCATTCGTCAAACATAGATGGCTGTGATGGAAATGAAAACAACTTTACTGGGAAATCTTTAGAACTTTTTCTGTATGACCTTTTGCAGGAATTAATCATACATTCTGAAAAGGCTGCTCTATTGTCTTTTCTTTTTGGTGCTGCCATTTTAAGCCTACACAAATGATATGCAATGTTATTTTGTTTATTAGTGATGGCAATGCATTATGCATCGCTTTTGACTTATAACCGAGTTTTCCTCGAAATCGAGACTTATCGATAGATACTGACAAGTGCTCCTACCGGGTACATTCGCGGAAGCGTGTTAAGTGAATAGAACCAGTTCCGCTTTTTCCCGTCAGATCTGACTGTTTCTTCAACGCGAATGAGAGAAATATTTGAAATTAATATTATAAAATTAATATTGATATTAATATAAGTGAAACCTTTCTTTTTTGGTCTTGAATTCATTCAGTTTTTATCACTTTTATCGCATAAGATATTACTTCTAGTTTGTGCTTAAACTTCCACAAATTCTATCGCTAGCATTGGGGTGCAAAAAATAAGTTCTATACCATGCCGAAAGAAGTTTTTAGACAGATGCCTGGTAGTAGAGATCGGAGTTTTCGAAGTGGCTTCGGAAGGGCTTAACAGATCCCACACTGGCTTTCTGCAGTTACTGCAAATTCAGAAATACAGCGATTTGAGTGCACATGCGGCAACAAATAGCACACGAGTGCAGTGAAAAGCTCTGCGCAAAAAAACTAATAAGTAGATTTTTTACTAATGCCAACTAGTACAATTCAATAACAAATTTCATACGATGGATAACTATAATTAGATTGCTGTCTCTTGATGACTTCTTTTGAATAGTGTTACATAACAAAATTTTACCATTGTTTTGTATTTAATTTTAATAAAACTATACAAAATTTTTTAATTTGGGGGATGCCAGTAGCTATCTTCTTACCAAATTGGTTAACTAACAGTAATGGTGTGGGAAATATTAGGATCTATCGATTTGGAGTTATCGAATTTCCCCAATTTTAATCGCTAGGATTTCACGTTCAAGTCAAGTTAAGTTCGGGTAACTGAGCCTTTATACCCGAGTTTGCCAGGAAATCAAGGCTAATCGAGAAATACCATTTAGTGTTTCTACCGGATCTCGCAGCATCGCTCGCAGTCGGAGAGCTGCTTCTTGCTATTTAGAGCTAATTCGCAAAATTGATTGTACACGTAATAACACAATTTTCAAAAAACAAATTTGGCTAGTATGCTGACTGTAATAGGCAAAGAATATTTGCAGGATGTGGTTGTGTATGATATAGCGTTGAGGTTAACGGTCTTGTATGTTTAATAAAAAAGTTGTTATTCCCAAGCGTTTAAAAAATACTGGTAGAGTCCCGTTATGGTATGTTTTGGGAGGTTGAGTCACGATTTGATCTCTTTTTTTAGGAATATTTATATTTTAGTTATGTAGTCTAACTTCCATAGAGCGAATCTTAAGCTTTATTTTTTATACCCTTAACCCATAAAATGGGTAAATAAGGGTATAATGGTTTTGTGCAAAAGTATGTAACAGGCAGAAGGAAGCATCTCCGACCCCATAAAGTATATATATTCTAGATCAGCATCAACAGCCGAGACAATATAGCCATGTCCGTCTGTATGAACGCATGGATCTCAGAGACTACAAGAGCTAGAGACTTCAGATTTTGTATATAAGTTCTCCTATACCATGAACAGAACAAGTTTGCTTCAAACTATCGATAACTATTCTGGTTTCCGATATACACATGGAATCGATAGCAAAAAATATCGAATTTGGAAAATGTTAATATTAGGGTTGAAATAATGGGTAACGATAGAACTTTTCTGAAAATTTCGTCTTAATCGGTTTAGAAACACCGGAGATATCGAATTTAAACGATTGAAGCTAAGTCAGTATACCAACTCCTTATATAAATTTAATATATTTATTGCAACTGGGTTCAGGGTATCTTCTAGTCGTGCTCTCACGACTAGAGCCTTCTTACTTGTTTTATATTTGTGTTAAAAAAATCGTTGATGATTTGTTTAATGCTGTGAGCTATGAAGTCCAAACAAAGCAAAAATAATTGTAATTCAATATAGTTTTAATATATCTTATTTGTAAGACATTTATTATAATTAGTATTTATACAAAATCGGATGAACATTCAGAAAGATTGTTTTTTTTAAATTGCAACAGTGCATTTCTTGATGGCAGCTTTAAGTCGAGAACGTCTCGAAGATAATCGTACGTTTTTGACGAGTAAAATTCGATGTTAAGGGCAACAACTGCTTCTTCTGGACTATAGTTTGATGACTTCTTTAAAAGCATTTTACATAAAGTCTTTGCGTTCTGATTTACATGAGAAATACTTGAAATCATAAACAGCACATGTTTCAGCGAACTTCTTCTTTGCATAGAACGCTTTTTAACTTGTGATAAAGTTTGTTTTAATGCCCTCAATTGTTTTCTTCGAATGTTTAATATTTCCTTTTTTGTCTTTAGAAGAGCCAGTGTTTCAAACCATTGATTTCTATAATACTCCTCGTTTTTCTCTTTTTTTAGGCAATTGTCACAGAACTCACTAAGCGGTCCATCTTGGGTTACACTTGCAGAAACCGTATCGTCCACAGTTGGCTCCCTGTGTTTGTAGAATTCATTAGAATTCCAGGAAACGGTAGTCAATGGAGTCAACGAAGTCTTTTCAGATAAGTATAATGTAGGAACTGCATCAAGCTTTAATCTTTGCTTTCCTAAATATTTGGCCTCAAAATGCCTGTCGCAGATACGTGAATATTTTTTGATTGCATTGGTATCCAAATGCAGGATCCTAATCCATTCGTCAAACATAGATGGCTGTGATGGAAATGAAAACAACTTTACTGGGAAATCTTTAGAACTTTTTCTGTATGACCTTTTGCAGGAATTAATCATACATTCTAAAAAGGCTGCTCTATTGTCTTTTCGTTTTGGTGCTGCCATTTTAAGCCTACACAAATGATATGCAATGTTATTTTGTTTATTAGTGATGACAATGCATTATGCATCGCTTTTGACTTATAACCGAGTTTTCCTCGAAATCGAGACTTATCGATAGATACTAACAAGTGCTCCTACCGGGTACATTCGCGGAAGCGTGTTAAGTGAATAGAACCAGTTCCGCTTTTTCCCGTCAGATCTGACTGTCTCTTCAACGCGAATGAGAGAAATATTTGAAATTAATATTATAAAATTAATATTGATATTAATATAAGTGAAACCTTTCGTTTTTGGTCTTGAATTCATTCAGTTTTTTCACTTTTATCGCATAAGATCTTACTTCTAGTTTGTGCTTAAACTTCCACAAATTCTATCGCTAGCATTCGGGTGCAAAAAATAAGTTCTATACCATGCAGAAAGAAGCTTATAAACAGATGCCTGGTAGCAGAGATCGGAGTTTTCGAAGTGGCTTCGGAAGGGCTTAACAGATCCCACACTGGCTTTCTGCAGTTACTGCAAATTCAGAAATACAGCGATTTGCGTGCACATGCGGCAACAAATAGCACACGAGTGCAGTGAAAAGCTCTGCGCAAAAAAACTAATTAGTAGATTTTTTGCTAATGCCAACTAGTACAATTCAATAACAAATTTCATACGATGGATAACTATAATTAGATTGCTGTCTCTTGATAACTTCTTTTTAATAGTGTTACATAACAAAATTTTACCATTGTTTTGTATTTAATTTAAATAAAACTATACAAAATTTTTTAATTTGGGGGATGCCAGTAGCTATCTTCTTACCAAATTGGTTAACTAACAGTAATGGTGTGGGAAATATTAGGATCTATCGATTTGGAGTTATCGAATTTCCCCAATTTTAATCGCTAGGATTTCACGTTCAAGTCAAGTTAAGTTCGGGTAACTGAGCCTTTATACCCGAGTTTGCCAGGAAATCAAGGCTAATCGAGAAATACCATTTAGTGTTTCTACCGGATCTCGCAGCATCGCTCGCAGTCGGAGAGCTGCTTCTTGCTATTTAGAGCTAATTCGCAAAATTGATTGTACACGTAATAACACAATTTTCAAAAAACAAATTTGGCTAGTATGCTGACTGTAATAAGCAAAGAATATTTGCAGGATGTGGGTGTGTATGATATAGCGTTGAGGTTAACGGTCTTGTATGTTCAATAAAATAGTTGTTATTCCCAAGCGTTTAAAAAATACTGGTAGAGTCTCGTTATGGTATGTTATGGGAGGTGTGTCACGATTTGATCTCTTTTTTTTAGGAATATTTATATTTTAGTTATGTAGTCTAACTTCCATAGAGCGAATCTTAAGCTTTATTTTTTATACCCTTAACCCATAAAATGGGTAAATAAGGGTATAATGGTTTTGTGCAAAAGTATGTAACAGGCAGAAGGAAGCATCTCCGACCCCATAAAGTATATATATTCTAGATCAGCATCAACAGCCGAGACAATATAGCCATGTCCGTCTGTCCGTCTGTATGAACGCATGGATCTCAGAGACTACAAGAGCTAGAGACTTCAGATTTTGTATATAAGTTCTCCTATACCATGAGCAGAACAAGTTTGCTTCAAACTATCGATAACTATTCTGGTTTCCGATATACACATGGAATCGATAGCAAAAATATCGAATTTGGAAAATGTTAATATTAGGGTTGAAATAATGGGTAACGATAGAACTTTTCTGAAAATTTCGTCCAAATCGGTTTAGAAACACCGGAGATATCGAACTTAAACGATTGAAGCTAAGTCAGTATACCAACTCCTTATATAAATTTAATTTAATTTAGGGTATCTTCTAGTCGTGCTCTCACGACTAGAGCCTTCTTACTTGTTTTATATTTGTTTTAAAAAAATCGTTGATGATTTGTTTAATGCTGTGAGCTATGAAGTCCAAACAAACCAAAACCAATTGTAATTCAATATAGTTTTAATATATCTTATTTGTAAGACATTAATTATAATTAGTATTTATACAAAATCGGATGAACATTCAGAAAGATTGTTTTTTTTAAATTGCAACAGTGCATTTCTTGATGGCAGCTTTAAGTCGAGAACGTCTCGAAGATAATCGTACGTTTTTGACGAGTAAAATTCGATGTTAAGGGCAACAACTGCTTCTTCTGGACTATAGTTTGATGACTTCTTTAAAAGCATTTTACATAAAGTCTTTGCGTTCTGATTTACATGAGAAATACTTGAAATCATAAACAGCACATGTTTCAGCGAACTTCTTCTTTGCATAGAACGCTTTTTAACTTGTGATAAAGTTTGTTTTAATGCCCTCAATTGTTTTCTTCGAATGTTTAATATTTCCTTTTTTGTCTTTAGAAGAGCCAGTGTTTCAAACCATTGATTTCTATAATACTCCTCGTTTTTCTCTTTTTTTAGGCAGTTGTCACAGAACTCATTAAGAGGTCCATCTTGGGTTACACTTGCAGAAACCGTATCGTCCACAGTTGGCTCCCTGTGTTTGTAGAATTCATTAGAATTCCAGGAAACGGTAGTCAATGGAGTCAACGAAGTCTTTTCAGATAAGTTCAATGTAGGAACTGCATCACGCTTTAATCTTAGCTTTCCTAAATATTTGGCCTCAAAATGCCGGTCGCAGATACGTGAATTTTTTTTGATTGCATTGGAATCCAAATGCAGGATCCTAATCCATTCGTCAAACATAGATGGCTGTGATGGAAATGAAAACAACTTTACTGGGAAATCTTTAGAACTTTTTCTGTATGACCTTTTGCAGGAATTAATCATACATTCTGAAAAGGCTGCTCTATTGTCTTTTTTTATTGGTGCTGCCATTTTAAGCCTACACAAATGATATGCAATGTTATTTTGTTTATTAGTGATGGCAATGCATTATGCATCGCTTTTGACTATAACCGAGTTTTCCTCGAAATCGAGACTTATCGATAGATTCTAACAAGTGTTCCTACCGGGTACATACGCGGAAGCGTGTTAAGTGAATAGAACCAGTTCCGCTTTTTCCCGTCAGATCTGACTGTTTCTTCAACGCGAATGAGAGAAATATTTGAAATTAATATTATAAAATTAATATTGATATTAATATAATTGAAACCTTTCGTTTTTTGGTCTTGAATTCATTCAGTTTTTTCACTTTTATCGCATAAGATCTTACTTCTAGTTTGTGCTTAAACTTCCACAAATTCTATCGCTAGCATTCGGGTGCAAAAAATAAGTTCTATACCATGCCGAAAGAAGCTTATAAACGGATGCCTGGTAGCAGAGATCGGAGTTTTCGAAGTGGCTTCGGAAGGGCTTAACAGATCCCACACTGGCTTTCTGCAGTTACTGCAAATTCTGAAAAACAGCGAAATTCAGCGATATGCGTGCACATGCGGCAACAAAATAGCACACGAGTGCAGTGAAAAGCTCTGCGCAAAAAAACTAATTAGTAGATTTTTTGCTAATGCCAACTAGAACAATTCAATAACAAATTTCAAACGATGGATAACTATAATTAGATTGCTGTCTCTTGATAACTTCTTTTTAATAGTGTTACATAACAAAATTTTACCATTGTTTTGTATTTAATTTAAATAAAACTATACCAAATTTTTTAATTTGGGGGATGCCACTAGCTTTCTTCTTACCAAATTTGTTAACTAACTCATAGTGGAACCCCAATCTTGACACTTTATCTGTCCCGACCATGAAGAATGTCTAAAAAGTTGCTTTAATTGAGACGGACGGACAGACACAATGCCGGACATTGCACAAACACTCATTACGTTCGGTATCGATCATAAAAATCAATGCCTTAGGCAAAAAAGTTGGACTAAATTTTAGAGAATTTTTCTGCTTTAGCGATAAAAATGCAATAATTTTTCGATCATTCGTTTTAAGCTCATTGTTAACTCTTTAGTTCGATATTCTTCAAAAGTGTGTTTGTTGGTGTATTTTAAACTATATGTATGTTTCTATTATATTTAATTGATCAAGCTTTTTTAGCTCTTGAACAAATTGCAACACTGAATAGAACGAGAACGTAGAACCGAATCCAGAAGAAATTCTACTAAACGCCACATATATTGATCACTGCGTTTAATATTCGTAAGAAGATGAGTAATGGAATCGGGCCATTTAATTTAAATACAATTCAATCAGACCTTGTGTTTAACAAATCAATTCGTAATTAATTCGTCTAGGAGAAATGAAATACACTACACGCTCACAAATTAGAACCTCTTATAATTGGAATTTTCTAAATATTATAATCAGTTTGTGTATAACATAACACGCTCTTGTATAAGATTTCTATTGTTTTTTTTTTTTTATTTATTTAATGTATACCTAAATAGATTTTAAATACAAATAAAGTATCCTATAACTTTTGTTCTATTTTGTATCAATAGAATAAACATATAAAGAGTTTTATTGCAGCTTTTCACACTAAATGTACTCCTTTTTACATGCTTTTATTTAACTTGACTTGTCTGTCTGTTTGTTTGTAACGGATTCTTGTAATCAAATTTTAACCAATTTCCCGACTAGCTAGAGCTCTGAAATTTCATCAAAGATGTGTTTCACATGACAATATATGTTTTTAAAGTATTTGGCACTATTAAATAAGTAATATCATGTAAAAACCACTAAAACTAGTTTTCCCTTTTGCTTAAATTACTAATTTGACTGGTATAATTGACGAGCTTTGGTGGCATAGAGAGAAGACTGCCGCTTCAAAGGCCGAAGGTCGTGGGTTCAATCTCCGACCGCGACATACTTTTTATACTCGATACCGAAGGTAAAGAGTATATTGGTTTTGTGCAATGTCCGTCATGGTGTCTGTCCGTCTGTCCGTCCGTATGTATGCAAGTTTTTTCCACACCCTTCAAGCTAGAGACTTGAAACTTTCCTCTTTATCTATGGGATAGTAAATTAATGTGTCAAGATTGGGGTTCTACGATAACTGAGGGGCTGGCAAATCGATAAATTCGATAACTCAAACCCGATAAATCCACATATTTCGCACATCCTTTCAGCTAGAACTACCAAATTTGGTAAGAAGATAGCTACTTGCAACCCCCAAAAAACTGCATCAAAAATTTTGGAGCCACGCCCCCCATTCCGCCCTCAGCCCCCCCCCCGCATTTTAAAGTCAAAAAAGCCTATATCTTCCACAGTTTTTGAGCTATAGCCACCAAATTTGGTGCAAAGATAGGTGATGATGACCCCCCAAAAACTGCATCAAAAGTTTGGATGCCACGCCCACCGATACTGCTCTAGCCGCCCCCATCCACCCCAACGCTTCGTCAAAAACGGGAATGCGTGTATCTTCCTGAGTTGTGGAGCTAGAGCCTCCAAATTTGGTAGAAAGATAGCTGGCAACGACCCCCCAAAATCTGCATAAAAATTTCGCCCCCTTTCCACACCTTTTACAAAATTTTAGCTAGAGTCACCAAATTTGGTATGAAGATAGCAAATGACATTCCACAATGATCTGCATCACAAATTTAGATGCCACGCCCACCCATTCCGCCCCCAGCCCCCCGCATTTTGAAATCAGAAATGGATTTATCTCCCACAGTTTTTGAGCTAGAGCCACCAAATTTGGTGCCAAGATGATGACCCCCCAAAAACTGCATCAAAAGTTTGGATGCAACAGCCACCGATACTGCCCTAGCCGCCCCCATCCACCCCAACGCTTCGTCAAAAACGGGAATGCGTGTATCTTCCAGAGTTGTGGAGCTAGAGCCACCAAATTTGGTAGGAAGATAGCTGGCAACGACCCCCAAAAATCTGCATCAAAGTTTTGGAGCCACGTCCACCCATTTCGCCCCCCTTTCCCCACCTTTTACAAAATTTTAGCTAGAGTCACCAAATTTGGTATGAAGATAGCAACTGACATTCCACAATGATCTGCATCACAAATTTGGATGCCACGCCCACCCATACCGCCCCCAGCCCCCCTTTCCCCACTTTTTACAAACTTTGAGCTAGGGTCAACAAATTTCGTATGAAGATAGCAATTGACATTTCACAAAGATCTGCATCAAAAATTTGGATGCCACACCCACCCATACCGCCTCCAGCCCCCCTTTCCCCACTTTTTACAAACTTTGAGCCAGAGTCACCAAATTTGGTATGAAGATAGCAATTGACATTCCACAAAGATCTGCATCAAAAATTTGGATGCCACGCCCACCCATACCACCCCCAGCCCCCCCCTTTCCACACTTTTACAAACTTTGAGCTAGAGTCACCAAATTTGGTATGAAGATAGCAATTGACATTCCACAAAGATCTGCATCACAAATTTGGATGCCACTACCACCCATACCACCCCCAGCTCCCCCCTTTCCCCACTTTTACAAACTTTGAGCTAGAGTCACCAAATTTGGTATGAAGATAGCAATTGACATTCCACATAGATCTGTATCACAAATTTGGATGCCACGCCCACCCATACCGCCCCCAGCCCCCCTTTCCCCACTTTTTACAAACTTCGAGCTAGATTCACCAAATTTGGTTTGAAGATAGCAATTGACATTTCACAAAGATCTGCATAAAAAATTTTGATGCCACAACTACCCATACCGCCCCCAGCCCCCCTTTTCCCCACATCTTACAAACTTTTAGCTAGAGTCACCAAATTTGTAAGGAAGATAGCTTGTGGCATCCCCACCTGCATCGGAAAATCTTTAAGGCAGCGTACACCCCTGCCGCATCCGTACCCCACTGCAATCAGGCCTCTTTTTACCGGTTTTTATACTGGTATCGAGTATGCCGCAGTCGGTTGCGTCCGACTGCAACGTTTCCACTTGTTTTTTTATTATATAAACCTTTTTAAACTATCGATTACATATGTATGCAAGAAAGCGTATAAAAAGATGTCTTCAAAACTTTTTTTGATTTACTTGTTGTATACATTTGTTTACAAAATAAAAGTCAAAAAATTAGAATATTTCAGAAATTAGAATTAGCCTAAAACAAAGTGGTTTTTATTTGTGATCGTCTACTTGTGATGAAAAATGAATGTTCGTCTGTATGTCTTTTATTGGCTGCGTCCACCAGGAAAATTTGCTTCAGAATCATTTTCCTTGTGAACGCGACCGCTGCTGAATCATGATTCAAAATTCATGAAGCGCATGAAAAGGTGAAAAGAACGCATCATTATTGACATTTGCGCTTCATATATCGAAATTCCATAAAATTAGCTGATTGAAGCTAGATAATTGTAAACAACACAATATAAAACATTTAAAAACATATATAAAAACGAACAAAAGCGTTCTCTACTCTCAAACAATAATCAGCTGTAAGAGTGTAATAAGCTGGCAACGCTTCAAACTGACACTAAATTCACAAAAATTAAGCATAGCGTTCACCAGAAACCGCTAAACCGATATTGATGAAATTTTGGTGGGTTATTGTGATCGCGCCCTGGAGTAATCTAGGAAACAAAAAAATGTGCAACTCCCACCTTTTACGACCACTTTGTTTTTCTGTATTTATTATCTCACAAAAATTAAGAGAGTAAAGATATTTTCTTAGAGTTTTTAAAATTGAATTTGCCTTCAAAAAATATATCAATTGGGACAAAAACATCGAAAGCAAAGTGCTCTATATATAAATACTAGCAGAACCCTGCGCGCGTTGCTACGCCACCGACTAAACCAGCGATCGGCAAACTCACACAACTAAACTTTTATTGCTCTGTGCTTGTGTTGAAAACTATGTTCGCGCACGAAGAAAACAGTGCACTGAGAAAAATGAATAAGTTGGCAAATCAAAAAAAAAGTATTTAATATTTTTGAAGGATTATATGTTGCGGTATTATATTTTAAATATTGCCAATTTGCGGTACAATAATTTCGTTATTGTCAATGTGACAAGCTAAGAACTTAAAAAAAATGTAGCATTTAATTCTAAAAGAATTCGAGCTCGCTCATTTTTTTCAAGCAATTTATAATTGCTGTGGTAATTTTGAAAATGCCCTTTTAAAAAATATATATTACTAGCATAACCCTGCGCGCGTTGCTACGCCACCGACTAAACTAAATCTGAAGGAAAGACATTACACATTGTAGAGTTACTTTATTGGTTTTGTTCAATTGTGACTTTGCAGCGTTTCGCTTTAATTCGATATTTATTAAAGCGTTGTGGTATACACCATATTTCTTCTCTCTCTTTAGAACGCAACTGGGTTTGATTGAATCGAATATGTAGGAGTCGTTCGGTTTCAGTCTGCAGTCTTCTTTCCCGGTGTTCAGTTGTCAGTTGTCAGCCGAACGGGCCTGAGTAGTACGTGTATTCATTCGATCAGTTTCTAACCTCATTTTCGCTATTCAGATGATTCAGGTGAATTCTTGCGGCACATACTCAGGAGATTTTCCATCTTTAATGCTCGTTGCTCGTATGATTCCGAGGCAAGCAATGCTCTTAAGGCAATGTTTAAGGTGTAGATCTGCCAATTGCTTTTCGCTTTGGAGGCGAAAATCAAAATTCGAGAGCCCAATCACAAATAACTGCCAGGACTGAATGTCAGAATTTTAGCTACAAAACTTATGTCCAGCGGCAGAGCCAACGAATAGCTCGCGGGCAGCGGCAGAACCGGCGATAGAACTCTGACTTGAGTTGAGTCTGCACAGCGTTGTCCGGCGAGTGTCAGGTGCAGCCGCATCCGATCGAATATCCGAGTCGACTTTCTTTCCCTTGCATGCAATGTCTGCATGCACTGCAAGATAAGCATTTTCGCTGTGCAGTTATTTTACAAAAAACTATTCGAAAAACGCTCCAAATTATAAAAAAACTGCGATGAAAGTTGAAGCGAAAACATCAGCATTCGAGCAATTTTGAAATTATTTCGACTTCTCCCGAATTACTTTCAATAGCAAAAAAATTTTTGAATTGGCGACTGTCATATAGAAAATTAATTCAACTCCCAATGAAATTCCCAAATGCCACGGCAAAAATTGGTCGAACCTACTCAGAAATCTTCGTTGGCTCAGGCACAACAACTTCGCTAAAGATCATAGCATGATCAAATGCATAGTTTACGATTCTAAAAGCCTCACACAAACAGACATTAATTTTTATATATGTATATGTCTGCGGATTCAGCTATTAACTGTGCACGCCGCTCTCTGTACACCGCTCTACCTCGGGCATTTATTTGAGCGCGTTGCTTTTCGCTTTGACTTCTTCTCGATATTGAAATTTTACGTGAATCACGCTTATGCCTGCCAACCGTACTACTTTTGCGTTGTCGAGGCATTTTTTTTTTGTATGGAAAAATGTATTATGTAATTTTAAAACTTTTCAGAAAATATCTTAAAACTATTTATGTATTTTTCTGTATGTTTGTTAGCTCAATAGAAAGATAAATGACAGGCAAAAACTATCAACATGCGATGTCAATGTTTTTTAAAAACATCCGCCTGCTGTTTCTGTTTATTAGTAAAGGGCAATCTTGCGGCAAAACAATGATAAAAAAGCAATGATACACACATTAAATTACAGATGTGCACCCTCCACAAAGACCCCAATCGCACTAAAAATAAAGAGAAAGAAGAAAGAATCCACAATTAATATAAATATATGTCAAAGCCCCACAGCAGGCGTGTTCGGGGCGCTAGGAAAATACTTATAAAACAGTTTTAAAAATTGTAAACCGGATACTTACATCTTATTATTTATTTATTTTAACGAATTTAAAAAATGTTCTAATTCGCACTGTATCGATATTTCAGCACAATAGTTCTATACAATTTTGCTAGCTTCCAGCAGCGTGGATTATATGTGAATATACCAGTCTCAAATGGTGTACACAGTATTTCGTGAGCAGCGTACCAAGTCTCGGTCCTCTGCTTTGGTCACCCGAATTTGTAGATTCCGTTACTTTTCTGTATGTTTTGCCATCACCAGAAACTAATTGCGTCTTCATTTTTAACTGTGAATGGCGCAAAGTCGGTTGTGAAGCGTAATAATAATAATTTTACTTACGCAGTTGCGTTAAATCTATTATTTTAAACAAAGTTCTTATTCAGCTTCTAATTCACAATTTACGGTAAATATAGAACATTTTTATTGCGTATATCTTAGGACTTCGAATGCTTCTATATTGAATTATTTTTATTAGTTTGATTTGTCAAAAATTTACCGTTGTGTGCGTATTTTCATAGGAAATATGTGCAAGTTTGTATGTGTATGTATAAAATGAATGTGCCTGCTTTATGTATGTATGTATGCTTATTTTTGTAGCAACTCACATACACTAATGGTCTAAAGGTAGCAATTTTGTCAAAACTATACTATTTTTATTACCCCTAAGCTATTAAACTAAAGTATTTATTTGTTACTATTATGTCGAATATTTAAAAGACGGTTAAAAATTAATATTGCTGTTTGGATATTATACAGTTGTGCGAATATACATATATGTATGTACATACTTACATATATTTGTGAATGTGTATTAATAACAGTAAAGAGTAAACTCAAAATCACAACGGCATTACCAAAGGCGATTATCATTGAACGCATTAAAATGGTACCCATTAAATGGCTAATGCATGTACAAACGTATTTACAAGGAATAAGGAAGCTTATCCGACTCCATAATGTTTATTTATTCTTGTGCAACATCAACAGTCTAAGTTGAGAAACTTCGACAAGTTAATGAAAATCTTTGAAATTTGTATCAAAATCTGATGGAATTAGCGAAGAAGTGTAAGCATGATCGTACGCGTACGGTCAAGGGTTCAGGTTATCTATCTCCTAGTTGAACGCTTAGAGCCTTCTTGTTTGGTTCTGCCAGTCCTGAAGTAAATAAGTTAGCGATATATGTATGTATATATATGTATATGTACATACATATGTAAAAAAAAACCGCTTCCACGTGTTGCAGTGGTTTGAAATCAACAAATATTTTGGCAGTCGTTCAACAAAAGTTCAAAGCAATTTAATATATAAAAGCTTTTATTACTACGCTTTGCATAATGACTAAACTTCAATCTGTGATAGTTCCGTTGTTTCTTAACCGATTAACAAATTCATAATGTGTATTAAAAAAAAAAAAAAAAATATTAAATTTTAACTTTGCAGCGCATTATTTACTCATTTGTGTGTGTACTTATGCGCTTAGTTGCAGAAATTCACTTTCTTAAAAGTAAACATGCACAACAAATTTTTATGAACTTGTGGCTCAGCTTCGAGCTTAATGCGTCTGACTGGCGACAAAAAGCATTTACGCAAAGATCAAAATTAAAACGCTAGTCGCCTTGGTTCTTTCACTGACTCTGGCCCTCGCAACAATAAAGTGTGCAGCGTAGATATCAGAGAATAAGCAAAGAACGCGAAAACAAAAAGGTAAATGTATTTTTTATTGTCTTGCCTTCTGATCGAATGCGTTCGGCTTTTAATAAAAACAAGTCAAGGCCGGCAGGGTTATGGCACGGTATTATGCAGGTCTTGGGAGTCTTACGCAAAAACTGTGGAGGATATGGGGATTTTCGACAGTAGGAAGAGGTGACATGGGTGGGCGGCGCATCCTAAATTTTTGATGCAGAGCATAACAGGACATCGGCAACTAACTTTCCACAAAATGTTGTGAAAAGCTTTGGAAGACATGGGCGTGATATCAAACTTCTGATAGCAGGAGCGCTAAGTCCTTATTGTTATTTCTTAACATTGTTTTTAAAAGATGTCGATTAAAATTAATTATGCAATATAAATTTTTTTCTGCAAATTGAACTTGGTATTCAAGGTTTTCACGAACATTTTTAATTAACAAAAAAAAAAAAAAAAAAAATCCTTTTCATTTTAGATCATGTCTGGTCGAGGGAACTTGCTATCTTTGTTTCATAAAAAAACGGAGGCATCGGACATTTCATCGTCTAGTTTAGAACATACAAAAGACAGTGGCTTAGATGTTGACCAATCTGTTTCGAGCGGAGAATCTCGGCGAATTGAAGTAGAGACTGTTGCGAGTGAACTTTCAGCAACACTCGAAAAAGTTAGCTTTCCAATTGGTCGAGGACTTATACTGCAGTCTTTCAAAAATGATTCGCAAAAACTGGGTAGCGGAAAGGACCATTCCTCCACCTCAATGTCAATAGATGATATCGGCAGCAGTGCAGAAAGCAGGAGTATTCCATCAGAGCAGGCATCTGCGTTTTGTGATGAATCTGATAAAAAAAAATTGAAAGCTTTTTCAAGTGGCTTGTTCTATCCTAACACTATTTATGGTTCGAAAGGTGAAACACTATTATTCTTAAATCAACCTGAATAAACCAATACTAATTTCCATTTTTCTCAATAGGATCACCGGTTAATTTGGCCTGTAACTATATAGGTCTCAAATCTGATCCAAAGAAAGGAGTTTACCTCTATGAAGTTAAATACAATCCACCTGTTGATTCTGTTCATTTAAGAATGAAGTACTTAAATGAGCATCGAGAAAAATTTGGAGGAGTAAAAACCTTTGATGGATCCACCCTTTACTTGCCGATTTTAATGGAAAAACAACTGACAACTTTTATATCCAAAGGATCGGATAACGTAGATATTGAAATCAGACTGCTTTTTAAAAAAAAAGAATGCCACAAGAATTGTATACAATTGTACAATATCTTATTTGATCGGGTCATGAAAACACTGAATTATGTAAAATTTGATCGAAAGCATTTCGATCCAACACGCCCAAAAGTTATTCCTTCGGCAAAACTAGAAGTTTGGCCGGGCTACGTAACAGCTGCCGATGAGTACGACGGTGGTTTGATGCTCTGCTGTGATGTATCGCATCGTTTGCTTTGCCAAAAAACTGTTTTGGATATGCTTATAGAGATTTATCAACACAACAAGTCTAATTACCAAGACAGAGCCAAAAAACATTTACTTGGCAGCATTGTTATAACTCGATATAACAATCGCACATACCGAATTGATGATATATCTTTTTCCGATAATCCACATTCCACATTTGAAACCAGAGCAGGATCCAGTAGTTACATTGAGTATTACAAAAATCACCACAATATTAACATTAAAGACGACAAACAACCATTACTGATAAGCTTAAAACAATCAAGAGGAAATGAAAATGCAAACGCAGAAAGTATTCGTTTCTGCTTGATACCAGAACTTTGTTACCTCACGGGCGTACACGATGAAATTCGTGCGGATAAAAAACTAATGCGTGAAATCGCAACATTCACTGCAGTCTCACCCAATCAGCGGATGCAGGCTCTGGATAAGTATTTTAAAAATCTCAATGAAAACGCCGCTGCCAAAGAGATTCTTGAAAACTGGGGCATATCGCTTATTAATAATAATGATAAAATAGTTGGTCGAAAAATGGATCCAGAGCAAATTTATTTTGCAAAGAGAAGCGTTTCAGCTGGACAAAGAGCTGAATTTTCCAAAGATGCCATGTGTAATGAAATGCTAGAAGTCGTGCATCTCAGCAATTGGATTTTGATACATCAAAAAAGCGATCTACGAACAGCTAAATCTTTATTACAAAATATGGAGCGTTGCTGTGAATCCTTTGGAATGCACTATTGTGCTCCGAAGACAGTAACCTTGGATCAGGATCGTGTCGATACATATGTTGATGCTTTACGTCGCAGCATTTCGACACAAACCCAAATAGTGGTTTGCATATGCCCCACTAGTCGTGATGACAGATATTCTGCAATCAAAAAAATTTGCTGCTCAGAGGTACCGGTTGCATCACAGGTAATGATTTAAACTCATTGGATTTAAGAAAAAATTTAGTGAATAGTTTCGAATAATAAAATAATTGAGACATTTCATTTTCTAAAATATGCAAACAAAATACGGTAGATCAGTTTTTTGTTTTGTTTAACCCTAAGTTTGGTCAACGTTTGGCCTTAGCTTTTAATAAGAGTTTTGTTATAGTTCATTAAGATTGGTATTATAATTTTTAGGTTATCAACTCAAGGACATTATTCAATGAAAGTAAAAATCGATCAATTGTCCAAAAGATTATTTTACAAATGAACTGTAAAATGGGAGGTTCTCTTTGGACTGTAAAAATTCCCTTCAAAAATGTTATGATTTGTGGAATTGACTCATATCATGATCCTTCTCAAAAAAGCCGTTCTGTAGCTGGTAAGTTAAATAATTCTATTATGTTAAGTTAAATAGTTGGCGAAACACAGATAACACAGATTAACCTTATTATTGCAGCATTTGTAGCTTCGCTTAACTCTACTTATACCCATTGGTATAGTAAAGCTGTTATACAAACCAAAAAGGAAGAGATAGTTAATGGACTAACTTCATCTTTTGCATCAGCCCTAGAGTGCTATAAGAAACGCAACGGTAACTTTCCAGACAGCGTTATAATTTACAGGTAATAATGTTTAATAAAATATATATATACCCTTCTTCCTACTTATAATATTATAAACGTGAAAGTTTGTAAGTATGGATCTTTGTTACTCATTCACGTAAAAACTACTAAATGGATTTTTATGAAACTTTACAATAGTTTAGCTTATACATCAGAATAACACATAGGGTACAATTAATAAAGATAAATTATATTCTATTATGTGCTACATTCACAGAAAAATCATTAAAAAGCACCGCAGCAACGCGTGGTCAGGGTCCACTAGTATATACAGTCGTGTCTGGATATAGTGAACTAATTTTTGCAAGGCCTGTTCACTATTCCGAGGTTGTTCACATTTCGAGACTCACATTTTTTGCTCAAAATACACATTTGTGTATGGAAATGCTAGATTTAAAATCAATTAAATTAATTTCTAAACAAATTAAAGTAAATATGTATCTTTATTGAAAAAAATCGCGAATTAATGTTTGCTTTTTGCATCCAGAAATTAATTTTGGATAGCTTTTCCACGTATATTGCGCATTTTTAGAATCGCCAAAGACAAAAAAAGTGTAAAAATTTGTAAGTGAATTAGGACATGGATTGTTTTATTTAGGTATTGTCTGCTAAAGTTGAAATAAATAACAATTTCTATGACGTCTATGAGATAATTCATGAACTTTATACTATTCAAAAATAATGTGAAATTTATATCCTTGTCCCACTGTCACACGCCTTAGACATTTTTTTAACTCCGTTACTTTTTAATTCAGTAGTTTCTGCGAATTTCCCGTGGTGTCGCAGTGTAGCAAAGCAAAGAATGTTTAGTAGTGTAAGTGTGAGCATTCCCTTTTGGGTGTTATTTCTTTCTTTTCTGCTTAAGTTTATTAAAAAATTTTGTTCACTATTTCGAGTTTTTCGTTTGTTCACTATTTAGAGTACTCCATGTAAATTTTTGGGTGTTCACTATTTCGAGGTGTTCACTATTTAGGGTGTTCACTATATCCAGACACGACTGTATATACATATATAGACATCTAAATTTACTTTTGAATATTTGTGTGTTTCATTTCAGAGACGGAGTTGGAGATGGCCAGTTAAATTTATGTGCCCAGTATGAAATTCCTCAATTTGAAGCTGTCTGCAATAAAAGTATTAAAATCACTTTTATAGTAGTTCAAAAGCGCATTAATACTCGATTCTTTTTGGTAAGTCATCTTTCTCCCAAAAATAAATTGTACATATTGTATTGAATTTATATTTATGTTTGAGCTTTATAAATTTTATTAATTTCAGGCAAACAACAATAATTTTGAAAATCCAGTGCCGGGAACAGTAGTTGATAAACACATCACCAGATCTCAAATGTATGATTTTTTTTTGGTTTCGCAAATGGTTCGACAAGGAACTGTAAGCCCTACACATTTTGTTGTTTTACGCGACGATTCGAATTATGGTCCAGATATCATACAAAAACTTAGTTATAAACTATGTTTTATGTATTATAACTGGCCGGGAACAGTGCGGATCCCTGCTTGTTGCATGGTAAGATTATTATTTATTTCCCTTTTGCCGATGCAATTGCTTAACTAAGTATTTATTGGGTTGAGAAATAAGTTCGCAGTGCTACTAACTTATTTCTCAAAAAGTAAAAATTGTCTTTTTATTCTTATTAACAAAGAAATCAAAAAATTTTTTTGAAGACATGCCTCTACACGCTTTCTTGCATACATATGTAATCGATTGTTTAAAAAAGTTTATATAATAAAAAACATTAAAAAAAGGTAAGTCTCGGTCGGAGGTCGAACTCACGACCTTCGGCCTGTGTAGCGGCAGTCTTCTCTCTATACCACCAAAGCTCGTCAATTTTATCAGTCAAATTAGTAATTTAAGCAAAAGGGAAAACTGGTTTTCGTGGTTTTTACATTATGTTACATATTTTATCGTGCCAAAAACTTTAAAAACATATATTGTCATCTGAAACACGTCTTGGTGAAAATTTCAAAGTTCTAGCTAGTCGGGAACTTGGTGAAAATTTTATTACAAGAATCCGGTACAAACAAACAAACAAACAGACAGACAAGTCAAGATAAATAAAAGCATGTAAAAAAGTATAAAAGGATAAACATTTGTCTCATAATTGTGTGGTCTCTCAGTGTGTTGCGTTAGTTAAATTATTATAATTGAATATGACATTTATGTTTGGATTCTAAGTTTGGCAGAAAATAATTTGTTTAAATAAAATTACATGCAGCCATGCTCTGGTTATCGCAAAATTTTGCGTTTTACGATTTGGGCAAATTCCTACGAATTCAGTTTTGCGTGCTCCGGTTTTCGCAACTTTTTACTAACGGAAATATTTTGAGAAAATGCCGTGTGTTTTTGCAATTGCAATCTTTGAAGCGAAATGACGACGAAAAATTAAAGACCTGAGGTATAGGCAACATCTGCGGAATAATGGCTCTGTATTAAATATGTCAGATGAAATGTAAGCTAAGTTTTTCTTAGTTACAGACCTTAAGTAATTGTTGTACTGTTTTATATACAGATTTTTAGAGTCATTTTGAATTACCAAAATTTCTTTTTTGGAAATTCTGTCTAAGGATACGTTCACATATGAAAAAATCGTCCATTGTCAAAACAATACAACTGGGAATTGTGTTACGCTATCTTGCCACTGGCTCATACTAGTACACCCTTGCAGAGGATAACCATATAAATGTCGGAAGGAGTACATTTGGCAAATAAATTATTATTATTATTATACTCGATACCGAAGGTAAAGAGTATATTGAGTTTGTGCAATGTCCGTCCGTATGTTCGCAACTTTTTTCCACACCCTTCAAGCTAGAGACTTGAAACTTTCCAATTCTCTTTATCTATAAAAAATCTAAAATTTTGGAGCCACGCCCGCCCATTCCGCCCCCAGCCCCACCGCAATTTGAAATCAGAAATGGCTATATCTCCCACAGTTTTTGAGCTAGAGCCACCAAATTTAGTGCCAAGATAGGTGATGATGACCCCCCAAAAACTGCATCAAAAGTTTGGATGCCACGCCCACCGATACTGCCCTAGCCGCCCCCATCCAACCCAACGCTTCGTCAAAAACGGGAATGCGCGTATCTTCCAGAGTTGTGGAGCTAGAGCCTCCAAATTTGGTAGGAAGATAGCTGGTAACGACCCCCAAAAAATGCATCAAAGTTTTGGAGCCACGCCCACCCATTTCGCCCCCCTTACCCCACCTTTTACAAATTTCGAGCTAGAATCACCAAATTTGGTATGAAGATAGCAATTAACGTTCCACAAAGATCTGCATCACAAATTTGGATGCCACGCCCACCCATACCGCCCCCAGCCCCCCTTTCCCCTCTTTTTACAAACTTCGAGCTAGAGTCACCAAATTTGGTATGAAGATAGCAATTGACATTCCACAAAGATCTGCATCAAAAATTTGGATGCCACGCCCACCCATACTGCCCCAGCCGCCCCCTCCACCCAACATTTCGTCAACAAACTTTGAATGCTAGAGTCATCCAGATTTGAAATGAAGATAGCCAAATTGAAGATACTGTGACATTCCACAAAGATCTGCATCAAAATTTTGGATGCCACGCCCACCCATACCCCAGCCCCAGCCCCCTTTGAAATCAAATCTATATCTCCAACAGTTTTTCGAGCTAGAGACACCAAATTTGGTGGCAAGATAGGTGATATGACCCCAAAAACGTGCATCAAAAGTTTGGATGCCACGCCCACCCATACTGCCCAATAATTTAGAGCCACCAAACTTGGTAGGAAGATGAGATAGCAATTGACCCTCCACAAAGATCTGCATCACAAATTTTGGATGCCACGCCCACCCATCCCGCCCCCAGCCCCTCTTTCCCCACAAACTTTTACAAACTTTGAGCTAGAGTCATCAAATTTGGTAGGAAGATAGCAATTGGCATCCCCATACTGCATCGGACAAATCTTTTAGGCAGTGCCACACCCTCCCAGACATCCGCAGCCCCCCTTCAGTCACCACTTTTTACAAACGAGTTTTAATCACTGATTTCGAGTATGAATATAGCAGTCGGCTTGCGTACAAAGATCTGCATCACATTTCTGCATGCCATACCCTTCACATGTGACCCCAGGCCCCTATTGCCTTTTTTCATAAATCTGTGACGCCTTAAAGGCACCAAATGATGGTATGAATCCATAGCAACTGATATATCCAAATAGATCAGGATCAGCAAATTTGGATGCCACACCCGTCCAGTCCGTCCCGTCAGCCCACACGATTTCCGGCCAAACTGCTTAACCGATCTTGACGAAACTTTCACAGATTGCTTAGAGTCACGTCAAGTTTGTTCACTATGAAATTTCATCCCGATTGACACATTCCACGATATATCTGCATCACATAAATTTGGATGCCATACCCACACGATTTCCGGCCAAACCGCTTACCCGATCTTGATGAAACTTTCACAGATTGCTTAGAGTCACGTCGGGTTTGGTCACTATGAAGATTGCATCCCGATCTGACATTCCACGACATCTGCCACCATACAAATTTGGATGCCATACCCACCCGATTAGGCCGGCCAACCTGCCTTTCCCGAATTTTGATGAAACTTTCACAGATTGCTTAGAGTCACCAAATCGGGTTTGAAGACTATGAAATTGACATTCCGATCGAAGCATTCTACGACATAACCAATCTATGCCACATTTACCCATACCGTACTATCAATTGTTGTCTCTGTCAAGCACTTTCAAACTTTGAGCTAGATGTCATCAATTGTTGTTGTGCACACGAACAAGTAACATGCCGATCTGCATCGGAAAAACTATTTAGGCGAAAAATGTACCAACCACTGCACAGCAACCTAAGCGGGGGAGCATTCAGGCATTTTGGCGGTTTTAAGGGTATCGAGTATGCCGCAGTCGGCATTGCCAAAATTAACTACTGCAAGCCACTATGTTTTTTTTTTTAATGGAATAAGAAATATAGAAAATGTGGTTTATAGAAATAGGTAAAAAAATTTATTTTTTAGTCGACTTTTATTTAACCTTGTAACCGGTATATTGGTATTATGTGCCCGAGGTTTTAGCACCGGTTAAGTGTATAAAATACTATCACCGGAGACAGGGTTAAAATAATCAGTAGTTATTGTTTGTGTGTTTAAGAACTTGAAGCTAATACATTTTTAGTCATGCTATTTTTCCTGTCCGCAGAGTTGCGAAGTCATATTAATATGACATTTTAATTTCCCAGCGCTTTATTCATTCATTTGTGTATGCACTAATTCAAAAAAGTTGAAAAATAAACACCGTATAAGTAAACATCTTCAGCAAATTTGTAGGATATTGTTGCTCAGAGTTCGATCTTAATGAATGAGCGCACAGCATTTACGCTATAATCAAATTTAAAAACGCTGGTTGCCAACAAATTGTACAGGCGAAGATATCAGAAATTAAGCAAAGAACACGAAAACAAAATAGTAAATATATTGTGTTTTGTTCTATTTTCAATGTTTTTGAGCATAATAACAGAAAATAATATGAAATTTTTTATAAGGAGATCGAAAACGTGTGTTAGTTCGAGCTTTGGCCTAAAAAAATGAATGAAGGAAAAATGCGCTATGGAGAAACTTTTTATATGGAGATCAAAACACACTGAAAATTAACAAAAAGTAGTTTACTCAAAATTAATTCACTATATAGAAAAGTTCGTTATACATATAGAAGTTCGACTGTATTTGAGCATCTGTTCGATTTTAAACAAATAATTCATCGTATCCTCTAGTCAAGCATTCTCGACTAGATCATTTTTATTTGACTTTCTTTATTAATGCATCATGAAATCTTTAGTAATGTTTCGGTTGAGTTACTTAATTTTTGTTTCTGTTCTTTTCAGTACGCTCATAAGATGGCTTACTTGATTGGTCAAAGCGTGCAACGGGATACTGCAAGTAAACTATCGGAACGCCTATTTTATTTATAAGAACTGACTATCATCAATATATTGCATTATGTCATACAATTGAAATATGTTTACAATGAAAGTAAACTGACAAAAATTATTTTTATTTATGAACACTTAAACCATCATTATTATTTCGTTCTTCTAAGTATTTTGACTTAACGCCTCTAAAGAATCACACAGGCAATTTTTGTTTACACTTAAAATGACAGAAGTTAATGAAAGAATGTAAAATATTCTACCTTATCATTGTTTAAATAAGATAAAGTTTAAAATCCGTTATAACGTTTATAATTTCGTTTAAAATGAAGAATGTTAATAAAATTTTGTTTTGTTATTAAAAAAAATTATTTTATGGGTTTTCCATATTGGATTTTTGTGCACCTTGCCGCCTGAAATCGAATTTTACTTAATTTTTGGAAATTTATTTTTAGTTAATTTATTTTTAAGTTCCGCTTTTGTCTGCATGGCTTCCAAACAGGTTTTTTTACACTTAGTCGGAATTAGAACTCATGAGAAGTTTTGAAGTATTAAAATTATCTTTAATTTCTTATACAAGTATTAATGTATGTGTTGTATATGCATATGTGATTACTTAGGAGCTTGGTTATTGATTTTAATATGGCCTTCATACCAAGTCTTTAGTCTATGTGAAATATCTGTAAACGTTGGACGCTTAACTGCTTGCTCATGCCAACATTCAATCATAAGAGAATATACAGCTGTTGGACAATTTTCTGGACAAGAAAGTAGTTGGCGGGATCTTATCAAGTGTATCACCTCCGGATTACTGTAACCATAGTACGGCTGTAACGACATGTAATAATGCATAGAAAGTGATTAGGCTTGTATGACTAGTTTAGAATAATAAAATTCTACCTGCATTCCATAACTATAAATTTCCCAAAGAACAACTCCAAATGACCATATATCACTTTCCGTGGTAAATTTTCCATATAGTATAGACTCGGAGGGCATCCATCGAACAGGAAGTAATGATTTTGATTGAACCCTATACATTAAAAATAAAAAAATAAAAAATCAAGCGATTCATACGTACTTAGTTCATTAAGCACATACCTATAATAGTCAGAACTGTAAATATCCCGCGACAATCCAAAATCGGAAATTTTCACAATTAGTCCTTCATTAACTAAACAGTTTCGAGCTGCTAAATCACGATGAACATAGTGATGTCCTGATAAGTACTCCATTCCTTCACTTATTTGCATTGCTATTTGTAGAAATTCCAATTGTGACAACGATTTCTTTTCAACTGGCGAATTTGATATTAAAAATTCATGTAAGTCTCCGTTCGCCATATATTCGAAAAGCATACAGAAGGGCTCTTTATTTAAAATTACTCCCAGTATACAAACAATGTTCTGGTGCTTGAGGTCCGATATTAATTCAATTTCACGTCTGAAATCTTGTTGTGTTTTAACTGAAGCGTTTTCTTTGAGAGCTTTAATGGCAACATTTACAACTTTCTTATTTGTTTGTGTTAGTTGTCCCTTATAAACTTTCCCTATATAAAAAAAAACAACAAACAGAGACATTTATAATGTTAAAGTTGTGAATAAAGCAGGTGCAAAAAATTGTTCTATAAGTAAAGGGTTGGACTTTACCAAATGCTCCCTCTCCCAATTCCTCGAGAAACTCTACATCTTGCAGTGTAAAGTGCGGTATTCTCAAAAGTCCATTTTTTTCAATATTTTTCGATGGTATGCCAACATGTTCCATTGAACTGTTCAATGTCATTCTCCCCACGTCTTGGTTAGTGTTTGATTGTGAGTTTCCATATATATTATTTCCGGCGTTGGGCGTACTAATCTAAAATAAAATATAAAAAAATTAAATATCGAAATTTTGTTGAAAGTAAATTAGATCACATACATTTTGAATATTTTTCATACCACGAGAACTTTTTCTCCTCAAAAGAACTATCGAAAAAATTATGATGAAAAATAAAACTGTTAATCCTATTATAGATATAAAGATTAACCAGATCTTGTCTACACATTTTGGAATTCCGCAAGGTTCGATGTTTCGATCTAATGATCTATCATTTACAAAACACCATGGGCTTCTCTCCGCACTTCCTGGGTTCCTAGAATGTGCACAAAAGACTTATTAGGAACTGTTATTTATTTTTTTTAAACACAGTTACTTACAGTCACAAATAATCAAGCAGTATAACTTTCATACCTGCAATAATTCTGTCCAATAAGTTCGGGATAGTCCGATATTTCTTTCATTAACCACGACCATCTTAAACATGATTTTCCTGATGAACTGACGTTCTGAACTCCTCTGTAACTTGACCCATCTTCCCAATAGCAGTCTTCAGCTTCGTCAACTTCAATAGTTATGCCTAATGTAGAGCAATCCTTGTGCTGTGGTATTTTTTCGCAATCTTCAACTCCAACCATACCAATTACGGGATGCCGTTTTGCAATCGCATATTCCTTTTGGCATAGTTCATTTTCCAATAGCTCACATTCTTCCCGACAAATGCGTTTTAAATTTTCAGAATCTCTGGTTGGTGGATACTTGCTTGAAACATCCGCAGTGAATACATCGTTATAATAAACCGATTTTTTTTTATGAAACAGATGCATATTTTTAGTATCTTTTGAAACGAATCTTCTTTTTCGCGTACTGTTTCCATTATATTTGTTGGTTATCATGGCGACATTTGCAAAGTATAGTAAATTTGTTCGTTCTGGTGTTCTACAAATTGGCAGTGCACTGAAGCATAAACTTGGTAGCGCGTACTTCCGGCAATTTAAATTCATGTCCCTAAAAATGTTATCTTAATAAGGCAACGATCGTAAAAACAGTGTACCAACTACTTACTTTGACTCCTTTATCACTCCATAGGCGGCTTTTAATCTTTCCTCTAAGTCATTGATGGTTACATTTGGGGCTATAAAGACGTGAGCATTTTTCAAAAAGTCTTGACAAATCGTTCCGGTATACAGTTGACATATTCCAGATGATTGATGAAAACTTAATGAATGAATAGAGTGAATTATTATTGGGAATTGACATAAGAAATTTGATAGTTTATAACAAGCTCCAATTGCATTTGATCAACATCAGTTTTATTTAAGCATGTTTAAATAAATATGAGAGTGTAGGTACTTTTATCTTGCTTACAATTTCAATGCCCTTTACTTCGTTAGTTAACCTTTTCTTTATAACTTTTGTGCCATTTCCGGAAAACTTAAAGATAAATATGCATAAATTTTGATTGCACACAAAATTAATCACCGGCCGGGTTACACTTTTACATAAATAGTATGTTCATGCATGCCATACATGTATGTATGTACGTAATTTTAATTCCATGCCATTCCCATTTGCTATTTTCTTTACCAGCAATTGAATAGTGTTACAACAATTAAAGTTAAAGGACTCTTTTTGTATTCAACATATGATGTATGTATGTACATATGTATTTAATGTTTCACATACATACCCATTGTTTTCATATGTCGTGTTTTGCGACCATACACAAATAACTTTTAAAGAAATAAACACGATATAGCGAACAACAATGAATTGAAAATGGAAGTTCATTTTTTGAACACTTGAACTTTTATTTGTTTTATTAATGTAACTTTTATATTTTGAATATCAATCGTCGTGCAATGTCAATCTAAGTACAGACGTTTGTTTGCATATAATTTTCCCTGGTTCAAAATAAATCTATGTATGTATGTGTTTATATGTGCGTGTTATGCGCAGGACATTTAAAAATTCCACCCTTTTTTGGGTTAGAACAAAGTGTGCCCAAATTATAGTTTATCAAACAAACTCTGGAAACGTTAATCATACATTATAGTTAATACTTTTTTAACATGTTTTGTTTTCTTTGATTTTTTACTATTTTTATTACAACCCTAGTAAATTATGTTTTCTAATGTATTTTTACATATGTACATGAAAGCGTTTGCAACACAATCAGCTGTTCTTCCTTTTTTTGCTTTTGTTTTCGTCATTTGTGAGTTGAGAACACAAATGGGTTTCATACTAAATAAACCTAAAACTGAAGGAAATTATGGCAACACAGCTAGAAAGTTTTTCAATTATCCTGATATATTTGCCGTAATTACGGAAATTGATAAAGCCTTAATAATCAGAGTCTCAACTTTGTTCTTCGGGCTACAAGATTAATCCAGCAAAATTTGGGGACTATGCTTTTGAAACCGCAAAGCAGTTGATTGACAAGTATCCCTGGTTTCATCTTTTTCCAACGGTCCATAAAGTTTTACTCCACGCTCCTAATATTATAAAACATTCCTTGGTGTCAATTGCAGAGGCAAAAATTAAAGATATAAACATATAAAAAAGCAAATGCAGATTTGATCAACGGATTACTTTTAAGCTCTGATCCCTTTATTAGTGGACAAAGAAAACTTAATGATGAAACAATATGAAAAGTGTACGATTCTTTTATTATTTTTCGTTTTTTACTTTAAATATTTAAATTAATAATATAAATATATATGTATATATGTATATATATGTATATATATATATATATATACCCTGAGGGGGTTATCATAGAGGGTTTCATGTTTTGTATTATAGTTCTATGTAGTTAAAATGTGGCCGATCGTTTCTATGGGCGGTATAGGGTATAGTCGTCCGAAGTGGCCAATTTTTTTTTGCAATAAGTGTATTTAAAATATTTTTCTATATTTTTGGTAAACATTTTATATCGATATCTCAACGGGAAGTATTTATGGAAGCGGCTCCATACAAGCCCAACCACTGTGCAAAGTTAGAAAGTTGGGTGAATTCATTTTAAATTTACCTGCCACACCTACCCGCGCAGAGCTCAGTCTCCCTTCTAAGTTTTAGGTATCGGAATTCCTTATATAATATTTAATCGAATATGCAAATTGGATTATTATACAAATTTTTGGCTGTTGTTCCCAAATTTGATAAGTAAATTACTAACGATGTGTATTTAAAATAAAATGCACCAAGTCACCACCACCGTTGCATCAGAACATCGATAACAATCGAAAATTTACCACAAGAGCTAGTTTTTAAAATACATTGCGACCACAGCACTTTGCGAGCAGACTTGAACTCTACATTTTTTTAAGTGTTTCTTTCTT